>JAMZAV010001286.1:0-389549 GCA_024449915.1 Sweltsa coloradensis | reverse complement strand
TTATGAACTTAGGCAGTTTTTACCAGCGATCCCCTCCACCGGGTGCCAACCTAACGATGATAATTCCGCTGAGGAACAGAACGAACAAACTTTCCTTCTCGCATTATAATGTGAATTGCTTAAATATGAGGTCTGTTCTTTTTCTAGGACTCGGAATTTACAATTATAGTTTCATGTAGGGTACATTCTGTTTCTGTGAACTCTAGAACTTCCCAGGATGCGCGTCTAGCTTCGTGTACTGCGGCACCTTACTATCAGCAGGCCGAAGGTTAGGTAGTAATGTAACTTAGAAACTGAATAATATTTGTTGAAATTAATATTGTATTAATAAGATGATGACTGCATCAGACAATAATGCTAACACGCAGCTGTTCTGTGCTTAGTCTCAACTCGACACCAACATAAATGTATCTTGCCCCTTGTTTTTGTAAAGCCTACATAGCAATCAGATCATTACACAAATATATTTTAAATAACAATTACTTTTTGTTGTCATATCTGTAAAACTTAAAAATAATATTTACCACAATCCGGAAACTAAAAATCCAGCTAGATTAGGAAAAATAGAACCTAGGTATACCTAGCCAGTACACAATGAATTCCGGATTGTATTTTTCTATCGCTGAACTAAATTAAATATATTCAGTTCCACCTATTGGAGCGTTTCCATACTAACCAAATCGATAAATATAGTTGTAGATACTTTAAATTCTTCTAATTTTCTCAACTTGGTTAGTTAGTTAGTTAGTTAGTTAGTGGGGTTTTAGGGCACACAACAGTGAAGTTATCAGTGCCCATTTCTCAACTCAATCCATGACAAGAATCAAACATAGCAGGAAGAACCACCGCGTCCTTGAATACGACTTATTACATTGTTGTGGTCAAGTATGGCCAGAGTGGAACAATAGTGGACAGTAATTTTTTAATTTTGTGCTGAGAGTTTTGTGATTGCCGACGCTTACTTTGTTTTAGCCGCCAATACCAAGGTGGTGAGGTGCCAGCGTGGTGGGTGTCGTGTTGTGTGTCAGATGGACTGACAACTTTACGAACAGAAGATGAGGGGTGGAGCTGATAAGAACCAGTTTGAGTTGCGCAGATGATAGAGGGAAAGTAATGACGAGTTAATACACATGCAAACAAAGGAATACAAAAGGAATGGTGCGAACAATCATTGCAATGCATCATATTTGCAGTTTTAAGTGTCGTTTTATAGCGTTTTGTAGTCTATTTTTTGGGCACCTTAAAAAACTGTATATGAAGTTTTGTTATGTTTTTATTTTAAAATTATATCATCTAGTTTCAGTTATTACCAACTGAATAAAAAAAATGTAAAGAAATTTTAGATACTTAATTAAATCAATTAAAACATGACTGGAAAACTTTACTGTTAAGTAAAAAAAGACGCTTTGTAGCATCAATACACAGAACACTATTTTCACGTAACTTTAATTATATTGAATTTCTGTTGTCGTGAGTTCTGACCATGAAAATAAAACACATTGTTTTCAGAGACGCTCGGCTACGAGCTGGCCTTCAAGCCGCTGAGCCCCTTGGCCGCTGAGGAGCGCAAAGTACACCGACAATCAAATCTGCTGCTAGTTTTACGTCTTACGTCACTGGTGGTCACAAGAGTCACGAGGGAGGCAGACACGAAGATGAATGGCGGAGTTTTTACTTCGAGGAAGCGCCGCTGTAAAAAACACCGGGATCAGCTGTCGCGGCCAACGCGTCGTGAGAAGAGACGGATTTAATGGACATGTCTGCGTCCACTTTAACCGTCCATTTACCGTGTTCTCGAACCGTAGGGCTATAGGCTGCACACATTCTGTACGTCGGTCATGTCATGAGGTCACGAACCTGGGTCTATAGATCACAAAGTGGGCTCTCAAAATGACTGAACCACCTAAGCACGCTATTAAAATAACGTCGTACGTTTGCCTTTCTTTGACCATACATTTAAAATCAATATAGCCATTATTCAATTATTAAAAAAACGAACTAAATTAAATAATGCGAAATTCATTAGAGAATTTACAAAGTTAAGTTTATGTCTGAAAATTGTAAAAAAAATAAAAATGATTTTACCTACATTTTATAAAATTCAAGTTAAATTATTTCTACATTACAATATTTAAATTGACAAAACCATTACGTCTGTTTTCCTTCGTCAACGAAAATAAAGTAAGTTGCAGATTACCCCCCCCCCCCCCCTTTTCACGCATCGCCCCTGAAAGCAAAATATACTAGTCCGGTTGGCCACTCTTGTTTTGACGCACGGATATTACACCCTTAATGCCACGATGTTGATAAGACCAAACGTTATCACGCCCATTTACTTTGATTGTTGGTCTCACAAACCCCTCCATCGATGTCTAACAAAAACTTCCTCATTTTAAATAACTCTCCACATTCAAGATAAGCGTGAATGTCCCCCGGACTTGTTTATGAACGCGGCCATTCTGTCGTGTCTAGTACGTTAGGGCCGGCATATTACATTCCTAGATGTTGGGGTCAGCCCGGCTGCATCCAAGTGTGTGTGCGGGGGGAGGGGGGGGGGCGCCGCGACGCTGTCACGTAGCACGACGCTCGACGACGTCGTCTTGTCTTGCGTGGCAACACTCGTTTGTTATTGTCACGGACGGAAGCGTCTTCCTCATTCATTCTACACTGTGTTACGCACAACTTGGCGGCACGGTGGCTCTCAACTTTATACTGAAGGAAGTAAGTATATCAGGAAAAACTTCCTTTCCAATATTTAGATTTGTAAATTGAACTTTACATTATATGTATTATTAATGCAATGAGACTAGGATATTTACTAAGTATGGTACTACAACAACAAAACAATTGGTTAATAAACTACGATGTATTATTTCATGTGCATTTATGCACATTGATTTATCTATGGTCCTTTATAAATCAGCTTTCATAACAGAATACAATATACGTTAAATAAATATAAAAAATCCTAAAAATCTGAAGGCTAAGATATAACCGTTAACGATAAAGTAACTCAAAGAAAAACAAGGATAAACACTAATTTAATTAGCATGATTGAAATCAACAAAATGTCATTATTTTCAAGAAAAAAAAGCAAAAGTATTTAATTTGCAGAAAGTTATCAAGAAACACCTCCCACCAGTGTATTGGAATGTCGATTAACTTAATTGAAAATATCTCGCCTAAGTTATCTGCAACTAGTTACCGAACAATAAATGCCATTATTTTTGTAAATCAGTATTGTCCTTTTTGCTAAATAATAAATAAAAGTTAAAAAATCAATTAATAATTTAAGAATACTTAGTGACCAAAAATAGTCTACTTTGATAATTGGAAAGCCTAAACATTTGTTTGTTACCCTCCACCAAATATCATGACCCCTTTTCACCCTGAAGAGCTGTACTGTATAGTATCGTCCCTGCAATCAGCTAGAGATGGCTTCACACAGCTCCACCTGTAGCTATATAACACGACTCCTGATCCGGTGAATGCACAGATAACGACTTCGAATCGCCCGTGTGGAATTTTACCACCCACCACCCCACCCCCAACTCCCCACCCCCACCCCTCAGGGGCGGAGATTCCAGGCATAAATCCAACGCATTCACGTCAGAAAGATTGTCCCAAACATATTTCCATCGATTCATCTCTCCAGCCTCCCTGAGGACTAGACGGGACCTGCCCGAAGACCTGGACCTATCGTGTTGCATATCGTTACGCTCGAAACTCTCGGTGAGCTCTGGATACTAGACACTTTTGGACAAGAGTAACGACACCACGTTAATTGGGACTCTAATTTGTCTACTTTAAGTGGGAAAATGTAACTATACCTGCAACAAAAGTATAACGACATTATATACCTTCATTATTAATCTACAAAAAGTAAGGGGTTTGCGGGCATATTCAGATCATACACTAAGGCTAAAGTACGACAAAACCTCATTATAAATGTAATTTTAATTGGACTGGAAGCCAAACGTGTAAATCATGTGAGAAGACTCTTGATACCAGTACGCAGTTTCCTTTTCTTGTAATGAACCTACCCCTACTTCCTAGATTGTTACGATGAGTACCGAGGTCATACTTCGAACGTTGCCCTAAAACAAGCTCCAACGGATCAGTATTCAGTAAGGTTACCACTGACACGTCTGTGGTTTTCGTGTAGGAACCAGCTTAAAACTACACCCGCCAACAGAATGTTATTTACGGTCAACTATTAGGTGACCTGAAGTAGAAAAACAAATTTTTACGTGCACCACTAAAAACGAAAATCTTTAATATTTTTCACCATCACTTCACCACTGTTGGGCACAACAAAAACAAAGATGCCTTTAAGTTCCACGACAAATAAATATCTGCCCCTAAATTTTCAAAGTAACTCTGGGACAACGATTTATAACTTTAACATTTCTTGAGCACTGCTCTTGTATTTATAATTTAAATACAATATATTTAGCAATAGGTAGCCCATGCACACAATTGGTCTGAAACGTCAAAATAACACAGTATATTCGACGCGGCCCGACCAATTAATTGATTTTTAACAGGTTCCATTCGTAATAGAGGAATAGAAACTCAGCAGTCGTATGTATTACAATTTAAGTGCGGGTTTCCTTCATACCCATGATTTACTATTGTCCTCGCGTGTACTCAAATAAACTGAATATCATCCTCAGTGTGCCAGATAGTGTAACACACAGCGTGTGTAAAGCCATTCACGATGGCTCATAAGGAAGACATGAAGTAACATTTACGATCTGGTTTTACGATGATTGTGATCTAAATCACTCAAAGTACGCTGTTTGTCGTTGTTATATGGCTTTATGCTAGTCATTAGTGGGCTGAATACGAACAAACCGTACTGATTGAAACTGCAGAATGCATTCGGCGCAAGTATTATAAATTTATAACCCGACATGAAGTGTCTTGTCTCACTAGCAGAATACTTTTGTGTTTATTTATAATCAAGGACGAAATAATTACATCATTGTTGGGCAGTGCTTTTAACCATAAACGTTTTGTTTATTACAGGTTTGCATATAAAAAATTAGCAAGAAAGTGTTTTGGCTAATGCTCATTTTGGATGGTGATATTACTTTTACTTTTCACATTTAAATGTGGTTTTAAGAAATATCGAATTACTAAAGGAAGCGCAAAGAACTACTAAGTCGTTACCATACGAGACTAACTTTAGAACGAGACAGAATTTTTAAAAAAATTCCCTAAAAACATATTTTTTATGTTAATTTTGAAAGAAGTCTGTCCCAATTTCAACTAAATGTAAGCGTGTATTTTTTGTATTACAGAAATATTTTTATTAAATCGGGGTTGATGTAATCCACATGACTTGGACAAGTTATTCCGCGTCGCCTTGGTCCTTGCAATCTTACATCATCATGCGCATGATTATTCTTATTCACAGGGTTCCGTTTTACTTCCGAAAACGCTCAAGACCAAAATTCGACATACGTTGCGACTTCAATCACTTAATTCAAGACTGCAATCGACAACTCGCCTCAAAGCTTAAGTGCATATTAATCAATTCTACACTAAAGTGTTCGTTCGTATTTTCTACAAATACTCGCAAATTATGGCATGTCGCTAGTGAAAAGTATTATCATTTAAGTCGATATTTTACGATTTCAAAGATCTGATCACTACGGGTCATTTCTACGCGTCAAGGACACATCGAATCATTGATGTAAATGAGCGCCTACTTTTCACTCACATCCTTAATTTTTACGAATATTCGTAATTAACAATACTAATTGTAAATTCATTTTGTTACTCCTGCATTACACCACACCCACCAGACATAGCCCCGCAGTTATCCCGACCTCTGCTACACAGCACACATGTGGGAGATGTCATGCCAATGATGAATAGGATTAGCTACTTGTCACCGAACACTTGTTGGCATCTGTTTAGACGTATCCAAAATGTCGACAGCCCTTCACAATTTATGTGACGATCTAAATTAGCACGCGGCTGTTTGTTTATGATGGTGTAGAGCGCACTCGGTGTAACCAAACACTCGAGTGGTACTTGCACTAAACCATCTCTGAAGGATGTTTCGGAACTGTTTCGAACAGTAGAAGGCTCTATACTGTGTATACTGTGTATGTGTGTTACTGTCTTCAGTGACAACTAAAATGTAGTTTGTATTAAAACAAATGTACATTTAATTAATCATAGCGGTAATTAAAAATAGCATTCTAAATAAGAATATTTTGCATCTTTTTCAAATTTAGCATTTTTAACATAATATTTTCGCATCCATTTTGTTATTTCCTACAAAACCCTAAATGTAAGGGGCACATCTAATAAAAATTTATGCTTTATTATAGAACTATTCAATTAAATTCTCAATATTTATCGGAAAACGTTATTTTTGTAAAATGAGTACTTCGAAGCGCTTTCAAAATAAATGTTCACTGATTAAGCATCAAAAACCCAGATCACTAGTATCGTATAGCATGAACCGTTTATAGAGGGTCGCGATTTAACATTTCAAATGAAGATCTCTGGTTGGCCATTGTTCGCTCGTAGATAGTGTCGGTGCCGACAGGGTTAGCTCGGTACGGTTTAAATTAAAGTCTCCTCATTGAAAAAGAAAGAATTGACCAGACTCTAAATACGAATTTTATTTGGTTTATTATATATTTTACATAGTAGAAGCTTACAAAAAAAAACAGATCGATTTTCAGATTATTTTAATAAAAATTCAAGGAATGCTTGTACTAAAAATTAATAATTTATGAATAAATATGAGTAGCGAGTAGGTTCTTTAAAATTGAGCAACATTTTTTGAATATTTTATTCGAAATCGATTAATTAATTGAGGAATTCGTGTACTGGGTCTCACAGATTAAATCTCTCAACGTTCTCGTAAAATCTGATATAAAATGTATGGTTTACAACTAAGAATAACCTTATTCTCTCTCGTTACTCGGTAGCTCACGGTTGCCAAGTATTAAACGCTAAATCACAGTCAGGGTCAATGACGTCATGGTTGAGGGAGGTGATCAGCTCAAGTTGGCAAGATTGAATCACTCAGATAATCTAACTCGATTATACGATACTGGAACGAATTGCCGGCGGTTTTGCTGTTTCATTTCCAACTTCCGATCCGTCCATAAAACCAAACGAAATACAGTTCACCGTTATCGAACTGAGCTGTGTATTACGGTTTTAGAACAGCAGCTGTAGGCGAAGAACATTTCTAATGTTTTATATCTGTTCTAGCCCCGTTCCAACGAAACAAACTCAAATCCCCACATTACAGCAAAGTCGTTGTGTACAGTTGCTATAATCAAAATGAAACTACGATAAAACTTAATTGCAGTGGATTACAAATATTTTGAGTAAATTTTTGTTTTCATAGCTATACCCAAACAACGCGAAGCTCCCAATAATAATCAGCACAGTTTTGTAACTGAAAAGCTCCTGTTTAAAAATAAAACGCTTTCTCGCTAAATCGTTTCTCTCAAAACAAGTTCGCAACAGTATTCAAATCGCCAAGCTTCGGTTTATTTCGGTACGCTACGTTGTAAATAAATAAATCCCTTTCATTACCTTCATTGTTTTAGTATACAACCCAAATGTGTTTGAACACTGTGCAATTAACTGGATACCCTAATAAAAGGCGAGTGAGACCCAGTATAATACAATATATAATAGTAGCAACTGTGGTTATTGGCACTAAATACCCTATATGGCCACGATTATTAAACTGAAAGTAGCATGGGGATGGGAATGATTATCTGTAATTGCTTTTTAAAATACCGGGTGTGTACGATTGCAACAATAAAGACCAGACTCTCCGCTTACAAGCCGGGACTGAATCGTGATTGTTGGTAGCTACTAAACGAGAGATTGGCTACTCAATTGAAATTTTTAAATTTATCTCTTCTCGCTTTTCTTAAATACATCATGCAATATAAATCAAGTTCCTCACTTATAAATTAAATAAACTTGAGCTCGATGGGCTACGAAACCTTCAGATTGTGGATAGTTCTAATTCCTAAAGAAGGAAAATAAATGTAACTTTCTCTTTGCACATCGGCTCAGGGGTGATTCCTGCCTCTTTTCTGAACTAGGGTAGTTGTAAAGGAAAATCATTTTCATGTGTTGTGTAGGAGAAGTTATCACTAATATTGGCCTTAAAAACTTATAACACATTTTTTATAAACTTCCAGTTTTGTTTGCCGGCGACGGAAATCGAGTCAATCACGTGAAACAAATCAGAGACTTGCGCATTACATTTTGATCTACCTTTATAGGTTCCTTCTATGGATCAATTTATTTTCAATATTCTCGTGATAATAACTTTCTCATCTCGGATTACGTATCATAGATATCACGTAGGCCTAGCTAACGTCTTGTATAGTCACCCGGGGCAATGATCCTATACATACCCGAAGCATGTGCTCTACATTGATTTGGCCTCTTAAAAGTAGCGCCAAGAACTCTCCCAGCAACCGCCTGTGGGTGAGAGAGAGGAGCACGACAGGAATGTCTTTGAAGTCCAACTGCTCTGGTGATAGACGCGACGTGTACAGTCATAGCTAGCTACAGGTGCACTGCCTGACAGAACCTTGAGTAGGGAGGTCACGGGATCGATTCCAGCCTCTAGGGACAGATTCCGGAACATTTCTAACTCGGGGTTAATCGGAGTTAGTAGGGGGTTATAGGTAAAAACCGTATTCCTGTAAAATTCCTAAAGGGGTGAATTTCCAAGGATACAGAGAAGAACAAACATGCTGACTGGTGATTGGTTGGGGCTAGCACGGGGTCAAGGTCAAGTGTTACGGGTTCTAGGGGTTAAGAGTTAAAACGCGCAGGAAACGGGGCCGAGGTAATCAAATTGATTTGTGTCTTCAATAATTAGACCTACTAGGCCTATATTAGTTTATTGAAAGGTCTAACATTCGTAAAAATAACTCATTGTGTATGAATATCAGTAATCGACTGATAAAGAAGAGTGGAAGGGAAAAAAATATCGACAATTATTATAAAATCGTTTTAGAAACATTTTAATGTAGGGCTAGGGGGTACAAAAGTTAGCTTCAATCTATTCAAAGGAAATCGTATTATTATGAGTATTACTATATGATGAGAAAATAAAACGGACATACAGTTTAGATTTGAGTATGATTGAGTCAGTACTGTGAATCATGTTGATGAAACAAGCACACAATTTAGATAAATAAACATATTCCAAGTAGGACTACCGAGTTTAGTTATTTTATCTGTGGTTTTAGTTTAAATGGAAAAGGAGAGTGAGTGTAGATAAACAGTCTACATTTCTAAAATGCCATCATCGTCATCATTAAGAAGAAGCGATGAAAGGTGCATTTCGTACAAGTACTAAACATCCTAATTTAAACGTCGACTGGGGATCTACAACGATAACACACAACGCATTCATAACTTCTAGGAATCGCACACGCCCAGTCCATATTCCCTGAACCATTAGCCGGGTGTTCCTAAGGGAGAGGGCTTCTAGTGACGGGAACAGCCTCCTCATTCAGCCGGGAACAAGAAGTAAATCAAGCCAGGAATATCGAGTTGGCAGCCGCTACGTTATATGTGTTACAGTCACAGCTGACCTGATTAACAGGACCGAACTGCCAGAGATTAAAATATACACCCGCGCGAGTCGTTACTCGCGCACGGTGGGCTTGATCGTAGCATCGTAACAGCCACTGCCCTGGATACAACACGAAGAACAGCCACTGCCGCCTTGATACACACAATCTACGCCCTTATTACACAAGTAGATAAAATGGGGAGATGAGAAGGCAGCGATCACGTGACCTGCCATTTTGAATTTTTAAGTTTCCCGCCGAACGCCATTTTGTTCCGGTCCACCTTTTTTGTTCCGGCAGACATTTTTTTCGTAGCCTTTTGTTCGTAGCCATCTTAATAGTCCTCGTCTCTATTTCATTTTTTCCCGCTGAGTCAAGTAGCGCGCTTTTATTATGAACGGCGAAGTCTTAACGCCACCTTGTGGTCATATTAGGAACTCAGACTCAAAATATAAAAAAAAATAACACAATATGGAATCGCGACAATAATGCGAAACTATTTTCACTTTAAAATTTTATTATTCTAATAGAAGAGTTCAAGTAACATAAACAAGTATAAAACGTTTTTGTGAGTTTCTTTATGATAAATCGCGGTAGCAAATTCGTTTTCAAGTTCAACATTATTTGCAGGTCATCATTATAAGTGACTTGACGATCAGTCACCTAGGTTATGAAAGTGGAGGGGTAGATTTCTCCGGATTTGGGTTGGGAAGGAGTTAGAATATTCTTGCAGGTTCAATGCTTTCGTAGTCATGACTAGCGGCACGAGGATCATCTAAAGCTAGGCCGTCTAAACGGCGGGATAGATAAATAAGTCCAACCGTTGACAGGACGACGTCCCCTGGGAGACCACAGAACTCGACGCACTTTGATCAAACCATCAGCCCAACCGTGGTGAGGATAGCAGTCGGCAAACATAAAAACTCGTTACCTCTTTGAGTCAGATACCGGATGAGCGGGCAAAGGTGTTTGCGAGAAATCACGTTGAAATTTCAACATGCCCAGAGCCCTTAATACAGAATTAAAATGACATAGCTAATGTTAGTACTTCGTGCGTGCATGGGCCTACCTCTTGATTAGTGTGGTTAGCAGTTACAAGGAAATGAGACTTGATAAGATTTGATAAATTGTCTCTTTTTATCGCGAAAAAAATGATTGTTATGATTGATGGGCTACGGAAATAAAAAGAGGGAACACGGTGTTCACAGAACAATAAGTCCATCTGCCTTAGCTTATTGTCGATTATTGGCTTCATTAAATGGTCTAACGGGTCGATACGCATTACGGTTATAACCATTTTGTTTTAGAAACATCGAACAAAGTGAAGAAAGCTTCGTCGCAAATAACTGGTTTTCAGTGGGGACTTTAATAAAAGTGGACCGATGAGTCAGCCCTGTTGGTCGCGGCTAAAGACACCATCGACGATCGAATAATGGCCAACCAGAGATCGGTAACAAATAGTTACCATCTGGCTAGGCTCAATCCACCCGCGTAATATAGCCAGTATACATTTTCGGAACAACGATGTATTTATATGCCTATACTTTCACTACATTGTATACTAACTTAACAAAAATGGAAGTTAAACGATACAAAACATTCATAAATTACTCTGGTCAGTTTACTCTATGTACGCTGATGTTTTCTCCTCGGTCTACTGGCACCATGGTTACGACGCGTGATTACACAACACGGCCTTCTATTTCCGCACCGCAAAACATTTTCCGCGTCGGAAACAGTGTGGTTTTACGACGCTTTGCACAATTGCACGGCAATGAATATCAAAACAAAGGACGTACGCGTACTATACTATCATATCTGCGGTCTCATGAGCTGTGACGTCACAGCGGACGGCTTAAATCCTAGCTACCGTAATTACCCCCCCCCCCCCCCTCTGATCGGCTCGTTGTCTATTGAAACCAGCTCTTGGCGGAGAGCGGGCGTCACAAGCGCACTTAATTCCTAATTACCACGCCGGACCGTGACCGTGACGCCGCGACGCTTAGAAGGCGGTGTTTTGAGAGACGCTGGCAGGCTACGTGGTCTAGGCGCCGTTTTGATAAATATCAGGCATGTGTATCAAATTGGAGAATCGTTATGGCACATTTCGATCATTGGATGAGCGTAGCGAGCGTAGCGAGCGAAGCGAAGATTCCATTTCACTACACTGGAGAAAAAAATCCGGAATGTTTTTTTTTCTTTTTTTTTTTTTTTGTATTTTTGTCTGTTTGTTAGCACGATTCCGGCTAAACCGATACTCCGATTGCGATGAAATTTTATGGAGGTCTTCGAAATCTCTGAACTTAGAACTGCCACGTTTTTGAGCACAATCGAAAAAAAATTTCACATGAAAATCGCAATTTTACGATTTTTTTCGATTTTTTAAAAATTTCTTCGACTTACAACACCTACATGCTTTGTCCGATTGTAATGATTTTTTCACAGAACCTTAATTTTATGAATTGATATATTCGTGTAAAATTTGAGCGTTATCAAAAAAGTATTTTTTTACGAAAATCGCAATTTTACGACTTTTTTCAATTTTTAAAATTTCTCCAGCTTATAACACCTACATGCTTTATCCGATTGTAATGATTTTTTACAGAACCTTAATTTTATGAATTAATATATTCGTGTAAAATTTGTGCGCAATCGAATAATTATTTCTTATGAAAATTTCAATATTACGATTTTTTCCTTTTTTAAAATTACGATTAATTAAAAAAAATTAAAATTTAAGTTAATTTTTATTAAATTAAATTAATTTTTTTATTAAATTAAATTTAATTTTAAAAATATCTTCAACTTAGTAATGATTTTTTCACAGAACAACAGTAAATCCGCATAACACATGGCAGCTCAATGCACCAATTACGCTCATCCAACAACGCGGCGGGACTTAAGCGTTTTCCTAGTATTTACGAAATGATATAGATCAGGCATGTGTATCAAATTGGAGAATCGTTATGGCACATATCGATCATGTTTCCGTAATGATATAGATCAGGCATGTAAATCAAATTGGAGAATGGTTATGGCACATATCGATCATGTTTACGTAATGATAGGTCAGGCATGCATATCAAATTGGAGCAACTTTTGTACTTAATGTGTGATTCCACCTTCCCCCGTTTTTTCGTATGCACATCAATTTAATTTTTTCGGAAATAATTGAATGCATTAATGAAGTGAAATCCTCTATGGCCCAGGTTATCAGCTGTATGAAAAATATTATAGGGGCTATACATATTTATTTTACGTTTGTTCGACGTGGTTTAACGAAGAAGACTAATTTAATTACCTTTGACTTGTGAGTTTTTTTTTTCTATAAATAAATACAACGTGTTGGTAATGTATATTATAGCTGTGATGCTAATGACTGCTTTTACGGAGGAGTGAAATATATCCTGATCGCAGTGCATTTCGAAGCTAATTTTACGGGACAGAAATGGCGAATAGGCTAGCATGATCAAACTAGAGGTTTAACAAAACCCCACCACAAGGGAAGTACGAAATACTATCTGTTGGTCGGAACTTGACCAACGACAACGACTACAACGTCGACTAAGTAAAAGGCTGACTTGGCCACCCTCCACGCGAGACGAGCTCTGGGGGACGGAAATAAGTGTTCCACTAAGATTGCGATCATGACAGAGCGCTCACTAGGGTCAAGATCGGAGCAACAAACCCTGATAACAGGTTTCTAGAACGCTGCCATCTGGCGGTTGGATCTCAAACTCTCAACAGTTGCCCACTTTTCGGTCATCAGGCAATTATCAGTTCGCTCCCGAACTTCAGAGGTTTGTGCGGAATATTAAATGGGAAAACTGTCGAGATCGTTTGTAAAAGTCACTGAATAAATATTTAAAAGAGGAACTTGTTTTTATCGTTTTCGTTTCTCCGATGGGTGGCAACTTATTTATGAGCCGATGAGGAGTCTAATTTACGAAGTCTACGGTAGCCGAGCTGCCTAGGTCGGTCTGACTGAGGACTCGAGATTGTTGACTCAGCCAATATTAAACATACAGCCGTCGGGATTTTGGGGATTGCTCTGAAATTTAGAGGAAATGTATTTGGGCCTTACAAAAATGATCTTACGGACGAAATTCACATTTATGTTGTGGCAAATAATTGTACCTATAGTTAATATAGATAACCCACCTCAGCAAAGCAGTGTCACCCTATCCGCGTGTTCGTTATAAGAGATCCACGACTACTGCCATTTCACACTTCTTTCAGAACTTATTGTTCCCCTTCACTTTAACTTTGTTAAGAAATCTATGTAAATGCCGTATCGGCGTATACTACACCTTATTATTACTCTCCCACAAATCTCCCACAAAATTTTAAATCAATAAAAGTTTGTAATGAAAAATTGAATTCATGTTACACTTGAACTTGGTTTGTGTATTATTGTATTTATTATTGTATCATTGTATTTTGTTTTGTAATTTCGTATAAATTGTTCTTATTTTGTTGTATCGTAACTGCCATGTATTATGTATTTGTCCCATATTATGTCAGATGGACTGGAATAAAATAAAATATGTCTATCATTATGGGAACCTTGTAGAACTCGCGTTTATATTACATGTTCTACGCAGTTTGGAAAATGGAAACTCATCTTCGAAGCAACATTGCGTCCCTTTTGCAAGACCAATTTGACCCACGTAACGCTAAAAGTTTGTGATTTTATAATGATGCACATGCATATAAGCGAGAAACGATATAGTTATTTTACTTTGCACAGTCGCTCAATATGCACCGTCCAATTCAAACGTTCAGTAAGAAGTGAAACGGTGCATGTAAGCGTTGAAAAACAAGGAATATTCCTCCTCGGAAGGTCTGGCAATGATTCTAGTAAAAGAAGAACGAAGCACTAGAATACACAAGTCTGTTGCAATACTCCGTGAAACAACCGTTCTTGACTTTTCATTCTCGCATTTGAGAAAAGAAATTGAATAAGGACGCTCCCTTGCAACGTGCATGCTCTGTGTAAAGCGACTCGGCTCTTGGAAAGAACAACTGGGGGTGGGGGAAGTATGGAGGGGGGGAGGGGGAGACACATTTCTCGCCTGTCTTTATTAGATTGGCGGAGACGAGCCGGGTGACAGAAGACTGTCTACACATCTCAAGTAGGCATACCATGGGGACATTTACATAACAGCCATAGCTTGACAACAATTTTCGTACGAGGACGTCATGAAAATAAAAATAAATTCATGCTGTCATTTATTTACAAATTACATTTGTATTAATTGTATTCACAGTAAAGTTTTGAAACCCGAATCCATCTTTAATTTGAACGTTCCTTTTTGATTTGAGCGTTGATAGTTAAAAAAAGATATTACAAATTGTTGCTTTTATGGGTTTTAGAGACCCTCGAATTTAAAAAATTGGTTATCTTATAGACTTCACCTTTAATTGAACCTAGTTTAACAAGGTATTTTTAAATTAATAATAATGGATAATTCACTAAAAAAATTTAAATACTTTTATCTCTATTTTGGTATTTTTTGCAACGAAGGAAAAATTCAATGAATGTCCTGTGTTATCCGTTTCAAGAGCCGATCAAAAATGATTCATCGAATTACTGGTTAATCAATATCGTTTAGGGTCTAATCAAACCATAGATTGAGATCAATTCTTTCATTCAACAGATTGTGCGATTGCTTACTTTGCATTACACATAGCTTCCCTAGTAGTTCCATTCAAATTTACAATTCAGTACTTGTATAACTTATCAGAGTTCGCGTTCTCAAACTTACCTACCCCATACTCTGGTTTATTAAGCTAATAACAAGACCCTCGGGGGGATAATGTTCACTTGAAAGACCAGACTTTAAAATAATAAAAAGTAAAACACAGGAAGAACTTTCCGTATAAGTTATGTTAACATGCATGGCTACAGACTCGGTCCGCTAACAGAGACGTTGTAAAAACTTAGATTGAGGCGGTTTTATTTCACATTTGACCCGACTAACATAAATTCATGGCGACAGGGGAGGAATGAAAAACACATAAGCCTAGGCCTGGACGGTGGAAACTTGGGAAATTACCCCAGTCAACATGGTGAGTTATGACCCCGGTCTTCAATTAAAAAGTTGCACATCTTGTGCTCATCAGGGCGGCTAGTGCGGCGGGTTGCATGCATGGCTGGGTCTCAGGGGACGCTGAGGGGACACTAGGTGGATGACCGCCGGGCCCCGTATATTAGCCACATCACAGCTCCGCTTCCGTGGTAAGCCTTGTGTTTGTGTACTTGGACTTAACTTTGAGAACGGTTGCCCGGTTCCTCTATTCGGTAGGAGTAGTCTACGTACCTCTACCGTTTTCTTTCTTTTTAATTATACATGCTTTGCGTCTTCTTTTCTTTACAATTTGTTTATTAATTTATTTGTGTTATGAAGTTCGCACATCATACAACTGCATATTACACATTTTTTAAATTTGTTCCATCGAATTTCACAGATGCGTGAATCGTGGCCAACCAGCGGGCCCTATCTCAACTCAAGAGGGTTGGATACTTAAAATACCATTTGCAGGTTGGCTACTTCATCAATTTTCCAGGGGAAAACCTTGGGCGAAGTGATTTCTTAATTTTTCTGGCGATTTGGTGGAGGTGCCGGGTCCTACCGCAGCACGCTAATGCTCAGCTAAGAAATACGCTACACCTGTTTATACTGCACTCATCGAGCTTAGGCTACAACAATGACTTTAGACAATAATATGTTTAATGTTTGATATATTTTACTCGTATTTCAAAGTAACTAGGAAGCATTTAATGCCAAAGACTTCAAACAAGTGCTAATGCGCGGATTGCGGTTATTGAGGAAAAATTTGGTGGAGGTGCCGGGTCGACTTGAAAGTTGTGTACAGTAATATTTTGTTGGTAATTTGTTCACCTGGTTCAGTATAAGGTCCACGAGTGGTAGAAATTATAGAGGGGGGCGTACTAAGGAGGTGGGGGGAGAGGTATAGTAAGAAACAGCCTTATACACTGGCCGGAGGATGTAGCAAAATGGATACATTTCTCTAGACAATTCGGAAACATTTTTCTTTGTAATTTTTGTAGCAACGGTTAGATTCTATAAAATAATTCGTCTTTGTTATGCGCCATAAAAGTTTCCATGTGACCTAAACCTTGCAACCACAGATACTACCGCTGTCTGCATGGAATTTATAACAAAACGTAAACTGCAATTCGCACAGGGCCCAAAGAGAAATGTTACGGTTTTTCTAAGTTGCAACTATAACTATGCACAAGATAATTATGAAGAAAATCAATCATTGCATAAAATCCCGGCTATCACGAAAATATGATGATGAAGATCACGACTTCAATGTATTATAACAATAATTTTTGGTATTTAGATTTGTCACAATATCGAACTACGAAATGAATAAATAAATGCGAATGATAATGTGATATTACAATGATGAAACAATTTTAGAGTAGGTCAGGTTTAAGATCATGATTTTAAGAACAGTTATACACACTACTCAAAATAAAACAAAGATTAACGAACTGTCATTAAAAACCTGATGAAGGAGGTTGATCAACCTTTGAAATATTGTAATCTTTGTTTTGTTAGTGTATAGTCTTAAAATTCATGATCTTAATAATGCGATACTTGAAACTTAAACTAAACAATACTTCATTTCGGGTGGAGATATTGATCAAATTCTTAAAGATATATTTTAATTTGATGTTACAGTAGTGTTTGGATAGAAGAGCACTTTCGTAACACGCAAACACGAACTTTCAAAACTTCAACTATAATTTTCTCAAATTTTCTCTTCAAATATTTGAAATCCTGCTGCAAAGAAGTTAAGAATGAGTCAACAAAATGTCAGATCCTACTAACTAAGCGAATATCGAAAGAAAAACAGCGTTGAGAATCCTTTTACTTCCGCACTATTTTGAAAGTAAACATTGCGAGATTGGATCGGACGCTTGGCAGGGTTTCACCACTTCGCACTAGACTGCTAATGAAACGGAAACTATGAACGACCAGTCATATTTAAGCAGGTGCGTAGGCGGGGACATGCGTACACGCAGATTAACCAAACGACACAGATGTGGAAATGAGAAAGCGAACTTTAAGAGTATTCACCATAGACATTCAAAAGAACCCGAGAGTGTTAATTTTCTTCAGTTTACATAATTATGCAAAGTGTAATTTTTGTATTTTTATTTTTATTTTTTAATTTAAAAGATATTTAGTAATATCGATCAATCGAAGTTTTGAGTTGCGAATTGTTCTCAACGGCATCATTGAATACTAAAATAACAATATTAAATTTCCCTTTTTTGGCAGATATTTTGTTACATTAGGTTTCATATGTTGAAAAGTATCAACAGCGTACAAATTTGATAACGTATTTACATAACTATTCGGAGAAATCTAAAAATCACGTACCATTCAAGGAATTTTGAACGTCAGGTGAATACTCTTATAGATAACTGGAGTTGTGACAAACGAGTGAAGATATCCTAGTGATATTAAGTAGGGCGATATTATTACGTGGTCACGTAAGAAGCAAGACATTAGGATTAAAGTAAAGTGAAAGATAAAAATTAAATTAATGAGAACTTTCCGGTGGGAATGACCTACAGAACATTGCTCATCGGTGACAAGCCTAGTTACTGAACGGATGAAGCGAGTAAATAACAAATTTAAGAAGAAAGTTTCATCTGTGTTAATCTGCCAAGAAATTTGTAATATATTTGCAAGCGAAATAAGAAATTATGTCTATATTTTTCAAGTCTTTTTTTCAATTTAAGTAATATTTATGATATAAAAATATCAATTGATATATACTTTATGCAAACAGTTATATGTAGCAATAACATAATATTTTTAACATTTCGGGAGTTAACAGTAAATTTACCCAAAAATGACATGGGCAAGACATGGGACAACACATCGATTGATTGATTGATTGGTTAACTGATTGATTTTTGTTGCTTGACGTCTCTATTGATGCAATATTACTATTCGAGGCGACGAGTGGTGACAGATGACGATGAAGAACAATTAAAAAAAAACATATCCTATTCGGGATTCGAACCCACGCCCTTGTGTAGTGTCATTCGCTTCGAACGAGCGCACGAATCGTTTGTGCCACCGCGGACGGCTATGAAACAACTCAATGACATGGAAACACGTGCAGAGGTGAGTTCATATTGCTTCCAGATGTTTACTGCTGGTAATTCAAGTGTAAACAGCTCGTATAGGCTACACTTACAAGTTCATGTACGAGATGCTATGCATGTGCGGGTGGTGGTATCTTCACTGGGGAGAAGGTGTGATTCAAGAAACAACCCCTAAGACTCGACACAGTGATTAATGCGATCTCCAGCGACCAAGTCGCCTCATAAGTCGGCCCAGCGGTTCGATAGCGCCGCCAATAAACCTTTCATTGCCCGCGGCAACGTAGCTAACAATAAACTCGCGTCTACGATGATAAAAGTGAATCTCTCTCGAATCTGTTACAAATATCAAAGTCGGTAAAGTTTAGGAGGGAATGTTTTAGCACCCAGTGAAACGGCCAGAGTTATTAGAGGGTTGTTGTGCAGGTCGGGACGTGCGACGTGCGTTGAACGAGAGAAGGGGAATTAGGTCGGGAGTTATGACGTTGATACGAGAGAGCCTACAGTCGCAGGCACGCCTCGTGGGGTGACTGGTGCGTGCATGGCAAGAAAATATTCTAGTTTCCTTATTTCATGCGCTAGATAGTGCATGTCATGAGTTATAAAAATATTTTTTAAATACTTTATAATAATTTGAGTATAATCTATGGTTGTTAGTTTATTGTGAAAATGAAGGATTGTTCACTTGCACATTAAAAACTGATACAGACCTGGCTTATTAATAATAAAAATAAAAAAATAATAAAACAGCTGAATTTGTAGATTTTTCATAACTAACAAAAACGTAAAATTTTGTAGTACTTTCAGATTTGATCCATAAATTTTAACACAAATGTCAATGCACACGTTCACGCAGTAGTATTTTAAATGTCGCGAGAGTCGGAAAAACTTTCCTCCAACCTTCCTGTGCAGCCTTAATCCCTTGCAGCCTTAATAACATAAGCCCATTACAAGGCTTCTAATCGTAAACGTGGTTTCAACAGAAGCAGAGGACAAGAAAACGTGGTCAAAACCAAATGAGTGTAAAATTTAATTAGAATATATTTCTCCAGCTGCATGTAGTTAAATATACCAACTCTAAAACATCCAACACGTAAATCTACTTGCAAATTGATATTTGGACTTACTTGTCTGTGAGAACATAATTCAAGTCAAGTTCGTAGCACGTGGGTGTAACATTTGTGATTGAGAAATAGGACGTGAAACAATTTTCTCGTAGTTGATTTCATGTACGTGCTAAATTTTCGCTTATAATACACTCGATTCCAGGTATAGCTGTCAACCATTACTGCACTGACTCAGCATATGCTGTGAGGCTACCAGACCAAGATCAAATTGTGTGCAATTATTTCTGACAACCTGATGACGTGACGGTTTCGCTAATAGCGCTGCCATAGTTCCTAGAAGAGTGTTACAAAATAATAAAAAAAGTGTAGAGTTTCATATTTGGTTTCGATCCTAATGAGTCACTTTATTTTTTCACGAACTATGATGTGTGAGATTCCGTATGATAAAAAATTGATCTTAAATTTAACTTTAGGTCGCGCCGTTCGTTGGTCGTGTGGCTCAAGCACTCTGATTGGTCTAGAACCTATTCGCTCTCCTGCATGTAAAACAGACTTGAAAAACACTCGTTTTCGTGTTCATCTCATTAGCTGTCAACACTCTTTGCTATTCCTGTCCCCCATTGTGTTACAGGGTCTACCTTCACCCGGAGTGGGCTACGTCCTGAGCATGATGCAACCAGCAGCGTCTCATATAGCCCTTGTGCTTGTGTAGTTTATTTTATTCCTGTCCCTATTGTATCCGAGGTGTTAGATTCACCCGGAGTGGGCTACGTCCCGAGCATGATGCAACCAGCAGCGTCTCATTAGCCCTTGTGCTTGTGTAGTTTATTTTATTTCTGTCCCTATTGTATCCAAGGTGTTAGATTCACCCGGAGTGGGCTACGTCCCGAGCATGATGCAACCAGCAGCGTCTCATTAGCCCTTGTGCTTGTGTAGTTTATTTTATTTCTGTCTATTGTATCCAAGGTGTTAGATTCACCCGGAGTGGCTACGTCCCGAGCATGATGCAACCACAGGGTTCATTGCCCTTGTGCTTGGGTGTTTATTTTATTCTGTCCCTATGTATCCAGGTGTTAGTTTCACCGGAGTGGGCTACGTCCCGAGCATGATGCAACCAGCAGGGTCTCATTAGCCCTTGTGCTTGTGTAGTTTATTTTATTCCTGTCCCTATTGTATCCGAGGTGTTAGATTCACCCGGAGTGGGCTACGTCCCGAGCATGATGCAACCAGCAGCGTCTCCATTAGCCCTTGTGCTTGTGTGTTTATTTTTTTCTGTCCCTATTGTATCCAAGGTGTTAGATTCACCCGGAGTGGGCTACGTCCCGAGCATGATGCAACCAGCAGGGTCTCATTAGCCCTTGTGCTTGTGTAGTTATTTTATTTCTGTCCCTATTGTACCTCAGGTGTTAGATTCACCCGGAGTGGGCTACGTCCCGAGCATGATGCAACCAGCAGCGTCTCATTAGCCCTTGTGCTTGTGTAGTTTATTTTATTCTGTCCCTATTGTATCCGAGGTGTTAGATTCACCCGGAGTGGGCTACGTCCCGAGCATGATGCAACCAGCAGCGTCTCATTAGCCCTCTACACCTCTACGCGTGTTATTCCTGGCAGTGGCAGCCGTCTCGGAAGGAACCGAACCGAACGCAGTGTCCGGTGTAATTGATGGATGGTGGTTGGATAACGTGCTCGGGTGGTTGAACCGGAGCCAACTGGAGGAATATTTCCGTGCTCGGGTTGTGCTGGGGAACACGGAAGAGGACAAGCGGTTTGTTGTAAAAGTTAGCGCCGACAACAGCTGGGCGCATGGGTTAACCGCCTCCAACGCGATATTAACACAGCGTTAAATAACGTTTTATAGTCGTTTCTCAAAACAGATGTGGCTACGTCAGAAACAAACCATGAAATCAAAATATTTACTTTGTTGTATTCACATGGGACATGTTTTGATTGTATCTATATATTATATAATTATTAAGCGTGTGGCTCGTTGGTCTGTGGTCCAATGCATAAGGTTCAGGGTTCGCTTCCCGCTAAAATCAGAAAGTTTTTAAACTTCAGATTTGGACCAAGTCCATCAGTTCTTGTCTTAAGAATTTGTAAACGGTGACTTTTGAGCCATCCTAGCAACGAGGCACATAATAAATTCAAAGTTGTTCTGAATCGGCCTTGTTGATTCTGGCGTGGATCCGCGGGTGTTCGCACTGTCCATACCACTGATTGCTATTATTGCTCACTCGTCGATTACGTCGGGCTTACAGGGTTTGCTAGGTCGCTTTGGTTTAAAGTCCCCCACTGAAAATCAGTTATGTGACTGAGTGGGTAGATACGGATACGGAATACGGATTTATTTATTTATTTAATCAGAGACCGATAGAAATAGCCCACGCGATACTCAAGGGCCTTGAAATTCGGCATATTGTAGTTCCGATACCCGCTACCGGCAATTCTGAGCCGAGATCCTAATCAAAAGGCGATACTGTGATTGAGTTCTGCTTACAGCTGTTGGGTATACCATGCCAACATGCAAATGATTTAATTACCTAGTTAGTCCGGCACACTTGGTTGGTGAGGTTTTCTTTGAAAGCTACCTCAAGAGATGTTTCCAGCAATTAGAAAGTACGAAGAGCTGACACATATACAAAGATAATTGGAAAGACGATTGTTCTTTTATCACCATTAAATTTTTAAAAAGTAAAATACAATAACCAGAAAAACGCATATTTAAGTACGGGTTTGGCAAAAACACATTAATAAATGATCAGGATTTGGGATCACAGAATATTCGGCATATCCCGATGAAAACATGAGTGGCATGCTACGATGGTCTTACTTCTTTCTATTTAAGAAATACTGTATTCTGTATATGTAAAATAGTCGTAAATAAAATGTTGAAATTTATGTCTTCTTTTCTCGTCTATATTTTAATGCCCTGCCCCTCGAATAACTTATCCATACATCTCTATACTACTCTAAACCCACGTCTGTATACAAATGTGACACAAATCCTTGCCCAACTCGATCGCACAGGACAGCAATACGTGACGTTTCGAGGGGATTTATCTGATTTGATTTATATGGAGAAATGGGATAAACTAAAAGATTTATAGCTCACTTTTATGCTGCATTTAAAACTTATTTGAAATATATCTGAAACTTCTCAGGGTGCGATTGAGTCCACGTCACATTAGGTTCGGACATTGACCAATCACAGAGCACCGTGCTCGCTCATTGGCTTCTCAGCGCCTGCTATCTACATGAGCACGGCTAGGTCTAGGTGCAAATAATAAATCTTGAGCTATGGGCGTAGTGATGCTTATTTTATTTGGCTTTGAATTATTTTTAAGTGTTAATAACGTGCAGAAGAAATTTAAATTTCCCACTAATAACAAGTAAGTAAATACATATACGTCCTGAATAAAGATATTATTCAGTGTAGATAGAATAGAACATAATAGTGAATTTAAAAAGTGCAGCAACTTTTTTTTTTAATAATCAGTATTTTCAGCCAATCCTAAGGAGTATTTTTTTAATCAAAAAATTTAATTGAAAAAGTGTTGTTATAAATGAACTTATTATTTTCAGCCACTTCGATTGAGGTTTTACTAACACTGAAATACTAACAAACAATAATATATTGGCCTACCATGCCCTTCAAATAAAACTCGCCATTCATAAACAATCGATCTATTGTATCCATACAACTTTATTGTGGTATTAATGACTGGCTCAACTCTGAACAATAACGACCGGACGTAGGTGCGAGTGCGTTGCATTTCCTTCCTGTGTGTTTATAGTTGTGGGAATAACTCGCTCCCGACTTCCTGTCCGGTCTTCACTCCAGGCTACAACTGTGTTGACGGAAACCCGACGAGGTGATAATTGATAACACACTCGTCAAAACAATGGCAACGGTGGTTCTTGCGAAAAATCAATTTGAAATAATTTGGCGCCCAATTGTCTCGTTTAAAAAATGATGGATTGCTACAAATTAGTTTCAGTTAATGCAAATTTTTAACAATGAACGGATGAAGCAGTATAAATTACTTGATTATTAAATTTAATTACACATTTTAACAATTGGATTGAACACGAGTGAAGAAAACCAAATAAATCAAAATTGTATCCGATGGCTTTCAAACCATTTCCAAATACAAAATGGAATGCTAGTGAGTTCCTCAGTTTAAGCCAATCGGTCGTTACGTTTCCTCGAGGTATTCTTGGAAACTGGCCAACCGGACCCAGTTTCAGTCAAGGATCACTTATAACGAGTCATCTGGTTTTAACAGAAATGTATTTAATAAAACAAGCCAAGTTGAATCGTATCTGTCAATGTTATGCTTAAAGTAGATGTGCGCAAAATAGTACCTTAGTCGAAGAAAGTTATAAGTGTTAATACTGTGTTTAAAGGGCTTTGCTTCTAGTTTTATTCCAAATGATTATAATTGTGGGGTAATGATCATTGAATAATTGGATGAGCGAGGCGAAGATTTCAATTTCACTTCCTGTTTTTTTTTTCACTTACGTATCCCCAAGAAAAATAGCTCGGGTGTTTTGTTTTTGTTAGTTATTTTGTCTGTTTGTTCGCTCTCTACCGGGAAACGGCATATTATGCGATCTTGATGAAAATTGGAGGGGATCTACGAAATCTCTGAACTTAGACCTGCCACGTTTTTTGGTATAATCGTTCAAAAATTTCTTATGATTATCGTACTTTTACGATTTTTTTCATATTTTAATTAGACAATTTCGTGATATTTGGCAAACGGCTACTCCATTATTGATGAAACTTTATAGGAACGTTTAATTTTACTGATATTAAATACGTTAATGATTTTAGAGACGTTTGAAAAAATATTTCTTATAGGAATCGTACTTTCACGATTTTTTCCCCGGTTTTTATACGATATTTTCGTGATATTTAAGCCGATTCTGACCAAACGGGTGGGGCTACAACGTTCATATTTTACATTGACATAAATATTATGGTTATGTAGTGTCTCTTGAAAGAAAAATTTGAAAAAGTTTGGTCAACATTCATAGAAATAAGGGTTTTAATATAAGCCTTTTACAGGTGTATAATTAACAAGTAATATCAAGTAACTATAGAAAAAGTAATGAGATTCCACTTTAAAACGTAATCATTGGACATACATATTCCAAAAAAGCTCATCCACAAAATAAAAACGACGAGATAGAAAGAGTAGATTCATTTTCAAGCACTTCTCAATCGTGACGCGCATGGAATTTTCTAGTTCATCAGAAATTGTTATTTTCCTTCATCTCATCCACCAAATCTAATTTATAAAGTTATCTTTAGATTTGTTAATCTCGCTTTCATGATTATCTTTCAACAGTCGATCCTCCTGAAGCAGCGTGGCTACGTTTACATAACTAGTCCTTGTAAGATCGTTATTAACTTTTCCTCTGTCGGCGGTAGTATATACATAAGACGCAATTATATGATTGTTATTATAGGTTTCAAATCTATTTATCTCCACGAAGAAACTATTTTCATTAGAATGCATCGTTTTTCGACGGTAAATTGGCAGTGTACTTGAAGAGAAACAACTAACATTTTAATGTGTATTGGTCGTATTATATTCACATCATTAAAGTCAGATTTTATGTTAGCAGCGTCTGTTGAGATGAACACTCAATTAATTTACTCCATATTTCTTACGCCATTATAAAATCAGACGTTTCCAATAATATCTCAGCGTGTCTTATATTTCCAAACGAAAACCAATATTTTCTCAACTCAATAATCTTTCGACGTTTGAACGAATTTATTAGCTTCCAGCCACTTAACCTCTTATCGACCTGAATATACTTTTCGAATTCCGGGTTTCATTAAGTTTGCTTCACACAAAGTCAGAGTCGCTTACACATGAAGAAGGTGTGCACGATATTACCCAACCTACGTGATAAATTCAATTCAAACGATCAACTAATGTTAATTGAGTTCTTCAATTATACACATTTACCAAAGAACTTCTGTTCCCCGTCCATGACACTCTCAGTCAACAAATACAGAGAGAAGCTGTGACTTTTGAAGTGAGTTTTAAAAACACTAAATAAATATTAAATACTATATTTCGGACTTAAACAATTAACGAAATAATATCAATTAAATTTATGTTGGTACTGGCTGATGATATTGTTCATTGAAATTCCTGCTGCCAAAATTATTAGCGACATCTAATAATATTAAACTACTGTTGATACTCAAATTTCGGTTGTGTTATAGATATTTTACTAACAGGTTATTAGTTTAATAATGCAAATTTCCCGTATCTAAGCAAATTTCCTCTTGACGTATACGTCACGACGCCATTTAAATTGAGGAGTGAACGATGATAGGCCATGTGGAAGTGGCATCGTGGTATACAATATATATATTTTGTAAGCGAACAAAGCCACTGTTGATGCTTTAGAGATGGTTGTTACTGATCACAGTAGGGTAGCTTTCTCAAGCATGAGGATGTTAATGACATGACTTGATGCCTGCCAAAGTTCCGATGTTCACCTTAAATGTTTCAAAGGAACCAAGTTATGCGAGGATTATAAACTTTCTTACATAGAACTATAGCGTTGAAACAATTTCCTAAGTGGTTGCTTGTTAATATGTGAGGTCAATGAAACAGCAGGAACAGAGCCTGAAAGTAATTTACTTTTGGACGGTTTTTGTTTCCCGAATGCGTAAGTTTTAAAATATTAATATCCCGTCTTTCAAAATTAACAATGAGTACCTACTACTACAACTTGACCTTTAATGACAAAGCAAAAGAAACGTCACTGGTAAAAGTTCATGTACATTTTGCTTTAAAGGTTGAACTCCTTTTGTTCTTATTTCTTTTTGTGAACTTAAACTTCCCAAAGAAAAACTAAATCGACCTATAATGAAGAACCAAACTGAAAATCAGTTGTATGACTATTTGGCAGACTACAAATACGGATTAATTTTATAATTTAATTTCATATAATTCATGAAAAACTAACTTGCCTGTTGCCAATTTATTTTCTAGGTTTCAATATTTGATTACAAAGAATGAGATAAAAGATAAAGATGACAGAAATAAGAAGATAGAAGATACATAATCAAGATAAGAATTATGATTTAATGATGTTTGTTGCTGAACGTCTCTATAGAAATGCACAAAAGCTATTGAAGACGATGAGTGGTGAAATATTACGATGAAGGACGATTAGAAAACACCCATGCCTTATGCGGGATTCGAACCCACGTCCTCGATTAAGCCACAAATAAACATATAAATATTAAATAAATTCGTATTTAGAGTATCCACTCGGTCATTGTATCTGATGTTTAGTGATCGGCACTGTGGACGGCTAAAAAGATAAGTAGATGAATCTCCCGATACAAATGTGGTCCCACATAAAATATGGTGTTCGTCTGTGTTTGCAACAATACAGCAACAGAACCCCCCCCCCCCGCCAGTGGTGCCAAGCCTCCATGTAGTAACGTGCAACACACCGCGCTGCAACGCTGCACAAGTGAATAACTATTATGACCCACTTTATGAATAGACTTTATGAATCGAATCTCGAGCGCGCGGCTTCTGTTCTCTCTCGTGACGTCACAACCCGTCGTCTTCTCCCGTGGGAAGTATCCCCACGGGATCAAACAATCACCGACGCCATGAACCATTGATTGTTTGTGTATTTGTTTACATCTAGAACGCATTTATTTATTCAGGTCGCAAAGTCGAATGTGTAAATCCAGAAAAAAAGTATGCAAATTACAAATCCGTGACTTTTCGAAACAAAAATATGCTTCAATACAACTTTTTCATTTCTAACCATGCTGAGATTCACTATATTATTTAGACAAATTATATATTTTCTGGATTGAATGTTACAAAACTATTATTCTGGATTCTAACCCCGATACCTTTACACTCCGGATTGGCGACCACTTGATATAAAATACCAACGACTAAACTAAAATATCTACCTTCACAGTGGCATATACTTCCACAATACACTATAGGAAGAAGTGAATCAATGAAAACCACACCCACTCCCACACCGTATCTCATGACCCGAAGGTGATTAAATATCACAGCGGTGATAAAAATGAAATACATTATTTCACAATGAACGAACAAAACAAAATTAATAACAATTATTGTGCAAAGTATAAAAAGAGTCACCACTTATCCCGTCGTGGGTGATCACATCACGTGCGAGTCACCCCCAGCTCCAGACGCCCCCGTCTTGAGACTCGTTTCTATACCTTTTCTACTTTTTCTGTTGTTTTGGTGGAGGTGCCGGGTTCCGAGTTCCAGAGGAGTCTCTATAGATTGGCGTACCTGCTGTTTACCGATGAACGGTTACTGATGTCATTATCAAATTTCATAAGAATTTGTTAATGAATAACCGTTCTATCTATATCTCTATATAAAGAACGACCGAAGAAGGCAAAGCTGAAACATCTCGTGACTAACTTATTTAGTGATTAATTTGTGTTTTTATTTTTATTTGTGTTCTAATATGCAGCCACCTCTGCAACTCAGGTAAGCTCTTGTCTCCTTTCTCTATCCACATTGACTTTATCTAAATATACATATATTGACAAAGATTGGTAAAAACCAGTCGAAATGTCAGATAAAATATAGAATCTACGTGGTAACCCGAAAACCAATAAATAAATTATTACAAGATGACAACATAATTATATAAACTCATATGAGTATCATCCGTGAAGTCTCCAAGTGCATATAATTATCAAAACTTGTTTCATATAAAGTATAGCCCGTGTATGTATTCTATAATCTTCACGTTAAAGTCACTCGACGCCTCTGAATAATGTTCTGATCCACACACAGAGCCGTAAGTATTGAAATATCAAAGCCTGAACACAATCAATGTAATTAATAGTTTCTTGTTTAGAGCCGCGCCGCTAAATTGATTAGAGGGGCCCGGCGCTTACTAAAAAGCCTGGGGACGCCTATGCGGTGTAGTTCATAAAGTGTCCGCGAGGGGTGGTTAATCTCCTCGGCCGTGGCCACGAGACTGGAACCACGAGGCCGTGACAGATAGCCGCCGTATCTCGCCGCCGCGGGCGCTGCAGGCGACTTTACAGACCGCACCGCACCGATAAAAACAATATCGCCGCCGATTACTATGCCAAATAGTTCGTGTTCTTTGCATCCCTCTGAAAGCCCTACCGGCGACATGTTACAAGCACGAGTACGGATGTACACTTAATAGGGAGCGAATCTACTTAATCATCATATCGTTGAAGAAGAATGCAAAAATAAAATAACACGTTTCTATTAATCGTTTAAAAAACTCGTTGTTGGTGGAGGTGCCGGGTATTCCTAGTGATGGTGTA
Source organism: Sweltsa coloradensis (assembly GCA_024449915.1). NCBI lineage: Eukaryota > Metazoa > Arthropoda > Insecta > Plecoptera > Chloroperlidae > Sweltsa > Sweltsa coloradensis. The sequence goes on along the minus strand of JAMZAV010001286.1, from coordinate 360,377 downwards.
AATTTCCGGTGAAAAAAATTGATTGTAACTTTAGGCTCCAGGGCTGTCTAAAGGGTATTAAAATCTCAATTTGAAGGATTGGTAGATAATAATATGGGATAGCCCAGGCCCCTGAGGTACAAACTTAGAACTAGATTTAAAATATTTATTAAAAGTGCCATATGAAAGAGCAGAAATATTCTGATTTTTTCAGATACATTTCAGAATACATTTTAAAACACTTAAAACAATTTTGCACTAATCTACCAATATTTCTAGCTGAATGCCCCCAAATTAAGAGTGAAATACCTCTTTAAAAAAAAAACGGAAAATTATATTCGGAAATTTCCTGGGAAATAATTTTTTTGAAAATTTCCAGAAATATTTCCTATTTACATCCCTAGGTATTTCTATTTCAAGTTTGGATTGTTATTAGCCCCGCCCCCTTGACCCCCAGGGTCACCAACAATATTCTGTATCATCGTTACATTTTAATCGGAGGTCGTGATGTGTTTTTATCGTGAGACGTGACACATGGAAGGTAGGACGGACAGAAAAGTGATGCATGCCGATGCATAATCGACAACAGAGCTGAGGTACAAATTAATGTGAAATGTTCAGAATGTTTATAATGCTGTCAATTTCAATTAGCGTTTGAAGAGAAGTGAATCATTTATAGCAAATACTACTGTAAATATTAATAACAAAAACTTGTAGAAATACAGCCAAACCTTACACACTCAAAAGAAATGAGATCTAAAAAAGGGCCAAGCTCATCTACCCTTCCACATAAACGTACAGTGTCCCATAACAGCATCCTCGAAAAGCTTGGCAAAATAGAATTTGCGATTATTAATTTAACGTAATAGTTTATCCAAGTTCTTTTTTTCTAATTAATTTAAACGTAATAACATGCAAATTCTATTTTGCCAAGCTTTTCGAGGATGCTGTTATGGGACACTGTACGTTTATGTGGAAGGGTAGATGAGCTTGGCCCTTTTTTTAGATCTCATTTCTTTTGAGTGTGTAAGGTTTGGCTGTATTTCTACAAGTTTTTGTTATGTGTGTGATCTCATTACTTTTTCAAGTTCCATTACAAAATTATTTGCTAAAATATAATATTTTTATCAAAGTTGATTTAAATTCTATGGTATTAGCAGTAACAATATAGGATGTAAAATATCTAGACCCGGATTCATGTACATCCTGGGTATAGGTGGTATAACCATGGTATAACGACGGTATAAGGACTGGACCCCAATTCTTGAGTTCGTGGGAGATGAGTTGAAAACGCAATTTGAAAACGAAGTCGTTTTCGTTTTCGAAGGAATTGGTATTCTTGAACGGTATCGTGGAAAACGTCATGGGTTGTGAGTTTGAAAGCATTGATATTAAACCCCTATAGTAGGCTAGATTAGCAGTCTCCTATACCTCCGCACAGGCGCGAGCGTAGCAAATTGAAGACTCAACCGGCCCATTTCAAGATGGCGATTTGGTGTTTTAATTTATGCTTTTTTAATGCAATAAAGTATTTTACTGGATTGTTTGATATGGTTTTAGCTTGTGCAGCATGGTATTAAACAAAAGAAACAATACGAAGTGATTGCATAAGGGAATTTAGTAATCATTTGGTGTTAAAGACTAGTATGCTTACCTGTCAACCTGGCGGCAATCTTGAGAACTATTTGGCCACAAATCGCTCCCATTTGATTAACATGTAAACTGTCATTTTAAGATGGCTTCTAATTGTACCGGAAGTGGACCACCGACTGCTGGTCTAGCCAATTATATAGGATGTCTATGGTTGAAAGAGTATCACGAAATCCAAACACTTTAAAAGATTTGCGTATAGCAAAGAGCTCGAAAAAGTTCTATATTTATTCTAGATGGCAGTGCCTTCATAAACGCCGGCCAATCGAAAGACAAGTTGTATGAAATGATTTGATTGTTGCAATTATGTAAACAAACAGTTGAGCAAGTTCATAATGTTGTGCTGGCATAGGGTTGGCTAGGCTTGTCAAACATGTAATGTAAGTATGAATTTTACTAGTCCTATAGCCAAATGGAACTTTAGACCTACACTTTTGTATTATAAATAATTTTCCACATCTGGGCCTAGGCCAGGGACGGTTTCTGATTTGTTTTATGAGAGTATAATGACACCTTTTCTCGTTCCACACAAAGAAGAAAAATTTTAAATGTCCGCTATTTGTTTACGTATCGCACTTTCCCGCCTAACTCTGCTTATACCGTCAACAAGTGTCAAGTAACTATGGTTACTTGTTTGATTGTATGCCAAGTGTTTAAGGCTTATTTTAAAACCTTTATTTGGAAGCCTTCCAACAAACTTTTTCAACTTTTTTTTTCAAAAGAGACTATCATTCTATAACCTTAATGTCCATGTAAAATATGAACATTGTAGTCCCACCCGTCTGGTCAGAATCGCGGGCCGACGTATTAGATGTGAGCAGTAGTAGGCAGTAGTAGGCAGTAGTAGGCAGTAGCTAACATCCTTAAAGTGATTTTGAGCATGTTTCAAGCCATTTTTTCACCAAGAAGGAATAATCGTACCCCAATAAAATTTGGCATGTGTTGTCAGGTACCTAAATACCCTCGATTGTGATAGTTTTCAAGTTCACATCACGTTACATGACGGCTGGGTAACACCTCGAAATCACCCCAACTCTGCTTGGTGTATAAGGTGCTTGAGTGTTTAGCGCACCGCGGCTTGGCTGCGGCGCCCTAACGGGCACCTAGATATAATCAGGCTTCAAATGAAAAAGGTTCGCGATTTAAACGCCTGTTGGAGGCGGGATTATTAAACTTCTGATATTGACTTTTATCCGTGGACCCGATATCATGATGCAACCTGATACTTTGTCAATGGGCTCATAATTAATTGATTTTGTACAAAGTACAACGATAGTTACCACGAGATAAAGCTTTGAAATATGACGACAAACATGATATACTATTTCACCTAATTAACGCTGTATAGTCGATAACGAGCCCATGAGTCAATGACAGGTCTCATCAATCACGATAGGCTCCTGATCATTAGCGTTTCATGTAGTTAATAGAGGGATTGAGACGATCATGTAGGCCTGGCGTAACGAAGTAAAAAATAATTATTATGTATAATTCATTTTGTGACATTGGTAAGCACGATCACGGTTTATTAAACTAAATTGAGTCGAAGAAGCATACACAAATAAATTAATCCATGATCGATCTTTTTTGGTGGTAGTAGGCCTACAGGGTAAAAATATACTCTCTATATTACGACTGGGTCTAGCCCCGTCTCCCGATCTCCAGGGGCCTTATTTCTGTACATTTTTAGTACTGGCTTCAGAGGTTAATAAAGGTTACAGGGAACAACACTTTTTCTTGAAATTCCTAGAGGAGTTTACTTTCAAAGATAAAAAAGAATAAACAAACAAACCAACATTGTTAGTCTTGCTGACTGGTGATTGGTTGAGGCTAGCACGGGGTTAAGGGTAAAAGGGGTAAGGGTCAAAGGATTAGGGGTTAGGGGTTAAAGTGATAGGGGGTTAAGAGTTAAAAAAGATACAGAAATCGGGGACCAGGGTGGGCAAAACTTTAACATCCTTGTTGAAGGGCAATATAAAAAACCCGTGTAAATAGAGGTCATGTTCGGTTTTTATGGCGAGACGTAAAACACGCACAGACGGACGGATAGAAAAAGTTATGAATACACATTCACCTTCTTATTTATGTATGTTATGTTCGTTTTATGCTATTCCTTGGTCAACATGATTGCGACATCTGTTTGTACAACATTTGGTACAAGTTGCTTTGATTTTTAGTCTTAACTACATCAAACTAAAGCCTGTTTACTATAAAATATAGTACCAACAATGCGATCCCTCTCTCCCAAACACTCTCGCACACTCTGGTTGTAAGCCGGCCGCAGGTAAGCCTTCCACACGTAGCACCGCGCTCGCTCCCAGCTATAAATACGAGCGTGTACATATAAATAGTAGTTAACGTGAAGAGTCCACCTCATAAAGGAGCCGCCATGCGCAGCCGGCACAGTTGGCGCAATGTCTTTACTACCATTCATGAACCACTGCCTGCTCGATGTTACTGCCAACACACCGCCTTGGTAATTAGACTTGTGTGACGTCACTAGTAAAGTGAACTCATTGGTTACAAAGTCCCCGTAAGTCTCAAGTTCAACTTTTGAAACCGTATAATGAATGGTATATCGTTGTTGATGGATAGCATGTCTTCTGAATTTAGATTGATAAGAGGATCCCAAAATCGAAATGGTAAAATTATGAGAATTAATCTCGTCTGTATTTTCAATAACATCAATAAATCTTAAATAATTAAAAAACATATTACACAAACACCAAATTCAAGATGACAATGTGTAAATCTGAAACGATACATATACATCACCATGAAACCATCATCATGAACCGGATTTAACTCTTCGATAGTTATTATGGGAATGTTACAAAATTTATTTCAAGCGATATCAACGGGAAATATTTAGACTAGGGAAACGCCAAAGTCGTTGTGTAACGAAAGAGTGAGCCATGTGTTGAGTACCTGGTAACATTACTTTTCTTCCCTCTACCTTAGCGCCACTCTAGCCTATCATAGGCTAGAGTGGCGCAATATGGCCTTACAGTTGACGCGCCCGTATACAAACTGAACTTAAAAACCCTATTATTTATACCAATATAATTGTAATATATAATTGTCAGTATACAGAATATACTAACAACATAAAGTATTATGTACGAATGACACTATGTTTTGTGCCCAGGGATTTAATATAGATTGAATTGCCTTATATCCCACTAGTTTCTATGAATATTTATTATATATGAACTTGTAGGAAAAATGGGTACACAGTGTAGTGTACATCCATTGTAGAATATTTTTAAGGTTATGTTTAGATATCCGTAATAAAATGTATTACAATATTGTATAGTAATATTTGATATGTTTGTTTATAGGATATTCATGTGTAGTGTGTACATTATATATAGTTTTTGATTTGTTCATGTACATTTACTTTAACATTCACTGTAACCATTGTATGCTCTGTAATTGTTTTAAATATGTGTTCCATGTATTGTAATACTACTAAATTAGCTAATGTGCTATAATAAAATACTACTACTACTACTTCAAACTTAAATGCAAATGTTCCCGGGTACTCAACACATGACTCGCTCACTCGTCGAACAACGACTTTGGCGTTTCCCTAGTCAAGTTGGCTGTGGGAGACCTAGGTTCAATCCCCTGGTCGGGAAAGATTTTGTAATTTCTGGATTGTATTTTTAAAATTATTATTAAACATGTTTTGGAATTCATATAACGCAGTGTAGTCTATCATCTGTGACAATACTATGGAAAACATAGCCAGTACGAAATACGTGTAAATATTGCAAGGTTTACTCAATCTACGAGCGGAATTTGGGGATACCTTGAGCGTGCGAAATTCGATAAACCTTGGGCACGGCATTTCACGGCCAGGCAAATAACAAACAAAAAATATGTTTTCAAAATCAAAACCATTGTCGTTAAAATAATTCCTACACATAGCAGCCTATTTTTCAATTTATTATTTCTTTAGGTTTAAATCGCAATCGATCTAGCTGATTTTGTTAGCAGTTCTCAGTAAACTCGTACCGGATGTCTGTTTAAAATTTCAGCGCAATCTGTTCAGCGTTTCAGCTTATTTTCGATGTACACACAGACAGACCCACACGTGCACAGACTCACAGAATGAGCGCCGTTGAATGGAGACACTCAGTCGCTACACTCCCTCGTTTAACAAAGATGTGGGTTATGAAAATCTGTACAACGTATCCAAACAAGTAGGTATAGACATTTCGTGATATCTGTGATTTTATCCGGTAGTGCAAACCTAGTACTGCACTCTCGCAAGAAATGAGAAACCTGGCATGAAAGAGGAAATAATGTCAAGTTGCTACACTTCTCTCGCAGCTCATCAAAAACTTCCACATTCAAGGTACATGAAGACTGTCAGCAGCCATATACAGCGAGGTAGCATATTGAAAGACCTATGGGTAATGCAAGGATGCTAATGAGGTTATGGACGCTATGTGTCTTTTGGAATTAACGAGCTTCTACACTTCAGTTTTACACTTTTTAAATAACCCCAGTTTGTTTTTAAAGTATAGAAAGCTCTAAGAGTTTCTAATGAATAACACAACTTTTAAATATAAACGCTTCAATGTTTTAAAAGTTTGCGAAGTAAGTCTTTGAATCTGGCTTACAAGACTTTCATCGCAATTTCGTTAGGGCAAACAAAACGAGTTAACTTTTTATTGGTTATTTATCTTCAAAGAACAGGGTTTTTTATATCGTAAAACATGATCAATAAGAAGCGGCAAGATTTAATCATAGTATCGTTTTCTCAAACAAACATAAAAAGAGACCAAAGAGAACGTCTTAAATTAAAAAAATTAAAAACTCTCGGATAATCCTTCTCGGAAGTCGGAATGCTTTGAAATCGCAAACACAAGCACAGCTATAGTGCGGGCAAACTAACTTGACTCCGCCGAACAGATAACATAACATCCAAGACATACATAGTTGAGATCAATTCTTTTAAGTGGAAAATTTTGTTTATGCGATCTAAAAACAATAACACATCCAATCACTATTTGAGTTTAATCCCTGATCTGGTTGAAATTATATAATTTGTGTTTTTATGAAGTAAGTATCAAAATATATCCTAACAGCCTATTCAACCTGTTTTTTTTTAAATCCAAGTAAAGAATTTCCCCGCCATATAAAATTTTAAACTCACATTTGTCTTTAAGTTTTTGTCATAGGAAGACCAAAAATACAAGATTCATATCATTTAAAGCTCGTTTAGGCACCGTAAACATTTTCGAAAAATTCTGGAAAAAGCTTTGTTTTTATTTAGAAATTTTCAAGTCGTCACGATTGAAAGTCAAACTTAAGTGTAATGGAAGGGGGAAATTCTGGAGGTGGAATGCTGACGAAATGTTGCAGTGGGGGTCAACGCCATTAAAATACGTTTCAAGTATTTCAAATATAAATATAGAACTTCCACACGCCTCTCAGCCCAGGTAAAACGATAAATGTGATGTATTTTCAACGTGGCAAGAGTAGCTAACGACTTTTGTAAAGTATAAACGTCTCCCGTCGGAAAACAGAAAAAGGCAATGGTATCTAAATGGCAGTGTACGAAGATTTGGACTGACTGGTTAGCCACTAGCCAGCTGTCGAACTCGCGCATTTGCTAGCCCTTTCACTTATTCCACACAGTCCAGTGTAACACTGCCATTTTTTAAAACTCTACCTCGTCTACGCCATCCGCGGTGGCAAATACAATTACGGTGCTGGTCTGAAGCGTGTGGCTCTACGAGGACGTGGGTTCGAATCCCGCATAAGGCATGGGTTTATTGTAATCGTCCTTCACCCTCATCTATCACCACTTATCGTCTCGAATAGCCTTGCTTGTGTTGTTGTGTTGCTATGTGACGTCAAGCAACAAAATCATCATCACCTCTTTTACCTTAATGTAAGGTTCTCTAAGAATGAAGGGTGATTATTACTACCATGCCCGAAGCTAAATGTGACCTCTGGCAACCAATATGTTAGGACTACTGCCTACTCTACCCTACTCGAGTAGAGCTTGAACTCGCCGAATAAAATTTCTCACAGGGGTGCAAAATTACAATGTATTTGTAACATAAAACTACAAAGTTAACAACAATTAATCTTGAAGAAATTTGGAGCACCACTTAACGCAAATACTTCCATTCGATAACAATGTCTTTTACAATTCTCTGTACAGCACTGTTTTTTTGTACACAAGGTAAGAAGTACCTATACGTTATTGTTTTGTTCATCAAGTCAACTCACAATCTCTCTATCTCGTAGCATTGAATACATTTAATGTTGGTAGTGTACTCATCGAAGTAAATACAAGACGAAATCGAATTGTCAGGTGGTAATCTACTTTGATCGCAAGAGGCGACGAAAAGGACAGACGATGTAGGCTATGTCCCACGAGGAGACCCGAGACCACAATGGACGCTCTCAAGCAAACTGCTTGACCACTCTGTTCATACTCACTACACCCACTTCTATTACGTTATATTCTTATGCGGGTTCTTTATATAGAGCTTTTATCGCCCACATGCTCGTCTGCAGGGTCGAGGGGTTAAATCAACATCCACTTTTTTAAAATACTATTTAAAGTGGTAGCGAAGTGAACGCCACCTTTTTTGCGATTGTTTTGGTGATAAACATTAACGATTTATTATAAGTTATAACTAAATGGTTCTTCTATAGCAATTTTAATTTGACTTATATTAAATAACTTCGATCTCCACCTTACTATAAGATCCATTTATGTTTAGTTGTCTGCAAGTTAGATAAAAGATGTGTTCCACCAACTTAATCTGGACTTTATAAAATCCAGTTTACCGTGGAATATTTCGGATTTTAATGTTCAGTTTTTTTTTTAAACTGGAAGTTAGCTAATATTAAGCTAAAATTCATTGGGTAAAACCGGCCCTGAAATTGATGCATTCTTTAGATTTGATCTATAGACTACTAGAAACGACACATGATTGTGTTTCTCCACTACCTTCTCATATCCATTACATATTCCTCTTCATTATTTGTTATAATAGGTTTATCATTGACCACCTGGCCTCGAATTGAAGGGATTCAATTTTCAATTTTCAATCTTCAATCTTCAATTTTTCAATTTTATTAGGACAATATGTACATTTCTTATTACAACATCACAATTTTTAGTCCTTTAGCTAATATAAATTCAAGCTTACTAATACTAAGATAACGAGAAATTGGCATTATTTAGAAACACATAATATGTAATAAATTGTAAATAATAATTATTGAAAAGTAATAAAATGAAGTTAATTTCATTAAACAGTCAATCAATAATATCAAGTAATAACATAAATTTCTGTAAGTGTATCATTAAGGTTATCAATAAGACAATAGGCTTTTAGAAATTAAGTTAGTTATAATATGTTTCAAACGTTCATAGCTTGAAATGTTTTTAATGGAGTCCGGAACATGGTTATAAAGAGATTTATGGAAGCAGTCTGAGTTTACTTTGGCCACGTTTTGTGTGATATGAGTTTAGCTGTAGTTAATTTTTTTACTTGTATCATGATCATGAACATTTGCATTTACTGAGTAGCTGAGAGTGTCAACCATGTAGCATCGATTTGAGTACACATAATATACTTACAAATGTTTCGGCATGATCTAGCGTAGCTCTGATGAACTAAATCTCCTACGTCATAATTATGATCTTAATTTAAAACATTCATCAACTTTCATTGGTTAAGTTCTAAATCGAGTTCAAGGTCGTCGTTGTTGTCACTCTTCCACCTCTCTCGCCACCGACTCGACCAAGCCGAACACGATAGATGTGGTCTAATAAAGAAGAGAGTGTTTGGATCACGTTGTCGCTATATTGGACGGTAAACACGTGCGCGCTCCGCTAAGATTTAAGTGCTTATATGACCCCCTCCCTCTTTGGACGAGTGCCCAAGTAAATATTTACACGTTCGCAACACATACGCGTTCTTTACGACTCTGCGCTCTCTGCTAATACTAGCCTCACACCTGTACAGAACGCGTTCACCATCATATCGGGTGTGAAACTAGGTAACAGCCTGGGACGTTCTGATGGCAAACAGATTCCGTCAGTGTTATATCGTAAACATTTATGCTCTTTCGTGTTATTCTTTTTTATTTCAAACAAACAATATAAGGTTATACTCAAACAACGAAATCGTCCATAGATCATTTTGGTTATTTTCAACGTGCCAAAATGATGGAACATTTCAAGATAGCCCGAGTTGTTTTGCGGTGAATTTCAACTAAGCTTCTTAGTCTTAAGGGTTTTTGGTTGAGAATATTACATTTTATATTTTAGAGAGAATTATGGTGTCTACGAGAAACCTGCTTATGCACCTTGCACGAGAAAATGCATAGCAAAAGTCTCTGTTCGCGTAATGCCAATGAAAATATGAGTGCACATTTTTTAGTATGTTGCTTTATATCTCTTCTTGTAATAGATGGTTAGATTAGGACTGTGCGGGTAAAGGTTTTGACAGTCGGATCGGGGTCGGGTACTAGACTACTTCGGGTTTTAGGGTAGGGAAAAGACGGACGTTATAAATACTGCATGTAAAAATGGTTATTGAATTTTTCTTATGAAAGATCTTGCATTATGATTTAATCCCAACCCATTTTCTGCTGTTGGACTATCTATTTTTGTTTGAAAGCTATAAATTAAATGGTCTGGACCGGCACCTCCACCAAACCACGAAAAATATTTGCTTTGTCACCCGAAAATTGAGAACCTTCTTTTTGAGTATCGAGTCGGCCCACAAATACCCAACCCGACTTTAAATTTCAGGTACTCGCAGGTACCCGATTATAATATATTCCCTTACTCAGTTCAAGATATTCAAGATATAACGATTACTTGCATTGAACGTATCGAACGAATGACTTACTGGCGGCCATGTTGGATCCAGGAAGGCATTCTGGAGTAGAGTTTACAAATGGACTTCCGATGCTTTTACCGAGCCGAACTTAAAACAATAGACGCGCCCGTGCGTATCTTGACCGAAACTTTCGTATAGCTGCTCCAACTGCGAACTTTCGATCACGAACTCCCAATATAACAAGCTGACTAAAATTTTAGGCTCACACTTTTATTAATTTGTACAATATTTCTCGAATATAAAAAGTAGGCAATTACGAGTTCCTTAGTACTTAGTTCGCCATTCATTTCAAATTCAAGCAACAATTAACACAGTTTCTACACTGAAAGGGAATTTCTGGAAAGGCCTACATATAACTTTTATATTCAAGATAAAAACATTATAGATGAGATATTAGATTTTAGATGTAATATTAGTGTCAACTGGCATTATTTACATATTGTATATTAAGCATACTAGTTTAATAATCATAGTCCTGTATAAATATTGATCTTAAAATTGATAATACATACATAATGGTGAACAAATAAATATGTCCATGATAGCATAATATGGTGCTTGTTAGACCGGTACAATTTTGATGTTATCTGTTATATTAGTGTATTTTATATTTGTGATGTTTAGTTTTAGTACTCTTAATGACAATGCCTTGTACTCGCCTACCAATTGTGGGCATATGAGTGTTAAATGGAATGCTAAAAACAATAAAACAAAAAATTGGAACTTTTCCGCGTTTTTTTAAATGTATATAACTGAAGTGTATTGAGGATTATACTAAAATTGAGGGTACCTCATCTCTAGTAGGCTATTGAAACAAGAGAATAGCAAAATAGTGGATAAATGATTTTACCGAATCGTTGGAATTCAAATCATATCCTGAAATATGCTTCATATTACAGGTAATAAGAAATACTTCACATTTCGTAGAGTATGCTTCATGTTGCGAAATCCTTCAGGAGTTGAAGAATTCGAAAAATTGCTGCTCCTTTAAAATCGATTAAACAATATTAACAAAAGTTACTTAAAATTAAAATCAAGTCCCTTGACGTCAAATACGATGATCTCAAGACAACAAACTGTAGCAGACATATACACTTTTGGAATTTTACAATCAAAATTTGTTATGGTAGGCGTATTCTTCGAGTTGGTTCAACTTTCGCGCCACCTTTGAAGCGGTGATCACTAAGGATTTGTTTTTATTGCAAACGACACGATTACATAAATGATTTCAAGATATTTCGACGAAAATCAAAGTAATTTGTAAAAGATTCGATCAAATTGTAGTTAGGTAATTGCAAGCTCTCGGTTTCTCTCCCCCCCCCCCCTCGGGCAACATCTGATAGAGACAGACCCAAGAAGCATCGGGTTCGCCCCAGTTGCGTGATCCGTGTCGATACATAAGAGAGGTTCTATTTCCGACCGCGCGACTTCAATGATCAGAGTGCTGCGTGCAACTCGATGAGCCAACCAGCGTTCGGTAAGTCAGAACTGTTGAGCAATCCGTGTGTTGAAACTTGCGACTGTTCGGGAAACTTAGCACGTGAAGAAAAGTGGGATTAGCTGCTGAAGTGATCGAAAACTCGTCATACTGCAAGTGTTCAATAGGTGAATTTCTCTTAGGGATGAAAATCTATGCAAATATAAAAATACAATTCGAATTTAAAACCCAGAGATCTAACCATGATCAGAGAAACGTGGAAATTGCATTTCAACTTGGAATATTTAATAAGTGTTTTCATTTTAATAGTGGTGAAATAATATTTTTAGCTTATTCCACACTTCAAAACTGACACATTAAAGGTTATTATAGTACTTAAAAATAATATAATAAATGTAATGAAATATAGTAAATAGTCCTTTAAACTACTAAGAAAATAGAGATCGTTAAACCTGGGTTTTTCAAATGCAATTTGTAATACAAAAATGCAATTTCTAGAATTTTCAAAAATCATGTTTCCCGTTATGGTATTGACATCAGTAAACGCAATTTTGACGTATGCGTAACCGTGATTTTTTTTGTTTTTGGGGGTTGGGATGTCGTTCGATACGTTGACAGCGACGTTATATGCGCGAGTTAACAAGTATGATTGATCACACAGAAAGAAAGTGTTTGCAACGGTAGTTGAGATCACTCAGCAAACGTCAACCCCACTTGTGCGATAATACGCTCGAGAATGGATCGGTGGGCACCACATGTCCGGGGTTCGATACTCTGTGCTACTATACGCTACTCTGCCAAACACAACGCAGTTACGTGTACGAGGATGGCCGAGTGCCAGATGTAACGACAACTAACTTATAATCCCACTCGCCTCGCACCAGCTGCTACGGACCTTACCATCGCTCAATTGATACCGCAATTTGTTAAAATAACACAATTCGATAAAACATCAACGGCGCATTTACTTATAAAACTAAATGTTTATGTTTGAAAAATAATTTACCCCACAAACAGGATTTAAATAAAAAACATCTGGTTGCTTCTAACTTTTAGTTAGAATAACGGACGATTTTCGTTAGAAAAGCAAACTGTTGGTTAAAACAATAAAACGTTTTACTATCATACCTAACGAAGAAATCAAAATCTCCGGGGTTACGTAAATTTGGGTAGGTTCAATGGAGTCATTTAATAAATACGATAAAAACGAACAAATTTAAATTTATAATATTTTGTCAATATAAATGTTGTAAGTTTTGAAATGTTGCCAGTTTGACCAGTGTACGAGCAAAATAGAAGAAAGAATAGCCGCTTATCTTTAAGTAGGACAATCTGCTTGGCGGGACTTTCAATTGCAACAAACTTATCGCCAGCTACTTCAGTGCAAAGCAAAACAACACGCGAACCAGAGCAAAGTTTGAGGCTGCTTAGACATACTGGCAGCACTTCGTTGATGGGCGAAGCGTTTTGTGACGTTTTTACGTTTTATGTTCGAAAGAAGGATTTGCTCTTAACTTCATAATAGAACGGTTCAATATGTAATTCAACACAGTCTTTGCGGAATATATTTAACCACTCACACCTGACCAAGAATGAATTCTAACTTGAATTATACTACGATATTAGTGACCGAAATTCAGATTTGAAACGTCGTACAAGCTATTTATTTGTTTTTTCCAACATCCCATTTTCTTTCGAAGACGATAAGTAACCGAGGTGGATTTTCGACAATCCTTTCTGCATATATCTATCTAATCAATTATCTTCTCAAAACATCTTCACCCACTTCAAAGAAGGCGTGTACATTACCGTCAAAACATCGTCGAAACCGTATCACCCACGCGTAACAACATTTACCCCATAAACATTCCTCCCAACACTTCCGAAAACTCATTACCACTTATTTATTTGCCTAGTTAGTCACCTGAAGACGCGCTCTCTGCTCGCAGCATCACCACGCATCCTGAGCCAGATGTGTACCCCGCTAAATATATTACCCATTGCTGAAATGTAACAGCCTAGCACACAAGCGTGCTAAGCGCCGTAACTTAGCGACCGCCAGCAAAGACTTCTTCATAATCGTTGCAGCGTTTCATTCCACAGTCTTACTAATAGTTTTCATTTCAGCACAGCTAGAGAAAGAGAGCGCTAATTATCTTAATGTTACTCCGACAAAGCAGTTTGTTTCTCTAGAAGGAGATTAAACCTTGCTTAAAAATTGACTTGGCTAGAAGCTTTTAAACACCTCGCGGGTTTTCGTGAACATTTTATTAATACAATGGGGTGCGTATATAGAACGTTGGCGCAGCTGTGTTAGCCTATATTCCGTTAGGAGGGCATTAACGAGGTATTTTTAACACATATTATGTTTTTTTATGCTTTAGGTGAGTAAATGTTTATATCATTTAAATTGGCTATTTGCTGTATTTGAAACTCTTTTGAATACAATTTTAAATAATAATAATTCGACCTTATTCAAATCCATTATCCAACCACTATTTCCAAATATTGCTAAACATTTAATACAAAAAATTGTTAAAGGATATCTTAAACTTAACCAATGAACTGTATAATGTTCTTTTCTAACGTGGCTGTATGTTCTGTATTGATGCTTTTGGTTATTGTGTCTAAAAAATCGACATTTACAGTTTTTGACAGGTAACAAGATGAATTGTAAAGTAAAATAAATTAAAATTAAAATATAAATATCTTACGAGATTTCTAAGAAGGCATGCGAGCCCATTCCGTTAAGTATTTCTTCGATCAAACAGTTATGTAAACAGATGTTTACGAGAAGAACAAAACCTATATACAACTTATGAAAAGTGCACGTTCTTTCTTAGTGTAAATGTGTTTCTGTTGTAGTAAATAATTAACTAAATCATAGTCGAGGATTTTAGAAAAATACTATATTGTTAAAGTTTCAAAACTTTAAGAAACAATGTCTGCTGCGGAATCTGAAGTAATATATTTTGTTCCTAAGCAGCTCATAACTCTGCTAGAACCATACGAGGCAACGAGAGAGGCTCGTTGTAATTACCGAGTAATTTTAAAGAAATGCAATTAACACATATTTACTAGCAGCGCGGCTTAAAACGTCTTCGTACAACTACGTACTTTGTTTTAATTAACACGGAATTATCTACGGTATTCAAATAAACTAAAAGTAAGGTAGTTAATTAAGAATGCGTCTTAGTTACTGTTAACATGGTAGATTTTATGAATAAGTTCGATCAAGGGACTCATGGCGTTAAACAATTAGAGCTTTAAGAATGCACGTCCGACTACACGTTTGTTATATTAATTATTTTGTAAACACATAATCTCTTACTAATAAAATAACACCCGAAAGATTTAGTTTAACCGTAGCAAGCACAGTTAAACTTTACACAGGGATGTTTATGGAGCTTAGAACTTTGCAAGTAAGTAAGTTGATATTTTATCAATTATGTAGCTATTAAAAACGGCTCCTAATATGCATTAAATATGGCCAGTAACCAAGTTGTAAAAGCACCATTTTAGAGCTTTCAAGGATAATAAAATTGAATAGCATTCGGGCCAAACTTTAACTATCTTCCACCACCACCATTGGAGAAAGTTTTTTCAAATGAGCAATGTTTATAGTTAAATTCTAGCCGGGAGCTGTATTGGGGTGTATGGGCTACATTTTCCTGTCGTCGTGAAGTCGTCGTGATAGTCCCTACTACGAGACGCGAGGTACTGCAAGTGTTTGCAAGTGGTGTCACGTAATTTCAACGGAATGGTCGTTGATATTTGGCGCGACTACAGTGCTGTTGTCACCGCCTTCTTGAAACTGCCTACCCCACGTCGTCACTGCTTGAGTCACTGCAACCCGATACTCTCTACAAGAACTTTCCGCGTGGACAGAGTTCTATTTTCCGAGAGAAGCGACGCCCCGAATAAATTTTCCCGCTTGAGACGGTTGATTTTATTTCAGAGCTTAGATGAAGAATGCAGAGCCTCAAGCTACTTCACATTCTACCAACTACTGAAACAGTGTCCCATATCGAGTAAATGTAGTTTAAGAAAGTATCAATTTTTCAAGACAATTTAAGTTATCAATATTGATATTCTTATTTTATAACTACTCTATAAAATTGCCAATAATAATTGTGTAACATTTAGATGAGAATAAACTACTTTTCGTATATTCAAAATATTATATGCAATTTCATTCAGTTTAATATTTTATCTCAGCATCGTTAAGAAAATTCAGAATAACTTGTTTAATTTGGCGTCAAATTATAATATATAAATAAAAAAGGGGGGGCGTACGAGGAGTTAAATGGACGAGTACAAGTTACTTGAAACTTTGCACAATTTGTCTCTAGCAACTGTGGAAATATTTCGGAAAACGAGTGTCCTTCAACCAAAATTACATAATATTGTGCCAGCCTACGTCTCGAATGACAGTGACAAAGCGATGGTGGCGACCCAACGGACAGTTCGGGAATGACAAGCGGGGAGAGAAGCTCGCGTTGTAACATTTCGTTCGAAAGTGAGAGCTGAGAGAAGATTCGAAATAGAATGCCGCCATTTTCACAGCGCGACGGCTCAAAAGTTTATATTCATCCGCGTGATTCAGTGAGTGCGTAAATCATTTAGCTCCCTATGATCGTGTTGTCTTTGCTCAGATTGTTTACGCAAAGTAATAAAAACAGAGCAGTTACTTTTAAACAGCTTGAAATTAATTAACTAATAAATCTCGTGATAAACTGATGTAAAATATACGTTAGAGAATTTTACACAAACAGTGTCACTTGCTATAAAGATTTGGGGTTTCAATTTGCAGCTATTTTCTTAAAGTTTCTCTAATGTGCTTATTTTCTCAACGCTTCAGGAAAAAAGTAGCTCATATCGCGCATTTTAATCTTAGCTCAATACTGTTTTCTTTGGGCAGCAAGCGTACAAGGTCGGCCAGCTCAGTTCGATTCGTTAACGCACATTTCTCGACAAATAGAAATGCACAACTAGTCATCCTACGGAATCTGTGCATTTATATTTGTTAAATAATGTGCCCGCCTTATAGCTATATACTACGCCTGCATTTATATTTGTTAAATAATGTGCCCGCCTTATAGCTATATACTACGCCCAAAGAAAACCTGAACCACGAGGTTCCATTCTGTACACTGGCGACAAGTGCGCGTTCAGCTTTAGTCGGCAAACGGTGGGAGAACCAGCCGTTGTGGAGGAACCTTTAGTACACGGGGAATCCAGACAGAAGGGCCTATGTCTCTTTCAGTGTTACGTACAGTACATGTTACAAATAATGAAAGTTCCAGGTTCCCAAACCCACTACATCCCAGCATTTGCGTATAAAAAAGTAAATTAACTTGTAAATTCGTGTAATTTAAGCTGGGCATAGTTGTTTCGCAGCAAGTAAGTATGCCGATGCTCGCGGCTTCGGCGGGCCAATGAGCGATCAGTATTTTGAATTAGTGACCGCTGATTGGCTGCAATCCACCCGCCGGTGACGTCAGCATCGGCTTACTTGCTTCGGGACAACTATACGCGCAGGTTTCATGCAGCAGCCACGCGTATAGAAGCACACCGTCAACGCACCAGGACGACCGATTCGAAAAATAAGCAAACAAGCCCTCTCTAAAACTGTCTCGGAGAAAAACAAATTTTTTAACTTAAGATTTATCTAGTACATCCTAAAAATGGAATATTTATGAGGCGTGCAGCTAACTTCGTAAAGGCAAGAGCTCTAAACATTGGCATGACTTTCTAGAGGTTGGCAGTGGAAATGCAGAAATTTAAAAATATTACTTTCGAAAAAAAGGTTTTTATCGTGAAATATTATAGCAATGAGATATTATTCGATTTGTGTATATTGCCGATGTTGGCGTACATGATGGCATACACGCTTTAACTACTACAGGTAGGGGGCCTGCTATATATATCTCGAAAATTGAACCTACATAAAAAATGCAAACAGTGAAATCGACAGACAGACGCTAAAAACGGTTGAAAAGGAAACTGTAAATCCTGGTTTATTACTGGAGTCAACCTAAACGTCAATAGTTGATGAGTTTAACTAGCAGCTTCTTATATGTACATTTTTACGATTGCGGAAATGCGTCAATCCCTACGTCGACCCTACTTACTTGACACTTTAGTTAACGTCAATCAAAAACTGGGCAATATACCAGCCCAGAGTCCACTGGTTTGATCCCAGTCGTCGGCAATCCTGACTCATTTCTTCAACGTTTTCTGGCAAAATGACGAATACTAAAATTGACATCTCTTAACCTCCTTAATTGCACATTTCCTCCCACAAATACCCTGAAGAAGATCCTAACTTCGAAACTCTTATGACAGAAACTCTACTCTAAAGAGGGAATCCCTAGGAAAAAACTTTCCACCACGATCTTCCCGACGCACTGCCTTCTATAAAACGAAATGTCGTGTTTCGTGACCCTTCAACATCCTGAGAAAAGCACCGCCCCCTAAATAAGGGCGTGCCAACGTATAAAAGGATAACTTTGTAATCTAGAGATGAGATCAATCAATCAATGCGTCCTGTATAACACGGTGCACGTGGGAGCTATCAGATGGGCCTCACAATGAATGGTATCAGGCTGTCAGAAGAGAGAAGAGGTGGCGACGTTGATTAATCGCCGTGGCGCTTTGTAAGGTATACAGGCGCCGACATCTAATGAGGGAGGTGCGATGACCTATATCAAACACAATGAGTGTCGTGTCTCACCGTTGAGGAGGAATTTTCTCGTGATTTTTAGCCTCTAGTATAAACAAAAATATTTTACTTCGTGTATATGGGCTGGACATGGATATCAAGCACGAAAGTTGACCTTTTCATTTCATTATTTTGATTTTCAATTCGTCAATAAAATACTATAAGAAATAATTATAAATCATTCAACAATCGTTTTGTAGTTATATTGGCAGCCTAGAATCTATCTGTTTTTTTACTTTTATAATGAAATGTTTTAAAATTTTAGTTATTACGATACTTAAAGACAGCAATGATAAATCCAATCATGTCTCAAGAAAATAAAGACTATAGGCCGAGAAACTGGTGATTCGTCATCAACCCCTCCTCCCCCACCCCTCCCCCACCCCCACCCCCACCCCTCCCCCGCGACCCGACTCCTGTTGAAGCCGGGTGTTTGATATTAGTTTATTGCTAAGAGAAATTCACCTTTCGGATTGTAACGAGGGATTGTTGTAGCTGTGATTTATGATTTATGAAGAAAGTGTCATAGGTACACACGCAAACAGAATCCAGAGCCGGGTAGAAACGCTTTTATTCCTTATTGCGTTATTGTGTATTCTGATTATTTTCTGGTTTCAATACAATACAGTCAAAGTGTAATAAACAACAAGAAAATCAGTGGAATGATCGAAGTCGAAAACCTTCTGAACTCTTTCACATCAGATCTTCTGCGCGTATCTTGTTTGTTGTTACATAGAATGGATGAAAACTATAAAATAACAAGTTATCGTTAACTGAGTGGGTAGAAAATCCCAACTTGCCCGAAGAGGGGCGTGAAAGAGACTTGTACCAGACAGCGAATTGTTCTCAAACAAAAAATGTATTTAATTTTTTACGCAATCCAAACTGAGAAAGCCTGTCCTTCGTTACATAAACGAAAGAAAAGTATCCCCCAAGAAAAACAAAGACTAACATCTCTGTGTTGTCATATACGACCCTATAGTTTCGACACCCGTCATCGGCTTGAACCCTTACACAACATAGTGACATAAGACTGCAGTTTTTATTTTTTCTTACACATCTCTTCAATCTTTTTAGAATTTCCCGATTCTAGTGGGAAACCCCAATAAACGACGCCCATGTTGGTTTCGAGTTAGGGAAGAAGACGTAGGAAAAAATCTCGGCATTATTGGATTAACGATGAATACGTGCATCGCCTGCATATCTCGCGTAACAGCTGTTGCGTCATATTTAAATCAACGCGAATCGATAGATCGTATAGGTGATATACAGAAGGCGGGAAAAACTCGGCTGACCCACCGCCATCTCTCATCCGTGCATTGAATTATTGGAACGTCAGCGATCGTGTTTTGTCTGCGGCCATTTTTGTTCTTTATATTATTTTGTACTTTTCGTCGCTACCACCTCAATGCAACGAAATATGCCGATAAACTAGCACCGTCTTTCGAATTATTAAATTTTAGCAATTTTAGCCACCCCATAATGATAGATTACAATAACATACAATTTAATGAATCTTGTTTAAACGCACATAGGGCATGGAGTAGATTTAAATCATGAAACACGTGGAATATGTCGCATGGGTTTGCGCAAATGAAAGAGATATACTTAAGTTTTAATAATATGGCCGACAACAACGCACGACTTCGAAAAAATGCACTAAATAACAAATTGTTTAATTGAGGTTATGTAGCTCACGTCAAGTCACATTGGCGCCTCGACAAGTTGCTGAAAGGCGAGTTGTAAGTTGCAAATTCGAGTTAGCCACAGAGTGATTGCTGAACATACAGAATACAAATGTACAAGTGGCATGCGATCTTACCTTCTTGCAGCGGAAGAGCGCGATGATGGTGATGAGGTTCCCTGGGATTCCCAGCAAGATGAAGAGGATGCAACAGGCGGAGGCGAAGTGCAGAAGAGCAGGAGGGTAGCCGATGAAGAGCTCGTTCTCCTGGACAGATACAACAAGAGGTTCATATGTATAACATGGGCAGACTTCCATACTTTGTACAATAGGACATCCTTTAATCGAAATCGACAGTTTTAGAGAAAATATGTTATATTCTTACATTTTACTCTTCTAAAATAAATAAAATCTATTATTCAGGGAACTGTATGAAATAATTCGGTAATGATCAATATGATGCATGTAATGTTTATCTCCCGGAATGGTATACCCGTACAACGTGAGGACCGAGTGACAAATCTTGAATGAAATGTAAATAATGAACAACAAAAATCAGCAGTCAAGTGTATTCTATTTTTAGAATTACGAGATCCTTTTTAACTCCATTCAACTCACATTGACAATGCTCCAAGTCTAAACTAACATTTTTTTAGTTTAGCGTCATCAGTCGCAGAAAATAGCCGAAAGGTATACTTTCTCAAAAGTGTTAATATATTTGTTAGTATGTATTTTAACATCACACATAACATTTATTGTGAGGAACATAAGGTAAATCGAGTAGGGTAATAAAGTGATTATAGAGTATATGTTTTTCTATTATTCAAATATTTCTCATTAATTTAATATTTAATCATTATATGTTTATATACCATCATGAATATCACTAATTTTATGTATCAATGGCTATATTTGTACTGTGTATAAATCCAAAAGGTGTATTAAATAAAAAAATATGCCATGAGTTACCCTCCATATATTCCAATGATTATTTGTTGGAAATGTTATTTGGTCTAGAGAGTCGTGGGGTTTACATACCACTTCGGGAGCCTAGATAAGAGAATTGTGCAGCAACGGTTAAGGCTAACCGCGAGGATGGGGCTAACTTTCAGTACTTCTCGACGACAAAACAACAATTCAATTAAAACTTCCCTGATGACTGCAGTGGTTTTAGAGAACAGTGTAGGAATGTAGGAAACACCGCGGACATATTTAGGAACAAACAAAAGTGCACTTTGAAACTTTGAAACTGGCCAACAAGCTAAAACAACTTCCTCGACACTTTAAATAAATGATTGTGTATTTCCTTATAAGAGGATTCGTTTCCAAGTAATAATTTACACTTATAACATTATTTGAACCACTTAGCCGATTACACTTAAATTGAAAAATGCCCGTGTAACTATTGTAGCTTTAAAAAAACGCTACGTAATTTTAAATGGGATCAAATAAAAAATAACGAAACAAACACTTAATATGAATCTTTTTCTGGAAGTTAAAAAAAAAGCATATCCCACTTCTACTAATTAATGCAACACACAACAATTACACTAGTGCCACGGAGTTAGTGTTACTTTGCAAGAACCAAGAAATTGCAAATATTGAGGTAAGGGTTTTAAGTTGTCATATATTAAAAAGTAATATATTATAACGATGCTACCTTATAATGCTTTCCGACCTCAAAGATTTACGAACTAAGACTTAGATAACCTAGATTATCTGATGGGGGTTGTCACATTCACTTCGAAAAACTAGTGGAACGTGAAAAGTGACGGGAGAGCATTGTATGCACAAAATGTAAATTGCATAGAGATTCAGATCGATAAAGGAAGAACTTCTTACAAATCATTTCGAATTCTCCAATGATATTATCATGTTTAGATATTGGCGTATAATTCAAGTACCACTAAAATAACTCTGAAGTATTCTTTTCTATGTAGACGTCTTATTGACTAACCAACGGACAAACTTCGTTGCTATTAACGATTTCAAATATCGGTTGGATAACGTGCATCTCTATCGTTGACACCAGCAACGGAAGGATTACTTCAGAACCACTTTGAATAAGAAAATGGTTTGAGGAAAAGCCCTAGAAAATCCTTAAGGCTTATAATATTCCAACTTGGTATAAATCCAGAAACAGTTTTAGTAAAGAGAAATTGAAAGTAAAAGAAAAGCTGTATGGAATGGCATAGAAGGGGTGGAAGACGAAAGTAAGGAGAGTTTTTTTAGTTTAAAACACCCCCCTACCGAAGTACTGTAAGTATATAGCAGATTTTACTCACGTCGGTTGTCTGGTTGAAGGCGTAGTTGTCTGTGGTCGAGTTGACGGTGACAGTGACGGACAGCGCGTCGTACAATAATCTTCGTGAGGAGTAGTCTACGGGCCGAGGAGTGTCCATCTCGCTAGGCGGGGTAAAGAGATCACTGTTCTAATGGGCAAGTGCACTTAGTTCCCCGCAATGATGAAGCGACACTTAGCCCAAGACGACACTTGAAATGAGGGGCTATTGTTGGAGGCGCGACATTACACAGTTTGGGCAAGTTTAAAACATGACGGTAATTTGTCGTGACAGTGGTGCGTAACGAACGATTGATCAGGAGAATATAAGATGTTATTGCAGCAAACACTTTGCGTGACAGTGGCGCGTAGCACGGCGAGTTCGAGACGAAGTATCAGGGGAACATAATAAGGTGAAGCGAGTCTTGGTTTCTCGGCGCTTATTGCAGCAAACACGTTGCGGGAGAGTGGCGCGTAGCACTATGAACTCGACTCGAAGTATCAGGGGATGATAAACAAGGTGGTGTTCTCGACGCTTATTCACACACAGCGTGGTGAGTTAAAGACGAGGTTTTAGGGTAACATGCGATGATGGAGGTCGAGGTTGCTTTCTCCGAAGACGACCTGATCCCGGCATCCGCGCGACCTGGTGTCCATGCTTCACGATCTGCCTCACATGGCGGTCTGAAACACAAAGTACATTGATTGTACTCTTTCTAGTGGGTCTGTTTACACCACATAGCCAATTGTATCATTCATTCAAAAAAATAGTTTTCTTAAGTACCTGAATGCTGTGTTGGTACTTTTGTCCAATTGTGCTCAATCTAAGGTATAAATCTTGGAACAATAAATAACTTAATTCTACAAACAAATCCAGGATCTAGGTTTCCACTGCTGCCACCAATTTAACATAGCTATAAGAATAAGTAATCTCGTGAAAGGGATGTCAAAAACGTGGTGACGAGAAATGAGATGTGGAAACGGACGGACGGACGGACGGGGTTTCATAAGAGTTTGGTCACACAAAAGGGATGAATAAATAGCTTAAGTTCGATAGAAATATTTCCCAGCAGAAAATTTTACAATCTATATCACATATCATGTACCATAGAAACACAACACAGGAAATACATCCAACTACAATAGGAATCGCGACTCTCTAGCCTTGAATCCAGTCGTTAGGATATATAACCTCACACGGTCCGAGATATGGCGAGGGTTTCCCATACATGAAACAAGTATGGATTGCAACTATCGAAGCCGACCGAATAAAGGCGAGTTTGAACTCGAGAGTGAACGTGCTAGTTAAAATATCAAATAGGCCTACATTCCCATCCTCAAAATCATCGACCAAACTAGACTACATTGAATTCCAACGTGTATTAACAAATGCTTTGTGGTTGGTTGGTTCGGTTTCTCGCCGGTCCGACATGAGAGTTAAAATACTATGAATGTGCAGCTACGCGACTGTATAAGCGAGCACAATCTGTGTGGAAAATTAAATTTGAAACGAAATGAGAACGAAAACCTTTATTATAAACGCAAGCCGTAGCCGTTGAGAGGGGTAGTTTCATAAAGTGTGCGCCTTTCAATGCACTCCAGTCATTGCATTACGTGTGCAACGTAGCATTGCAATGCACTCCACTCATTGCTTCGTCCATAACCACATACGAGTGAGTGTTCAGTGTTGTTGTCCCCGATGCACCCGTACGCTCAGTTGTGTTTGGAGAAATGGTAATGAATATCGATCCCTATCCTTGCAGTTGTATTAATTCCATCTGTTGTTGAGATTGTTGTCGTCGTAGAGTTCCGGTGTAGTCGCTACGGCTGCCGGCCAGGACTCATAAGCATTCGAATTGTCTCTAAGTGGGGCACACATACACATGCACAGTGCACACGTATACCGTACTATAGGGCAGACACAAAAAGACAAAAGGACGTAGATAAACCAGACACAAAACAAATCACGCACATATTTTCCGATGTTCTTAGTTAGAAGCTACACATATACGACACATGCTCAGGTACGCATATCGTCGTTGGAACTGCAAAACCTCCTCTCAGCACTTTTTCTGGAAACATAGTTTGTATTTTCATCTCGTCGGCAGTATTTTATTTCTAGACATCTGTGTGTGATCACATGATTCATTCTGACCAATGGAAATGGTTTAAATAGTGTTTTGTTAAACCTCCTATCAGAGTGGGCTTAAAAAGTGTCTGCAAAACCTGAAGGACGCTGTTTCTGTAGGCAGAGTTTTGCCAGAATGTTTTTATACAATTACTGATTGTTAATTATATTCTCATAGCAATTATAGAAAGCTAAAATTACACAGTTGTTATCTAATACAAGGATGAGTCAAATAAACAACCAATTTTTAAAGCAAAATGTATGTTTATCTTGGCATTCTGATAGGTGTTTTACAATGTCTTAATGTTGTAATGTTATTGCAGACATTTACAGATAGGCGGTTTTAAGAAATATTGTTTTTGTGTCTCCTGAACCATTTCAGAAAACACTGATAGAAGCTTTTGCAGTTCCAGTGACGATATACTCCAAAGCAAATACACGCACAATGCACAAACATCCGCACATACACAGGCAGACACACACAAAGGTACACGTGCTTACAGACAGAAGGATAGAAACACTACCATACACAAACACCCTGAAGCCAAGCACACACAAACACACGCCAGCAAACAAACACTTGCATACTCTAAAATACACACACTACACAAACACATACTAACATGACACGCATTGACCCATGATAATGATATTATTTTCTCAATTACGTTTTGTAATGTCAATTGAGTTACAATGAGAAATGAATTTTTAGTTAGAGCTGTTAGTCACATTAGTTACTATAAAGAAACTGAGAAGAGATCCCGAGCATCCAAGACGAAGATGAAAGTCACATGAACCATATACGACCAATTCTGATATCACACACAATCACTGTACTACAAACCCGCTTATACACACAAATACACTCGCATGCATACATTAAAACACAAAGTTTGCTCCCAGTCCTCCCAACTAGTTAGGTTAGACAAGTAGAATTCTGCGTCTACCGAGAAGTTTCTCGCTACAATAGTCTTTCTAATGACAACTGAGATCTGAGGAGGCTAAAACACCCGACAGTTGAGAATTCAGCTCAAACAACACACACTAATGCAATGCAGTGGCGCCACCAACTGAACAAACACAACAAGAGTGTATTGTCGACTGCCAAGCCAAGCAATACACCTCTTTCCTCCTCAGGATTCAACCCTTAACAATGCGCCGACATAAAGAGTGCTATATCACATGTGTCTCTCGTCATATTCATAATGCTTTTAAGAAATGCTCCCCTATCATGCTCAGACCTTGAAGTGTTTGTTGTCTAAGCTCAGACGCATGTTGTTTTAAGGAAGATGAACTTCGTAAGCGTATCATGGTACTTCACAGTGAAGAATGTATTTACTAATACAGAGAGAATTTATTTTTATTATTCCACTAACTTTGGGACTTTTTCTGAAAACATTTTTTTTAAAGACTTCAATATTCAATATTGCAGTGACTAAAAGTTACACGAATAATTGTGGCATGAAGACAATAGTGATGTGTGCGGGAACCCGAAATTTCGGGTCGGATCGGGTATTTGGGAGCCAGCCTGATAGTCAAAATCGAAAAAATATGTTTTGGGGTATGTTGGAAACACCGGTCCCAGATTTACATAGTTATTTTGGTGGAGGTGCCGGTCCAGACAATATTAAATTTGTAGCATATCGACAAAATGCAATTAAATAAATAAAAAAAAAAATTTTATTTAGAGTCTACCACTCATTAATAAATTCATTTCCAATTACGGGGGACTTTTAAATCAAACGTCACCAACCCATGCAGGCCCCGTCCAATCGACGAGTGAGCGATAACTACTCAAGGATCGATATTTTAAAATAGGAATGAGCATCAGTGATATGGCAACAGTTGCGAACACCGGAATCACCAGAATCAACATGGCGATTCAGTACATTCTGAAATTATTATGTGCTTTTGATAGACGTGCTACGAACCTACGAATCCTAAGACAAAACTAATGGACTGAAGTCCAAAACAGAGTTAAAAACTTCTGACTTTAACAGGAATCGTAACTGGACCTTTAAATTGAAACAGAACCGCTACCACAGACCACCAAAATCATTTGAATTATAATCCAGAAATAGAAACGATTGGAAGAAAAATTGTTTGGATTCTTCCACTAATATTATTCATGTCCAAATTACAACGTATTGTAACGGCTATCTGTACAAGTTTCCTATCACCATAAAGCATGTTTACAACCGATCCTTATTAAACTACTTCCCGCGCAGTTCTCGAAAACAGTGCATGAGGTCGTGACAATTAAGCAAACTATTAACAATTCATGCAAGCATCTTCTTACTCCTTGCGGACTTATTTTTTTCACAATACATCATCAAAGTTTTTATGGAGATTTCACCATTGAAGTCGCAAACACAATGGAATCACTGACGTTCTGTATTGAATATATGATTTCGAAATCAAATATTTAATATTATTCAGAAGTTTTAAAAAATCCATCTCGACCGGGTGTTCGAACCCGGGTCTCCCACATTCATTTTTGTAAACTTCTGAATTGTATAAATATTATTAATTCCACATACGGGAGTGTTTCCCGACTAACCAAATCGAGAAATCAAATATTTAAATTTCAAAGTATTGGCTAATCGTTTATTGGAGAAAGTTTACTTTACCTTCATCCTATAAAACTTGTAAGAAATGCTTAAAAATTAAATTAAAGAATGTGTTTACCAATACGAATTTATTTGTTCCCTATAGTATGTTTTTCCTTGTTGCTACACTTTTTGCGCTTAAAAATGATTTTTTAGTGCAATATTCACTTTTTAAATTAAATTTTTAAATAACGCTTTTTGTGCTTAAAAATTAATTTTATACTGAAATATGTATTTTATTATAACATTTTAAAATGTATTAATTAATTTTCATTAAATACGCAATGTTGGCAAGAAACTTGGCTAGGTGATTTAATTACACGTAGAGTATTCAACTATACAAGAACGCAAAAACTATATTAATTCACTAATTATGAAAAAGTAAAAAACAATAAGTGATGTTGGCAAACTTGTAACGAGGAAGTAGTACGCTAATGCAATGCTTTTTATTATAACTGCTGATGG
This sequence comes from Sweltsa coloradensis, assembly GCA_024449915.1. Classification (NCBI taxonomy): domain Eukaryota; kingdom Metazoa; phylum Arthropoda; class Insecta; order Plecoptera; family Chloroperlidae; genus Sweltsa; species Sweltsa coloradensis. The sequence goes on along the minus strand of JAMZAV010001286.1, from coordinate 332,531 downwards.
GAAAATATGGCTTAATGAAATAACATGTTGCATAAAGTACTCATGTTTTTACAACGCTAACAGAAAAGTAATGACATTGACATAGATATACGCTATACGATATAGTGGTATACTTACTTAGTCGTTTCTGTATATTATCTTCGTTCGTTGTTCCTTGTCTCTGCGAGATTCGATCTCACGTCTTCCATAATGCCTGAAAGTGAACTAGGCTTTTTTGTAATAGCTTGTAGTTGTTATTTTTGTAAACTTTGTAATTTTATGGAATAAATAAACTCAACTCATTTCTTGGTTCCAGCATGAGGCCCCAACCGCAAGAGCCACCACGTACAATATCTGTTGGGAGAGTCGTCAATATCCCCTTACCCTCCGCATCGACATGTTTTCGAAGTTTGCGGTGGGAACGAAACTCTAAAGCAGAGAAAACTTCTACCCCTTTCATTGATAAAAGGATATTTCCTTGACCTACGAGGTTTCTAGTGTAAGTTGACGCAACTTTCAAGATCTTTACTTAGGTAAACTAGCACGGCTTGGCTAGATTCTCCGCCACTGGAAGGAGAATATCTCACACCTGAAGATCTTCTGCCGTTGGCTCCACTTCAACCATCTCAAAACTTTACATCTTGGCAAGGTATGCGAGACCAATAATTGGTTTTCCGCTAGGTTTGGTACACAGGTTTTAGCTGTATTAACCACATCATGACATCATATTGCATAATTAATCTCATATTAATTACGACCTTCATGCGTAACAATAAATATGAGATCCCCTATATGAGAATACGAATGTGAATGTGTGTTTTCTCTTAATAATTTCTTAAGTTGCATTTTTTTTTGTTATATCTTCTATAACAATTTAGGAAATTCCCTGTGCGTTCTGCTAAAAAATAGATACAAACCCGTTTGCGATTTTGAAGGTTTATCACTCATATCATTTAAAATAAATTAAAACATGGTCTCTTTGTACAGTTAATAAAAGTATTCTCGCGTACTGGTCGGGAATCGGGATTACTGAATACGCATCAAAAGGATAATTTTAAAAATGAACAGTGGCCACAAAGCTGGAATCAAACAAATTAGTTGTGTTTATTTTCTCCACATTTCGATTTCACTTTCTGTATTGTTAGATTGATTGTGTAGATTGTGTATGCGACATGGCAGAAACGTTAAGCTTCTTTATATCCAGCATTGTCTGGTGAGTTTACATTCACGATAGGAAACCCTCGCTTTTGGGAGTTATGTCAACGAGAATCCACCAATACTCGTGTGCTGATAGTCACTCTTGTAGCGGTGTGGTGGGGGTAGGTTTCCACACGTCAGCGCCTGGTAGCGGCCTTATCGTCGTCGGATTAGCCCCCCCCCCCCCCAACCGTCGCGGGCGCCGCTCAAAGCCGATACCCGTGATTTACAGGTGAAGTTCGGAGAAGCACTGGCCAGAGATTCAGGGACGATCCGCTGTCGATTTATCACGCCTGTTTTCATTTATCTGCATCGAGGGACGATGGCAAATTTGAAATATCGGATTTCATCGGGATTTCTGTGTGCATTGAATAATAAATAATCCGCAGACAACTTTATTCCGTACATGGTCGCCGTGCGTATAAGCCGAGAGGTGCGTTCACTGGCGCCGCTCGCTCGTATTGTTGTCGGGACATAAAGAGATAAGGTGGGTTTACACCAGCCGTAAAGTGGGACGTTGGCGTGGCTTGCTTAAAAATATCCGATAATACAATCCTGCTACTCCACACGATTGACGATGGAGGCTGCACCAAGCTTTTGTGCGAGATTCTTATTCTGGGGATCGCTGGTTCCATCCCCGCTATCGTCAATCCTAACGGAACCTAAAGTAATACATAAATAAGTAAATTTGTATTTTGAGTACCCTGCACTCAGTCACACAACTGATTTTCAGTAGCAACTTTAATTTAAAAAAGACCATCAAGCCAACCATGTCGGCGACGACGAGCGAACAATGACCATTTAGAGACTGGTAGGAAACACCTATCAATCAAGTTGGACACGATTCCTCAGCATGCGGTACCAAAATCAACAAGGTTCCAATCCAATCCAACGGCTCCAAAGTCATTGTTTACACATTCCTAAGCCAAAGAATGTAGATTGAAACCAGATCCTTGCTGGACAAATCCAGCACAGGCGACTCGACATAGCAGAAACCCTGGCGTAGAAACCGGGTACCCGGGTACATTGCGAGTCGAGGAATAAGGAGCGGGGGCGAAGATAGGAGAGGGCTCTAGGCTCTTCCCAAGATGGCAAGAGAAGAAAGAAGCAGTCGCATATCACTACTACAAGACTAGTAAAGTAATACTCTTGAACTCGCTATTCCCTAGCGTTATTTTAGCTAACGTCAACACACGTCAATTACGCTAACGCCTAACGCCTGTGTGGCTCGTTGGTTTTGTGTGGCTCGTTGGTCTTGTTGTTAGCGTATCTGCTTCCAATGCAGAAGGTCCAGGGTTCGATTCCCGCTAAAGTCAGAAGTTTTTTAACTTCTGATTTGGACTTAAGTCCATCAGTTCTTGTCTTAGGAGTTTGTAAACGGTGACTTTGGAGCCGTCCTAGCAACGAAGCACATAATAAATTTCAGAGTTGTTCTGAATCGGCCTTGTTGATTCTGGCGTTGATCCGCGGGTGTTCGCACTGTCCATACCACTGATTGCTATATTTCCTATTAAATATCGATCTTTGGTTGGTTATCGCTCACTCGTCGATTGCGTCGGGGCCTGCAGGGTTGGCTTGGTCGCTTTGATTTAAAGTCCCCCACTGAAAATCAGTTATATAACTGAGTGGGCAGACTCTAAATAAAAATTTATTTTATTTATTTATTTAACGGTAAAATAACATTACGACTTCAATGATAGAGGTAGATCGTTCTCAATGCTAATTAAATATAAACTAACATTGTGTGTTATTATAGATAATATTATACAACCACACATTGCTTCGTAGTAAAACAAACCAATCAAATTACTCGAGGTGAGTTTCAAAACAAAACTTAGCCTTCTGGTACTCATAGAAACGGCACCAATTCAAGAGCAAGACCTAGTTGAAACTTATCCAAGTATCTTTTCATGAACAAAATTAACAACATTTTCTAAATTTAAAAAAATAAAAAAATCAGCACCAAACGTATAATCCTCATTTATTGGTTTATTGTATCATGTTAATAAAAATTTTAAAGAAATTTGCTATTCAGAAGTCGAGCAGAAGAAACTAGTCGAAAAAATTATACGGATAATACAAATGCCAATACAAATAAATGTTGTAGGTAAAGGAAAAACAAATTTGTTTTATATGGATACACTTAAAACTCACTTCTTTAAATTCAATTGCCATTCAAGACAATTTAAGATTGAATCTAAAATAAGATTGAATATTTCACAAAAAGTTACAGTTCCACGAATATTGGAAGAAATTCCTTCGCAGAAGAAAAAGTATACAATTCCAGTGTCACACGTCCCTAAAAAAGTAACAATTTCCTAGCCAACTCTGTAAATGACAATAATCATGTGAAGTCTCTAAATGGCGGATGTAGTTCCAAGTTCTTCAGCCGACCCACCCAGAGAGTTCCTAGAGAGTTCCCAGAGAGTTCGCCAGTCAACCCACCCAGAGAGAGAGTCCCGCAAAGAGTTTTGCGCAGAGCAATAACAGATTTCACTGCGAGTGAAACTGGTGTATTTTATTAGATTGCCTCAGATAAAACCAAATTACTACCGGCCTTGTCGACCAACCGACCGGGTGGGTGGGTGGGTGGGTGCTTGCTACTTGGCTAGACGTGGTCGTGTTGATAAACTTGTGAGCGGGACTGTACCGATCAGGGAACAAGGAACGACGCAAACTTTACCCGTATTTCTTCCTGCTTTTCTCGACTTCCCGGTTTTTCGGCCGGGAATAAGTCAGCCCCCTTGCGGCGACGGGAAGAAAGGTGTGATTATAGTCCCCTGGTCGACACATCATTCCGGAGGCAACATCCGTTAGATCGGCGTCATTCGCAACGCCTCGTATACAGTAGCGGACAGTCTAAGATCTTTATGTCCAGTGTAAAGAAGTGAAGTTCGATGAGAGAGTGTATAGAGTTCCAGTGTAGTATAGTGTAGGTAGAGTTTACAGTTGCGTGTTTAGTATAGAGAGAAGGAGTGTAGTGAAGATAGTAAATTGTAAAGTGTTAATTTTAAGTGTAGCATATAGTGCAAGTGTCAAGTTACAAGAGTAAAGTGTACAAGTAAAGTAAAATACGGTATAGTAAATGTGTCAAATGTTGAGTGAAGAGTGTAAAAAAGTGAAGTGTGACCTCCTAAAGTGTGACTACACTCGAATCAGGACACGCAATGTAATTGGCAGGTAGTCAATGAAATGCCTGCAATGACAGCCTTTTTTCCTACAAATGTAGTTGTGTAATGGGGTGTTTCCACCATTATCTTGGGCATCACCGAATCAGCACTGGCCTGCCAAGCTCGGCACCTCATCTCCTTCCTCATTCTCTTGTCGTAACACCAGCTCTCTCCACTTTTCCTGTCCTCCCACCATCTTTCTCTCTATTCAACCACTGCCCACTCCTCTCCTCTCTCCTCCACATCTGTCTGTGCTTGATCTTGCCATCTTGCAATTAATAAAATCCACTTAGGCCTACCAATTCATCGATGCAACAGTACGTCACCATGGTCAAGGATTTTGTATGTTTATCCTAATGGCGTTCATGTCTTTACAAAGCGTAGTTCACAGATAAATTGGTAGAATTTATTTGTTTTAAAATACTTCCAAGTTTTAGTCCGTTGGAAATATGCCATAACAAAAGTGAAACGTACGTGACATATTTTCAAAATTCCTTCCCCCGCGCTCACGAGTGATGACGTCACCAGATCGGAAGTGGCGTGTGACAATGTCGCCGCGTGTTTGCAAACATGTCGCATCCAGCCCTGGCAGAGCGCCTGAACCGTACACTGCTACAATGTAGCGGCGCGATGTTTATTTCAGAGTTCACACCGCACCGCGTTGAGCGCGTAAACAAAGTCGACGCAACCCGAATATCAGTTTTGTAAATGTAAACAGAGCGGTTTATAAACGTCGACCGAGTAAGCTACAAATAAAAGTTCGATTATAAATATAAGCAAAAGGTCGACGGAATCGCCAACGAAACCAGGAAACCAGGAAAATGTGTGTTGTTGATTGTAAGATCCTTAGTTCAGCTTAGTTCAACTGCATGTTAATCAACACATTAAATAAAGCATTTAATAAAAATATAAAGTAGGAATCTTCAATTATTTACACGTACCAATTCAACAACACACAAAGATCTTCAATGACAAATTTAACTGAATAAACAAAAATGGCAACAGTAGTTTCGGACATTATAGAAAATAAAATGAAATAGAAATAAACTTTTGTTTGTAGTTGTGAAATGATACTGAATGACTAAAAAACAAAATAAAATGCTTAGTTGTATTTTATGTGTGGACAGATACAATAGTTGCCCAGACCCTTCTACCAAGAGACGTGGGTTCGACTTAAATTCATCTAGTTATCACTCCTTCCTTTCTAACATGCATATCGATAATAGGTGTAGGCCTAAGCAAAGCATCGAACCATTGAGTATATACTCAAAGATCGAACTCTCTAACAATGTATATTATCTATACTAAACTCACTTTTCGGCCATTTTCTGACACTCTTTTAAAGTATTTTTACTAATATAATTCTCAAAATTTGATAACTCAGACTAAAAGAATGTAAAGGAGCTAAAAGTTCGTGCACCAGTATTTTAATATTTAAGATATGTTTCTTTTCGTTTTCTCTTCAAACTCTTACTTTTCACAAATGCGAAGTTATACTCCTCTTGGATATCATGCGATAAGGATTTTTACAGTGTTGCCAGTCGGAAAGTTTGTTCACTGTGCACCGTTTAGCCTACTCTTTTATTTCCTGTATACTTGAGTTCACAGATGAAACGACTGAAAAGCTTTTGAAACTTACCCACGTAACAAAGATCTACCACGCGGGAAATATGGATGTGCTTTTTCCTTTCTTCTACACAAGGATGGTATTGTTAGGGTTATCTTATACGCTTCATATTCCTGACTACATCACACAGGCGAGATCAAAAGCATCACGTGGATTATAAAGGCTAGTACAAATAGCATTTTAATTTGAGAGAATTTGGTATTTTGTAGAATTAAAAAATGCTATATGGGGACATTAATTAATACAATTCATAGCGCCACTTTTAACATTATATAATACAATGGATAACAAAATCTCAATACGTATGGAAAAACCTTATTTTTAGAATAATTTGCATTTGTAGCGTTTGCATAAAAGTTCAGTTAAAATTATGTTAACCAACTTCTTTATTAGAGCATCTGTTTTATTTTAAATTAATTCTCCCCCTCCCCCCAACCCCCCGCATTTTTTGTATATGAAAGAAAAATAAAAACTTTTATTTTATTAGATTTTCACTTAGAAAATAATCCCACTGCATTCCCATATGTAACGGATTCTATTTCCAATACACTTGACCCTAATCCCCCTCCCCACGGTCATAATATTATCTACTGCAGACAAAAACAGAACAACTAGTGTTTAATCGTCTTTGGTCGGCACTAATAATGTTCCTACAACATTGACTGCGAGATAATTTCGAATGCAACACCTGGTTCCCAAGGTACAAGATAATACCACGCGATATAACCCAGAAAAGGTTCGAATCCCCGCGAGATCAGTAATATAGTCTGACGTTTTTTGCTTTACATATTATATAAATTACTTCAGGGACGCACGAGTCCACATGATTCCCAAAACCCTTATCTCTTTCCACACTAATTGGCAATTTATCCAGACTTTTAGTATCTCCCGTTCACATTATACGTTTGAATAAATATAATATGTGGTAGCTCACGTTGTTGTGATAATTTAACGAGTTAGCGGCATTAGCAGAATATTGCAGACTTAAACTGGAAGTGCATCAATTAGTTCTAGCCACGATACATGTTAATATTTGTCAATGCAACCTGACAATAATCACGACCTTTCCCGATAGAGGTAGCCTAGCCTCATCATATGCGAGTTGCCTCCAGACTCTTCTATTCTAACACGCAATATTTCGCCATAATATGGAATTAAATATTATTTGTACTAGGGAAACGCCAAAGTCGTTGAAACGAGTGAGTTAGCCAAGTGTTTTGACTTCTAAAACCGGACCGTCTGTTCACCTTACAGGAACTCACTCTGCTTGCCACAATAATTATTAAAATTGAACATTCAAAATGCGAAACTTATTCAAAACGTATTAGCGTGAAGCATTAACAAATTTCCAAGATAAAACAAAATCACCTAATTTTTATTTCCCATTTAACACCCCTCAAAAATAATATGTGGGTGTAAAAATATAAAAAAGTTAGAACTGACGGGTATCGAACCCCATTTATCCGTGCGGTAGGCTAAATGGTTACCACTAGGCCATGCAGGCCACATCAACCTCGTCCCGCTAACTGATACGAAACAAATGCCATTGATATTATTAAAAATAACATTTTTATTTATTGTAGGCTTAAATCGCATTGGATCAAGCTGATTTTGTTAACAGTTCTTAGTAAACTCGTACCGGATGACTGTTTAAAATTTCAACGCAATCTGTTCAGCGGTTCGGCTGATTTTCGACGTACAGACAGACAGACAGAATCACAGAATGAGAGCCGTTTAAGTTGAATGGAGACACTCAGTCGCTCCGCTCCCTCGTTTAATTAACGTATTGTTATATTAATTTATAACTTCCTGTTTTGTTTAAAAAATATATATTATTGGCCCTAATGCATAACTTTCAGTGAAAACCTTTATGAAATAATTTTCGGTTTGTTTTAATTAACTAATGGATGCCAATGTTTATATGTACACTCTAAACTATGGAGTTCGGTTAGTATGCCTATGATTACATAACATTATCCCGCTTTATGCACAGTTCGTTGTTTGGTAGCTTTTTTGATTTCCTTAAATATTTATCCTCATATTTGTTTTTATGACAAAATTAATTAAAAAAACATTGTATTCAAACATGCAATAGGCCCAGTTCTCACAAAATCACAAGGGTTCTTATTGCAATAAGGAATCAGAGACTTTTGATTGGTTTAGCAATATCTTATTTCCCTGCCATAGTTATACTACGACTCCCAATTGGTCGGTCACAACTCATGAATCTTAAGGATTATCGACGTGTTTTGTTACTGTTATAAATTCATATAACAGTATCATAAATTATAACACTTCCTTACGACTCCTCAACAATGATTTATCACGTTTGATTATGCTATTCTAAGAGACGCGATGTGAAACTGGGCTTCATGTTTTCCTTCTATCTTGATTAGATGTGACACTCTCCGACTAGAACATCATGTACGACAATACAATGTAGCGCAAGCAAGGTGAGTGTGGTTTACCCTGCCCTATCGCGAACAGTTCAGGACCGGAACTGACAAGCGCTCCTGATAATGACTGGTGTGACCCCGTTGAAACGTCGAGGTAACTAGGGTAAGTGCACACCGCGTTCACCTCGCATCGCACCGCCAGCCGCAGAGTAACATACGTCCGGCAAGTGCACGTGTCAGTTGCAAGGGTAGACACTGGACGGACACGGCCAAAATGATTAGACCTGCGTGGAATAAATTTATAAATAAATCCGTATTTAGAGTCTACCCACTCAGTCATATAACTGATTTTCAGTGGGGGAATGTAAACCAAAGCGACCAATCCAACCCTGTAGGCCCCGACGCAATCGACGAGTGAGCGATAACCAACCAAGATCGATATTTTGTAATAGGAAATATATCAATCAGTGGTATGGACAGTGCGGTTTATTGTCCCCCACTGAAAATCAGTTCTGACTTCTGACTTTAGCGGAAATCGAACCCTGAACCTTCTACAATCATTGAAAGCAGGTAGGCTAACCACAAGACCAACGAGCCACACTTTTTTAAAGTCATATCTCAAGCAAAACGTCGAACAAGAAATCAAGGAGAATAATTTGGTTTTGTCAGAACTACTGATTGGACGACTAAAGATTCAAATGTTATGGCTATAGTATTCTTTTTAAAAATTTGAGATTGAATTAATTAAATGTATAAACGTGAATTAATAAACCGTACGAATTACCGGTATGATATTTGGTTATTATAATTTGCAGAGTATAGTTTAAACAAAACTACATTACTTTCCCTCTTCACTTTTCACTTGTCGATGTTTTGTCATAAGATCACCACTTTTTGATAGAAGTGAATATGTTTATCATTTTCGTATTTTTTTTTTGTAAATACGTGAGTTCACAAACGTTGGATCAACATTATTGTCTAAGATAGCCGCGGATAGCCCGACTAAAACGAAACTTATGGAAACAAATTGAGACGATCATCGTTTTTCAATCATTTTTTTAACCTTGCGTTATTGATAGAGAAATTACGAATATTGTAAGTCATATCAGTGTATTCGGTAAGTAAAAGTACCTATTACTCTATTATTTTGTGGTCGGTGAAAGCATAAAGGATGAAAATATGATCAGCGTTCGTTTGTTGGTCAACGTTGACGTAAATGTTGTACTTTCCATCAGAGCGAGTGCCACCAAAACACATTTCTCGATTCGCGAAAAGCTTTGAAAATCCGAAATTCGTCATTTGAAACTTGTAAACCATGAAAAATGTGAATAACAATTTATACGCATCACCTGTCAAACAAATCCCACTATTTGTACTGAAGCTTTTAAAGGTGCTGCTAACTTTCACATCTTCGTACAACTGTAAAGTTGTGTAGGCTATATGGAAGAAATAAATTACACATTTCGAATCAAACTGCAAATATCTAACTCCCTGCACCTAAAAATCTTTCACATCGACATGGATGTCAATGCCGTTCTCAACAGAACCCGAAAACAAACGCCACCTTCGCATAATCGTCACTATGAGAAATAGATAGGTTGTGTATGTTAAATTATGTTAAATGTTTGTACAATACATTTAAGTTACTAAACAATGCATTTATTTTAAAATACCCCACCAACATATTATTATGTAATGGCTAATTGGTTCGCGAAAGTTGGGCGTTTAAAACATGGGTCGTGGTTTTAGAAAGTTTGTGAATCACTGCACACGAGACAGACATTCGTAAGCATGATTTTCCACGTGCAAAGACTAAACTGTTTATCGCAAGTCGGCACCAACGTATTTTCTCTAATAGATGGATACTTTACTTGAAAGAAAACTTTCAAAGCACTCCGGAGTAAAGTAGGCAGTTAGCATTCGTAGTAAAATAATACGAGCTTTGTTCCGAACACAAATCTGTTCGTCTGTCGGCCAGTTCGAGAATTTCCAAGATAAACAGAGGAGGGGGCGCATTCGTAATTCCCAAGGTAATGATGATGGAAAACAGTGAAGGGAATTAGAGCAGAGTTCTGTTCAGTCAATACGCCGTGTGGATCGGAATGATTGGGATAGAACAACGTGTGTCACGCTGGGGGAAGTGCCGATAATAAGATTAGTTGCGTCTTTTCGTATTAGAAACTTTGACAATGTACGGCGCATCTTCCTGTCTTGAATTATAGTGACAAGTAGGACTTTGGTGAATGGGGGGGGGGGGGTGAAGGAAGGATAATTAATTTATTTTTGTACCCTCTTAACGTCTAGGCCATTATGCTAGCTGTGACGTAGTCTACAATGATGTAAAACTTTATTTAAATATTTTTTTTTGATATGTAAAGCTTTTTTGTGTAATTATGTTGAATGGTGATTTTTGAGGAGAAAGGGAAATAACTTTGAAAATGTGACTTGTGCGGGATTCAATTCAATTCACTTCCCTTGGTTCGATACGCTTCAGGCTTGTTCCACAAACGTATGTGACCACAAAGGGAGGTGTTGAGGCCTGTATTTTCCATTCGATTGTTTAAACCGAAAATTCTACATTTTCCATGAATTATCGGTTCCTGAGTTTCACAGAACAAAATTATTGGTAACCACAATTGGAACCTTAGCAACTATGGAGCACGTACACAACTACTAAAAGAGTGGGATAAAGTATGAGGCTTTGACATTGGTATTTGAGGTGAAAATAAAAGTAAATTTTCGTTTTTACTATGCCCAAATCCGGTGAATTGATTGAAAGCTCTTTATCTCTCTACTCTTATAACTTTGAAAAATATGTTGAATGTGCGGTCTTGTCAAGGACTTGAATATTGCAATAAAATATAGTTATAAGAATACAGAGTCAGGTATCCTATTGTGGTAGAACTTAATTGCATCTTTGTTTGTTATTCATAAAAGCGGTTAATTAGTGTTGGAAATTATTTATAATTTACTGTTTCTAGCGGTAAAAATTCGTTTTTACCAAAAATTTGTGCCCCTGAGCATTGAGTACGAACGATAGTACGAGTCAGCACGGAAGCATAGGTAACGATGGATATCTAGCTAGAGGACGCTTGGTTTCAAAGTAACTTTCATTGTATTACAATCACTGAAAAGTCAAAGGAAATTGCTAGTTATTAAGTGCAGCATTGGGTTAGTTGTGTATATTTTACATCATTGCAGGGTATTTATATCTCACTAGTCACTTGTGTTGATTAGCGTAACAAAGACTCATGTGCTAATGGTGCTTTAGTGACTGATTAAAAGTCTAATTTATAATTATTATGAATGCAACCAACGGGGAAACGCATGGACTAACATACAACTCAGTGAGATTTACGCGAGCCTAGGGAACGCGTCTTACAAACTACAATAAGCAACATTATAGACAACATTAGAAAACATGCGTAATAAATAAAATAATAAAATAAACCAACATAAACATAAACATGGACTAGAACCAATTAAGTGAGATTTACGAGAGTCTAGGGAACGCGTCTTACAATAAGCAGCATTAGAAAACACGCGTAATTAAACAAGGCGGGGGTAGAAACAAAGTTAGTCGAGAGTTTTCCTAAAGCCAATCGTAGTTTCGTGTGAAACCAGTGTTAAACTTAAAGCCGTGTTATTCTAGAAACATTTTATTTTCTTGAAAATCATAATATAATCATCATAATATAATAAATATATTACAAATAAACCGTCATAATAATATTATCATCATAACATAATAAATATATTATAAAAACCGTCATTATTACCGTCGTATTGTAGAAAATGACCATATCACGAACATGGCAATCTAGAAGTAAAAACATAATTCTTAGTCGGTTGTTGGGGTGACAATCTTCTGTTATACGCCGTCATTTTTTTAGGCCTCCGGTGAAGTACTTATGTGTTATCTTTATGACGTTATATCGGTTCACATGCTTATCTCAGTAGTCCAACCAAGATTGACCAACCCTCAATTCAAAACGTCACAGAGTTTATATGCTTTTGATATTATTGATTTGGACTTATGAGTTTTCTACACACCAAAATTATATTATTTATTTTAAATTAAAACCCCAAAATACGTAGTACTTTCTCTTGGCATAACTCACACAGCTTCAAGATTAAAATTTGAAAATAATATAATAAAAAAATACTGTCGAGTCTTCCAGACCAACTATAGCAGCATACAATCATAATATTGGGCAACACCGATAGTTGGAACACACTCATGTGTCATGAATATAGGTGCAAAGTGCCAAAGCATTATTTACACGATATATCTCGTGGATGATCGCTCTGAACCTTGTAATTGTTTAAAGAAGTATTTACATTCGTCTCCTAGACTAGACATTAGACAACACGCAATATTGGCCTTGTCTCGCGGTAATCTGACAAGTGAGGATAAGTCGTGCGCTCTTGTGCGGCAATCACAGGGGTCGAGAAGTTTCTTACCATTGAATATTGTAAGTAACCAATGATCTGCTGGCCACAACTTACAGAGATTAACAAGTTGACAAGAACCATGAAACTCTTTTAGGAAAAACTACTATTACGTTTAAATTAATTGACAAAATAGAATTTGGATTTAAATAGTTGAAAATTCTATTTTGCTAATCTTTTCAAGGATGTTGTTACGGGGCACTGTACGTTTATGAATTAAGAATGCGCAAAAGTGGAAGGGAAGATGAGCATGGCCCTTTTTTAGATCTCATTACTTTTGAGTGTGTAAGGTTTGGCTGTATTTTTACAAGTTTTTTATGCGTAGGATTCAGTCTACGGCACTCGAAGAGATGAAAGATAAAAGTAGAACATAATATGTACCCTTAAGGTTCAGTCACGATAGAGCGTTTGCTGCGTTCGTCACGTAAGCGTAGGCACATCAGGTGGAGAATCTGCTTTCCCGTTGCAAGAACAAATAACCCAGTGCAATTCGACTCCACCTATTCGTTTCCAAATTTAGATAAAAAGTCCAAAGTGGTTTTTCGAAATTCTAAATTATTACTAGAAAAACAAAACATAAATCTAAATTAATTATAATATATTAATTTGTTAAATTAACCTTCCCTGAGGTTTGTCGACTCCTTAATTTAATCAAACTCGCGAGCTTCAGTAAAAACTTTAACGTGTGCGGCGCGCCAAACGCAGCAAAGGTGTCGCCACAAACGCTCTACTGTAACCGTACCTTAAAATACAAAACATGAATATAAATATTTGAACAGCATATTTTGTAATTTTTAAAAGGAAAAAAATCACTCAATCCACCTCCCATTGCATTGTGATTGGCATTTGATAAAACTATTGTGTAGACACAAAACGACCTTCCGCCTCGACATACGTTTGCAGCTTTGTAGGGTGGACATGACTCAAGCTCCAAATCGGTTCGTCTCCACGAATTTCATTTTCTAAACTTGGCAACCATGGGTTCGATCCCTTGAAGTAGTAAGTCTCTACTCGCCACACATTGCAAAGTGAGATAAACTCAGGCCTAAGCCAAGTCGCACCCGTCTCTGCATATCTAGAGGGCTTCAGATTGTTATCTCACGGGCAACTTAGGAGAGAGACCTAAACCGATTTGTAACTAGCCTCGCTGAAAGTAATGTTCGGCCCATGTTGGCTGGCTGGGCGGAGCATTACTTGAATGTGTCCCAACTGGTGGGCCAATTCGACTTTAATTGTTTGCTGTTTCATTAGAATGACCCGGCACCTCCACCATAATATGTAAAAGTCGGGACTAAAACTAAAAAAACTAATAAAAAAGTCGGGACGAATTTACTATAGGCTACCCGGCACCTCCACCATTAGGCACGCGAACAGAAATTTGAAGAAAAAGTTCAATTAATCTAGCCCTTACAGCATAAGGGTTTGCACATTTACATATCCGAAAATTCCTATCCTCATTCTAGTTAAAGTTTTTAAAAAAATTAAAAAATTATTTGTTTTTTTTAATTTCTGTGTAGAGTCTAAATATCAATATCGTATCGAATTATCGACATCTTTGTCCAGCCCTACTTTAAACCCAAAGGTTGGACCATACGAGAGTACTATTAAGATCCATGGTTGGACAATGCATAGTTTGACAGTATTCTTATATCTCGATTGGTCTAATCGGAAACACTCCCGTGGGCGGACTTTTTTTTTTTTTTTTTTTTTTTTTTTTTAATTTCTGAATGTGTAAATAAACAGTATTCTTATAAACGTGATGACGTATATGGTTCTAGTCGTCAAGCAGTCTCCAACAGTTCAGGTCGTATCGAAAGTGCAAGAAATCCCGGTCGTGTGACAGTCATATGTGGGCGATGACAGCCAGACGGTCGCGTGGGACGGAGGCTCGAGCTGCCACGCAGGGTGGGTCTAGTAGGGTCCCTGCTACACCGGCCACGCAGCCGGGGCACGAAGCCGGTACACTGTGCCCGCCGTGAGCATGTAGATGGGTCGCACTGAACTTATCATGCCGCGCACGTCTTACCAATCACAGACAGTTCAAGAATGCTACGTGGTGTCATTGTGTCATTATCCCATTAACAACTTAACTTAAACTATCGTTGAGTTGTATGATTAAAGTACAATTAAATTACAATGTAATTTAACTTGTTTTTTATTTGACCTAACAACGCACTACGCACACATTATACAGACTATCCTGAAACACATTGTTACATTGTTGTTAGCTGCCCGCGCGGTGGCTGATACGAATGCGCTGGTCCGTAGCTTATGGCTAGGAGGACGCGGGTTCAAATCCCGCATGAGGCATGTTTTTGTCATTGTCATCACTCTCACATCACTACGCATCGTCTCGAATAGCAAAATTGCAATAATACAGAGGTTGAGCAACACAAATCAATATTATCATCATCGTTTCAGTTTTTAATTTGATTGAGTTTAAAAATCAAATTCTGCTTATTAAATATATTATATTGAAGTATTGCAGCCAGTCACTCACAATACTAAGACGCACCCATTTTGGGTAGGAAGGAGCTTGACCGAAATGTTAATATCTATGTTTGTGAGTTCACAAACAAGAAGGTTGGGGCAAAGTCCCAGTCACTTGTGAAAATTAATTTGCCAGGATTTTCGATATCAAGAAGGCCTACCAAGGAGACGGGAAATAGATTACAAAACCAAATTTTAAAATTTAAAAGTTATGTGTTACCTGATCAATTTGAATGAAATTAATAGGTACTAATAGTTTTGTTAAAAGTATAACTATTGTGGACTTACTGAGGGGGGTGGGGGCTTTGGCTCCAAATGGAAACGTCGTACAATTGGGGGGACTGCCCCAGCCCAGGATTGTAAGCTACGTTCAACAACTCACCGAGATATGAACCCACAGTGAGCAAGCTACAAACCTCCGATGAATCACACATCACCCACTAACCTACGGTGCTCGATCTACTACGTCCTTCAACGATTGTTATGTCACAGTCTGAGAAGTTGCACAGAAAGATAGTGCTCTACATTCCAAAGTCTTTGCGACGGCTGACTTCCACTCAGCGTGGTAATATTAATTCTCTTGGCAATCGTAAAGTGCAGGCATGCATGTGAGTGCGTGGGTGGCTGCTAAGAGTTGCATACTGGATAGAAAACAGAAGTGTTGTAAAGTAAAACTATTGACGAACTCTTTCAAAATCTAAAATAATCTTTGAAATATGTGTGTTCTTTATAAATTATAAGCAGAATCCAATAAAAACAAATAGCTAATAATATACTGCAAGGAATTTGGAAATACACAACGTACAGCCACGCATACTTGAAGTGGGCGAAGCTGACGTAAAGGAATATTGTACAAGCAAAGAAAATTTATCTCTCAATGTCTAAATTTAAATAAGCACGAAAGTAAGTTATTTATTATCGCAATCTTATCAACTTTTTTGTTGTTAATTGTCAACTAATTTGTCGACGTCCGAATTGGTTCAATATAAATCAAATGCATTTTTTTTTAAACATTTTGTATTAAAAGTGTAGCCTATACCCCGCACTCATCCACATAACTAATCAGATTTGTGATGCAGGTCTGAGCCGCAATTTTTAAATTTAAATCAGTATAGTTTGACTGAGTGAGTCGACTAAATATAAATGTATTTTATGGTATCGCGAGTTTGAATAACGTTTTGGGTAAACTGGTTCAGTAGACAGAAAACAACAATTTATAATTAGTTGATTCCTCTCTGTTCCTTGCCCATGCAAGTCCATGCATAGCGTATAGCTTGCAGTGACATAACTATGGACTATAACTATGGATAATGATGGAAGAAATTGAAAATTATCCCAGACTTCGACTTATGACAGAGGAAAGGGAGTTTCCAAACCCGTCAGTCAGGATTACTTTACTCCTCTCGAGAGTCGAACACGTATTCTTTTATTAGAGTCAAGGGACATGTACTTAGCCACTTATATCGGGAAACATGTCCATCGGACACGAAAATAAACCAGTAATAGTTGACATTATTGACATCGTGACTGCTGAAGTTTTTACACCATTCCATTACAGCTTGACGTGCACCGTATACCTAGTTTCAAGTGAAATAAACAATGAAACAAAGATTGTCAGTACAGTACACAGTGTTGTGACTCGTTTGGACGTTCCCGCTATTCCATATGACGAGTTATTTCCTCAGTTCTCCACGAATACCGAGATCATTACATTTGGCAACTCCTTTCCAAATACACAAATGAACCACATGTAGATGGCTTGCAGCTGGTTGGCAGTATGCATTCAACATTAATTATGTAAACACAAGTGAAGTTCAGCGCAAATTAGCTGCTTTACTGGTTTACGAGGTGCAAATCGCTTGTACACTCATGCATTCGTAACACTTTACACTAGTGATCTCAATGAAATAAGATCGCACAGAGTGCATTGCATGCTATCAAACTAACAATTACAAACTTTATGAGAACGCTTTAATTGAATTTTCGTGAAGTTTAGAGTCTTATCATCATTTGAGAGCTTTACGTCTTGTTTTAAATCGGTGTTATCACAACAATCTTTGTTTATTGCGTTACTTGATTGGGGTATAACGTCATGCCATTTTAACGGGCTTAACTTTTTCTTTGAAAACGGAATTAACTAACGGTTTTAGCTTTAACGTAGCTTATTGGAAAAGCTTATATTTTGCGTTACCGGTGCAGATTATAGAATCGTAACTATAGCACATCAAAGTCGATGAAGTGCGCGTGATATAAATGTCAGTAATATACGGCTACGAGTCACGTGTCAATAAAACCTAAAATACACCGGTTACGAAAACATAATAAAAAGCAACATAATAACATTTCTTAAATTAGAATTCCGTAATCATTAAATTGATTCGTGATTAAAACTTAGGGTATATCTTATATGACTAGAGCTTTTAATTTCATTGGATGGCACAATATGTCTTCTTTACACTCAACCAAGAGATGAGTACAGTCTTCCCATGACCCATGAGAGAGTACGAACACCCTAAGGACATAGCGATCTCCATCACTCTCGAATGATTATTATTTATTATGAGCGCATGACTGGAGTCTGTAATGTTTTTCCAGCGTTCCACTTTGTGTTTACTAGTATTTTTACCAACACCGAAAAACATGACGAATGTAATCAAGTAAGTAGATAATAAAGATACACTTTTTAAAAATCAGACACATTAGCTAATTAGGTAATATAAGCAAGTAGTGTGTGGAGAATAGTCAGTAAACACCACTTATACTATACTGCACTTAACCAGGCTAAAACAAACATTGGGAAGCGTGCTAATGGAAATAGTGATAATCCTACATAAAAATGGGGTTTCCTTTTAAGAGGGTCGATGAGGCAGACGCTGGAAAAGTGCACATGGTTTAAAATGACTTCAGCTAAACGAAAACGATTACATATATAATATATTCACACTAACGTTCATTGAAAACCTTTAAGTTGATATCCACAACCTTGGTCACAAAGAAATAGACTTGAACAATAATTGCACGATGATAAGCCAAAAAAGTCGAAAAAAGGGAAAATCCCAAACTCCAATTATGGTTTACAAATTTGAAATACGAGTTCAAATTGATTTTAACGTTGAGATCCAGTACGAAAAGTTTCTTTAAAACTATCTAGTCGGTTAGACTGATTGTTAAAATTTAAAAAATATAGCAAAATACGGAGATTCATGTTTTTTTGTCTGACTACTGGATAAATTCATACACTGTTTCTTTTATACGATCGCGCAAAATTTACACAGATATATTTTTAACCGTTTACGACTCCAGTTGCCATATCACGAAGAATACACAATTGTATTCGAGTATTACATCCCCTTTATGTATACATGTGAGCGTCTCGATTATATGTATACATTTGAGCGTCTCGATTAAAACTAGGGCGTGCACACAAGACATACAGGGTTCGTCGAACTAGGCAATGAATAACCTGTATCTCCCACACTCACACGGGGAAGAAATCCCTAAATCTCGATAAAATATCGTTTAGCGTCCTATTGTTTATTTCCCCTCGCCTGAGACGTGCCGTTAAACCCATTCTCCTAGACTCAACACGGTTTATGGAGAAGCCGGCACCTCCGGTCTCACTCACATTTACACAAACTGTAACCCGCTGTCTCCGCGGGTTGCCTATACCTACTCTCATGTCAAACTTTTCAACTTATTTTCGTGGTCGTTCTTTGTTGATCTTGTTTAACTGATTAGTATAGACGTTCAATAAATAAAATATATAAATAAACAGTAAAGTAGCACGCAGAAATTGATGTTTCCTACAGCCCATCGAGCATATACATACATCATTATACACACGTACACGAATATTACAAACAAACATAATGGATTACAACTACACAGTCGGCAAGTTGTCAATTACTGTTGACTGAAAATATATTTGAATTTTCACAAAAATTTCCACTTCAACCTAACAAAATCAAGAGCATAAATTCAAATTGATGCATGTCGAAACTAATTGAATGCTATGGTGCCTACTGACTGATCCATTACCTGTACTGTACAACGTATCTTGTCTGTTATGTCACCAGTTTTCCATGCACTTTAAATCTCGGCTTAACAAATATCAGTATCACAACACACTCTTTTCAATGTACTTTCTTATCAACAGCTATATGCATTACCTTACACCAAAGCTTACACTACATTACAATTTACAATATACTACATTACGTTACGTTTTATACTCGGTTTTATACTTGAGAAAAGGTCATAAAAATTATTATAACACGTTTAGTGGAAAAAACTATTTTTAATATCACCTTGATTTGTCAACGTCGAAGGGTAACTTTTATTGGTAAAACTTAATCCACCTTACTATGTATGATTTTCGTTTATAAATAACCCGATGATTGAAATGGTTGTAATTTCCTAAACGTCATTTTCACTTTAATTATGTTATTTTATCCACCAAACATTTTTTAATAAAGCTTTACATCGTTCCTAAGTACAAATAACTTTCATTCATAGATCCACTTCGCGCGTTACGTGAAATCGCTTCCCGCCACGAGACTCGCTCAACGTGGTGTATCACTGTTACGTGCGATGGCGAGCTTGGTAAGTGTAATAAGAGCAAATAGGTCAGCGGTTTATCACACGGGACTCGAAGCCGGAATGTTACAGGATTGATTTCAGTCTACGTCATTACTGACAAGTACTTCACAATTTTATTTTACTTCATGAATTCAAAAACCAAAATTAAAGAAAATCAAAATCAAGCAAAAATAACAAATAACAACTATAAAAACATTAACACAAATTAATAAATTTTCAATGAAATAAGGCATTCTTGCAAAGGTCTATGAAAGATGACGGAATTATATCTTCTATCTAGTATATTATATTTCATACTACGAGCAATGCGAAAACATAAAATAATATGTTCTAGCTAGATTGATTGTTTTTATAATATACTCTACAATACCCGCACTTGTAACATTTTTGCAAGTTGTTAGTGAATATATGTCGTACAACTAGTGACTGTGAAGTATGAACTTCTTGTCCGAACATGGACCTAATGACTGCCAGGTAACATAATGAACTTGTAAATAAACCATTTCAACCGCACGATCGACGTTAAGAATTGTAAATAGGTACATCGCAATGTAAAATATTCGAGCACATCCAAGTAATCATTAGTTAGTGTTTCAAAACACGTTTTAAAATGAAAAGAATTTACTATGTCTATAAAGTAGTGAAAATGAGTTGTGTTCTTACATGGTGTGTTCCCACGTGGCTGGTTGCCGGCATGGTGTGATGGCACGGATATCGCGAGGTCTTGAGGTGGTGGAGACGAGGAGGTGGAGTACGTCTGTACTCGACGACGAGCGAGCCACGACTGGAGGCGGCACATGCGGAGCGCCGCTTAAACCCTCCCCTCCCACCCCTCCCAGCCGCGACGACCCTACTTCCGCGTACCGTGTTGACAGGCGCTAGGTCGGGGTTCGAGGCCCGGAGCAACCCCCCACGCATAGGTCCGGGTTCGAGACTTGGACGGGGCGGGAACCCTTGCCACCAATGACCGATCGTCGTGGCTCGCATGTAACCCTAACTCGGGTGGTCACGGGTTCGAATCCCACCACCGGCAATCCTGACTGAAAGTTTTCCGAGTTTCCTTCAGCCATTTACGCGAATTCTAACGTTGAGTCCTTTTAAACAACACTCGGGCATTCCTTTCCCAATTATCCTAAAAACCTAATAACGTAGTATGGTGACTTGAAGAGGGTCATGCTGGAGAAATCCAAACAGGGGGCAACCTTCGAAAACGTTTTTTTTTTTTTACCACAAAGAGTGTTCTGCAAACATAACAGGTAAGCGTTCCAAACTTGAAACAAAGTCTACCTATGGAAATGCGACACAAAATTATCATCCGTAGATGTTTGTTCGTACAATTTTCAAAATATGTATACAATTTCACATGATAAGAACAAAATAAGGGGCCATCAAATTCCAACTCGCAACCTTCTCGTGGTTTGGCCCGTGATTAGGGAGTTCTTCTCCCTGAAACTAATGGCCAGCTCTGGGTCGTCGTCGGGGAACTTTCCCCTTCCCTTTGACTACCTCCCCGACGGCGACGACGATGACAACACGGACGGATGATGACACAGACGGAGACGACCACGACGTGGGGGAACCCCTGCCCTCCCCATACGCTTGTGGCTGGTTCTGACCAGCACAGGCCTGTCCACCCCTTGTCCCCCCGCGTCACCTCTTACGTCCCTCCCTTCGTCTCGATTAGCCAAGTTGCATAAATATGATCCAATCAACAAAATATGACATACAAACAGCCTGGCCCCTGCTAGCTAGACCCAGCCACAGACGACTCGAAATAACAAATCACACCTTCATGCTTGAGTTGTAAAGTGATGTGACTAAGGGGTGAGGGTGGGGGGTTAGGTACTAACTATTGTAGATGATTGTGCCCCGGTCTATGCCATCCTTGTGGTATCACACCGTGGCTTCCCCGCAGCTGGTCAACTGAGGATGTAGTAGGCCCCACATACATAACTTCCCGTCACGTCTCGGCCATAACCCACCAAGTGATTGCATGAGAAAGAGGGGATATCATTGACCAAGTGGGTCCGTCACGCGGGAACAGGGGCGCGCAAGAGAGCAACGCATCGTTCTACACTAGATTTCCATGTATACATGCATCTGTGTCTGTGTTTGTTTATACTACACTAGGTCGCTTCGCGAACGCTTTTTCTAGTCGCGTTGATGGATGAGCTTTATTGATGAAAAAGTCGTAAAAGTACGATTTCTATGAGAAATATTTTTTTCAAGTGTCTCTAAAATCATAACATATACAATTTGCGTGATTTTAAACGTTCCCATCAAGTTTCATCTAGATCGGAGTAGCCGTTTGCCAAATATCACGAAAATATCTCATTAAAAATCGAAAAAATCGTAAAAGTGCGATTTTCATAAGAAATTTTTAAACTATTGTACCAAAAAACGTGCCAAGTCTAAATTTAAAGATTTCGAAGGTCCCCTTAAATTTTCATCAATATAACATATGCCGTTTGCCCGGTAGAGCGCAAACAGGCAAAAAAAATAACACCCGAGCTAATTTTTTTGAGGGGTCAGTGAAATTGAAGTCTTCGCTTCGCTCATCCAAAAATAAGAAAAAAGTATTTTCTCATTTCAATTCATTATTACAGTGGGAATATCCAGTTGGTTTATTGAAAAGACCTACATGTTTATATTCTCTGTTCTTTCCATAACTCCTGCTAGAACAAGTAGGTCCTACACTATGCGTGCCCATAGGTCAGTGGCGTATCCAAGGAGGGGTTATGGGATTCAACCCCCTCCCCTTATGCACTTGGTTTTTGATTTTATTTGTTAAAAATCATCAAAACTGCCAAAAAAATCTTACATATTTTTCTTCTTATTGTATGATTCTAAAACGTGTTTACAGGCATTTAAAACATAAAATATGTGAAAAAATTTGCATTTGGCGAAGGCCTCCAGCAGAGGCTTTCGTCCAAGACCCCTGCCCTGTTTGTCATATCGATCCCTCCCCCTCCATTCTACATTCCCAGATACACCACTGCATATTTTTACTTGATAATTGTGCACTGATTCATATCGGGTGCTCATAGCATCTTCCTGTACGTAGTCACACGAAGAAAAGCAAGTTCCCTCTGGGCAGATTTTCCACAACAAATCATATAGTTAAATTAGTTAACAATAATTATTCAATTAAATCCCTTATGTCTGGAAGGGTGCTTGCCCCAGCTGCACCAACACACAGATGGGTGCAGACTGCGGGGGTGAAGTAATAGCAAGCAATTAGCACAAGTACTAACTAAGCATTACGAGCTCCTAGGTGCGACCATGCCCCGCCTTGGCCGGTAAGCCGGGGAGAATCAGTTACCCGCTCTACTGTCACTCGAAAAGCTTTAATCCAGATGGTGACAAATATTATACCTCCGATTCCGCCGCATTAGACTAATCACGAACGACAGCTTTCAAATCGAATCGAATTAAAACCTTGTGGATATTTTTTATATCTGCCAAAATAAACAAAAAAAACATCGAGTTTGTTTTGCAAAACACGATGACTTAAAATCCCGACTTTGGATTGGATGTAAACTATATTTTATTGAAACAGTAGTGGGACATTAAGCTTCGATGAACATCGATAAGCAGTGGTTTCATTTGTAATTCCCGTCAGTCAACATTAAACGAATGTTGTTTATTGCGAGTGGAGTAGCTCAAACAAGTTTATCGACAATAAATGTTGTTAGAATGTAATCCTTCGTTTTATCATCGCCAAGCACAAGTACACAGCTGCTCTTAATTAAGTTCAACTGTTGTGGTTGTTTCTGTTTTGTTTCGCGTACTTTATGAAATGTACTCATATTTTATGTATATTATTCATATCTAATTAACAAAAAAGGGGAAAAATTATTCGTTGGGAGCCGCTGTAGGGTACACATAACATGTATCTGGTGTGTAACTCTTCAGGTAACCAACTATAGGTAATTAGTAGGGTGATTAAGTAATTGTAAGGGAATGTCCGAGGGATATTTAAGAGACCTCAATCCCAGAATTTGGCTTAAGGACTAAAAAAAACGTGGACAAAAATTTCAGCCAGATTTTTTTTTTTTTTTTAACTTAATTCCCATAATCACTAGGTAGAAATGGTACAAAAGTATGATAAATGAATGCAGTTCTATCATCCAAAACTAAAATGGACGATGAATGAGATGGCGTGAATGGCATAAATACAGGGTCTGCGTAATTCGATAATACTATACATAAAATTAGTCTTTGCGTCCGTGATGACCGCAAAAACCTAGACAATTATATGTTTTCTTAATAAGCTGTACATTACTATTTCAGATTATAATCAAGTCTTATTGTTTGTACAATTTTTTTCTGAACCAGAGTCACCAAGATTATAATTATACTTATCTTGAGATCATCTTAACAACAATTACCATAATATGTAATCAAATTCATTTTAAGAACACAGCTCATTAATCTGGTACTGGTTGTAAGACCTAATTTGGTCCCATCATTTGAATGAGCAACGTATTACAATCTCATTGGCCCCGATGTTGTAATTGTAATCGTGATTTAAAAAGTTCGTTAGGTCAAATCTTTCTTCGAGCTAGGGGCTCATAAGGCCCATGCGCGTTTGCAACAGTTTATTATTAACTTCTAAATTAAATTTTGTACATATTTAATTATGTTTGGAAGCGTTTACTTTCAAGCGTAGAAACGAAGTATATTATAAAAGGTAAGCTAAAAATATCCCCGACGCTGAAAAACAGTTCTTTATTATTTGAGCCCCTAGTTTTTCATACTTTTAACCCGGGTAAAAAGCTGCGTTGATTTGTTTGCAATTTGTGGAATGTTTCCTTATTAAATTCTAATGATTAGAACGATTTTTGTTATGGTTTGAAAATCGAGTTGTGTATTAAACACAAAAATACAAATACTCGATTTCAACATGCAAAAAAAGTAAAAAAGACAAATTACAAAAATCTCATTTATGAAAATAAAATAATATTTTGGATTTTTTTAAACTTTGATGTCAATTTTGAATCCAAAATCAGCATTTTATTCCTAAAAGATCAAGGAAAAAAGTACATTTTAAAAATGATTTAAAATCAAGAACTTCAAATTGTTCATGTAGAAAGCAAAATGTTGGGTCCCAGTCTCTCAGTCAGAGTTAGGGTAGATGTGTAGTGGTGGGGAGGAGAGGGGAGGAGAAGAGTTTCTTTGTATTCGGACGAACTTCTTAAGAAATGTTTGGGAAAACTTTCAGAAAGGATTGCTGGTGGCAGGTATCAAAACCAGGACCTCCCTCAAGCTTTATTTCAAAACCAGGACCTCCTTCAAGCTTTAGTTACATCTCAGACAATCCATTCATATTCATGTATGTTTTCATTTATTTATTTCCGAAGCAACAAGCATGCAGCAGATCGTAGACGAGACACTGTCAACGAAGATCGTGATTTATTGAATTGTGAGCCAGCTCTTCAACGTAGCTTGAGACATGTTGTAAGACATAAATCGTGTCCCATCTTTAATTGCTACCATATTTGTCCGTCGAATGAAAAATAATACAACCAAAGCGTAGATCCCAAATGAGGATGTATACTACTCGCCCTGATGCCAAAGTGAACAATTTTTCATATTTATGTAGGAACTAAGTACGCTGTTGTATGGGACCAGAATAGGTTCAACGTCATATGCTTTTAATATTCTTCAAGCTGTAACTTGTTTTGAAGTTTTGCAATTTTATGTCAAACGTTCCACATTATTTCCAAGCTTCCCCAGTGCATGTAGATTTATCAACGGCTCAAACGCAGCTTGAATTCCCTTGACAAGTACTGTATTTGCTATAACCTCAATTAGGTCTACATACATATATGTTTGTTGTTGCTTAACGTCTCAAATTAATGCACTAAGTCTATACGAGACGATGAGTAATGATTGATTACTATGAAGGACAATTACAAAAACCCAAGCCTTATGCGGGATTCGAACCTACCTACTCGTAGAGCCATACGCTTTGGACCAGCGCCCTAATCGTATGTGCCACCGCGGACGGCTACAGCCATACATATTAATACAACGGCGGACATAAACCAACGTCAAAAATATTCTACCTTTATTGACGATGTTTTCATTTTAAATAACAAAAGTGGTTCTCCGGTGCTTTTGGGAAATGAACTTTATAGGAACACCCTAATTATATTATCGAGTACTGGAAAAAATGACACCCTCCAATTAGATGAATTTTCTTCGCTGAATTGAAAATTGAATTGAAATGACGCTTGCTGACTCTCCAGCGAAGGACGTAGCCAATGATATTTAACAAAGTAGGCTAGATTATCAGGCTCCAATACGTTCGCAAAAGCGCGAGCGTACCAAATTGACCTATTCAAGATGGCGATTTGGCGCTCAATTTATTATGCTTGACGTTATGTTTTAAATGCGATTAAGTATTTCCTGGATTGTTTAGATATGGTTTTAGCTTGTGCAGCATGGGAGTGCACAAACAGAAACAATAAGAAGTTATTGCATGAGGGAATTTAGTAATCATTTGGTGTTGATGGCTAATATGCTCACCTGTCAACTTGATAGCCATCTTGAAAAATATTTGGGCTACAAATCGCTCCCATCTTCTTTAACATGCAAACTGCCATATTCAAGATGGCTTCAAATTCTCACGGAAGTGGATCAATGACTGGGGATCTAGCCTACTATAGATGTTAAATATCATTGGACGTAGCCTTCTTTTTTCCCCCGATACGGATTCAGTCCGGCCCATAACTCTCAACACGTCAATTCGAAGGAAACGTCGGTTCCACTCGTTCATTCAATGATTAACGCTAAAATTAGAGTGGATACAACATTTGCTCGCGTATTGAAGTAAAACTCTAATACGTCTCAAGTCCCGGCTAATAATAGAGCCGGATCCCGGCAGTGACGTCCCGGTGGTGTTTGTTGATCGGACGCGGGTTCTTGATGACGTAGCACGTCGACAGTGCGCGTCAGTTGACGCCCCGGGGATATACACACGTACACATGGCAACAGTGTGTTGATTACGACACAACAATATTCTTGTCGGTATGTTTCCAAAAGTTTGCGGCCCCCGTCTGGGACCGGGGT
This sequence comes from Sweltsa coloradensis, assembly GCA_024449915.1. NCBI lineage: Eukaryota > Metazoa > Arthropoda > Insecta > Plecoptera > Chloroperlidae > Sweltsa > Sweltsa coloradensis. Next base: position 305,543 of record JAMZAV010001286.1, on the reverse strand, counting down.
AGAATTGGCCCAGAGCATGGCTCTGCTAATCGTACAAGGTGATTCAAGAGAAAAAGTCCCCCTCGCAAACATCATCTAGTGAGAGGGGAGTATATTACTCCCAAAAACTATAGTGGCGAGCTCTGGCAATCGTCGTCGGGGACACCTCCCCCTTGCCTTGACGACTTCCCCGACGACGATGATAATGACACAACGAACGATGACAAAGACGATGACGACCGCGACGTGAGAGACCCCCTTTCTCCCCTTACCCGTGGCTGGTTCTGACCAGCATGGGCCCCTTAGCTAGAGTGGTGCATTATGACCTAACGGTTGACGCGTCCTTAATCCAAATAAACCAAACCAAACGTTTGGGAATACATTTCCATAGCAACTTTTTCTTTCGTGGCAACGTGTTGATATAGTTGTTTCGAAGCAACTAATCAGATGCGCGGGGTTTCGGTGTGCCAATTAGCGATCAGTATTTTAAATTAGTGACCGCTGATTGGCTACAATCCACCCACCGGTGACGTCAGCATCTGCTTACTTGCTTCGGAACAACTATAACGACAATTTTTTCCTTTCCTTTTTTTCTTTTTTTTCTTTTTCTTTTCTTTTCTTTTCATTTATCACCCTTTTCTATATTTGATTCATTCATTAAATGCATTTAATATCATTTTCATTTGTTAACAAAATTGTTGTGTTTAATGCATTGTTGTTGTAATGCTACTATTTCAAATATGTACTTAAATGTAGTTTATTGTTGTTTCTGCATCTATGTAATTAGATTTATTTAGTTGTCCTCCTTTGTAAATCAGTTTTTATAACTGAATAGGATAGACGTTAAATAAATAATAATACAAAAATAATAAATAAATAAATAAATAAATAAATAAATAAATAAATAAACTGCACTACTACAGTGATGAGAAGTAGTCTATGTTGCCAGAAGGACGTTTGATGGTTGTAACATAAACAGGCGTAACAAAACAGGCGTAACATAAACATGTCATCAGTGTAATTAGGCACGTAACAACTATTTGCATTGTTGATAGAGGACGTCAGCTGTCTTGTATTTCTTGTCTATGGGAGTACATAGTAATTACACGTGGCAACAGAACATTGATGGCGACACACTACATTAGACAGTGTTGCCTTAATGCTTGGCACCGGTTTGTTACATTTGAGTGCTTGGTTATGGGCCCAGCATAGCTGATAGTAATATGTGTTGATTATAGCAACAGAGTATCGATGACGACACACTGCACTATTAAACGTGAAGAAATGGCAACGGTTTGAGTGCTTGGTTATATGGGCGCCACATTAAAAACTGATGCAATCCACATAAAATGGTAGAAATGTAGTAAAACTGAACGTTGACATTTTATGGCATTCTTGACAGTTTTCACAAGAATGATTAAATAACTAAATGGATTTAGCTCTCAACGTAATTGTTAGTATTTTGTTAATTTAAGAGTATTTAAGTTGGGACAGAACCTCGGTATATTGGCCTACGTTGGTTTAAGTAGAAGCTAAAGAGAGGCCCTGCAGGTGCCATTTCAAAAACCTGCTCTGAATAAATAAGACTGTTGGCTGAGCTCGAGTATACCAGGTTGTTACGCAGAACGCAGAGATTTAGTTTGGATCACTTGGAATCATTTGTCTTATCGGGTTGTGGTTTGCACCAAAATGTTAAATAAGATTGTGTGATTGTCGCTATCAGAGGCTCAAAAATGGCTCACATAAACTCACTAACTCATTGTAAATATGCCATCAAACAGGTAAATTCACTAAATTGTAATTATTCCGCAAGCTTGCGTATGGAAAAAATATTTGAGATGTAAAAATGTGCTCTGATAGCGACATGCGCTCATCCCTTGTTAACATCGTTCAAAAGATCCAAATTTTTTTGCTCAAATTGAAGGTCGAAAAATGGTCCAGACCGTATGTGAAATTTGCTGGATTTGCCGATCAAGTGAACTTTAAATGTACATTTAACATTGTAAAAATATTTAGCCTGAACTTATCAATCCGTCGAGGACATACATTTAAAAGATAAGAACATAGGTGTGAAACTTCGATTGATTATGTTCCTGAAAAAATAATATATAATGTAATGTTGTATATTGTGTTTTGCTTGAGGTCTTGAGGTATTTCAAAGTCTATTTTTCCATTTCCAACAGTCCCAACATTAGCTACCGTCCACAATACTTTTTGTGTCCTGTTTAAGTAAATATCAAATCTGAATGTAACTTCTTATCAGAACGCCTTCCATCGTGGCGTCTCATCTTAATTCTCCACCTACATTCTACTCGATGCACAACGCAATATACCCATGCACACAATCACTCATCTCCACTGCATCCAACCAACAAGTTTCCTAGATAGACCACGTGCATAAAAAACCCACCACAATATATTCTCGTCGTTTCTCACAGAAAACAATCTAAATAGAGCAAGTTTTTCAGAATTGTGTTGCTTACGTAATGCATGCTTATTACATGTACTATCACACCCTCTACTCTGAAACCGAGGTAAATATTCAAATTACATTTTTATTAGGTCAACTCATGAACAAAGTACGACATACATTACCGTACACCGCTCGGTTTTTGTACGTACACCAACCTATCACTTGCAATTACTGCGCAAACTTTATGGAAATTAACCATTAAAACTAAAATGAAGTAAAAAATGTATTAGCATTCTGGTCTTTACCATTATTTCAATATTATGACTGTCAACGTAGCTTACGTTGGAAACTACGTACAGAAATGGGCAACAAAACATCGGCAATGAATAATGCATGGCCAATAAGCAGCATGGTTCCTACACATGTGCAACAAGTAAAAGTGGGAACGTGGTAGTCACGGCATACTAAATTATCACTGAGTCTAGTAGTGTGTTAGGGATATTACGGCTTTTGCATTGCAAATATTTCGCAGCACATCTCTTGCGTAATAGCATTTTATTTCCAACTCTCACAGTTTGAATTAATAATACCCTGGGACATGGATAGTTAATTTCGCGCTCTTTAACACAATCAATTTAATTCATCATCATCATCATCATTTTATATCATCAATCATCACTAGGGGCCTATACATAATTGATTGTAAACAGCTCTCTTGTTTCCTATAGGGTGAACAAAATACATTTTAAATACTCAAATAAATAGTGCTAAATTTTGAGATTGTTTATTAAAATTCTCAAAATTTTACATGACTACCGGTACCACAAAATATAATATATGGTTGTGCTTTACTTCGTTTCTTCATTTTATATGATACGGCGGCCCGTCGGGGAGATAAATACAGTTGAGACCAGAAATCTTTGGATCATGGGTCCAAACCATGACTAGGACTAGGACTAGGACTAGGAAGGACGTGAGTTCGATTCTAACATAAGCAAGATTTAAAAATATGTTCTGCCTGCATCGTCCGTCACCCTAAGTATGATATAATTTAGAATATATATGTGTGTGTTTGGAGATTTTCGTGTCCGATATGGATTAATGTACTCGGTTTTTAGGGCGCGACTAGCGGCCATATAAGTTATTGTTCGGTTATGATGTCACGTATATTTTCGTTAGGCCCACGTTTCAATAAGATTTCACTCATCATCTTCAGGGCCAATACAACTTAAAATATTAAAAACAAAAACTACATTACTATTGATAAATACAGGCATTATAACCGAAAAACCGAGTACATTAATACATGTTTTTCCTGGGTTTTATAGTATTGCGATTTTGACGCTGTTATTTGAGTATACTTTGGTGTAGGCACTTTTTTAATTTTAAAAATATTTAAAAAAATTAATTTAAAATTCCTTTTCCACATTTCAAACTTGGTTTTGAAGTTAAATACTCCATCCATTTTGGTTTGAATAAATTACACAATCTATATCGCAATTCTAATAAAATGACGTTTTAAATCCACACTTTGATTCCTCTCAACCAGCGACCAATCAGAGCTCTCCGTTCATCCTTGCAGCGAGCATACTCGGAGTGAATACGTCATCACATCGTACTTGTCTCCGCTAATAACCCCAATGACAGTCGACCTCGCATAAACAATGCCGTACGTGCATATTTCAATATACTCGTGTTGCGGCGCAGTTGAAGAGTTCGCGAATCAGAACGACAACACCGCCATCTATATTAATATAATACACACATAAAACCACTTACAACACCATAAATACCAGACGTGTCATCGAACAGAGCAATTTGAATAATTGAAATTCATTATTAACTAACTAATAGCCCATAGGCGGCCATACTATGTCCATTATGGAGCCAATAAACAAGGTTGAAATACAAAGGGCATTCCTGGCTTGGCTTGGGTCCGGTGAAGTCTGGTTCGCTTTTAGCTCGTAGGTTGGTACTACACCGTCTACAGTTGTAAGAAATTTTACACAACTGTTATGGTAGCAGAAATGAAGTATTCTATGGATACACGTTTCAATAAATTATAAAAGGTCATAGTTAAATTATTAATTTCTTTTCACGACTTTTGACTTGTTCAAAAGTACAAAATTTACAATTTTCGCGAATTGTTTCAGGCTGATTTATAATAAATTTTGATTATCTACGACTCTAGGGCTTTCCATAATCCATATATCCTTGCTAGCCTTCTTCGCACTGTTTCATATACATCGGACGCTTCCTATTTTCTCATAACTGGACACCATAAAACTTTTGAAGAACAATGGAAATCATTGAATATTATAGTAAATGGTTTTAAGTTTAGTATAGTTAGATGATTATCTATAGAAAGTAAGTTTAATCTTATTGAATGAACTTTTAAGATTAATTAATTTCTGAAATTGTTTTTGAAGCTATGAAATTTAAATTTTAAACTAGGATTAGAAACCCTTTTATTTTAAATGTTGAATATGAACGAATTTGTCAAAAAAAATTTGCCTACGATATTTTACAGCATCTCTTTAACTTTAACGAATGCGAGTTAAATTCCGAATCCTATCCCCAGTAACAGAAACAGAGCATGACTAGGGGTGTCTCATCATCATCATTCAGCGTGTCCTCTCGATAAGCCTCGATCCATTACGAGCGACGCTAAGCCCTCTGAAGAAGGCTCTAACGTGGTGTAATGGATGCCAGGCCGTCTGTCAACTAGACTTCGAGGAGTTAGATTGATGCCTGTCTGTCTTTCTGTCTGGCTGCCACTCCTTCTGTCTTAGAGTCGGAGTTGCCTAAGATTTTGTGTTCGATTCTATATTCGGCTGTCATCCGTTTTACGTGTAATAATTCGAATTTATTGCTAGCTAGAGTTAAAACTTAAAAAGGTTTTTATCAGATAAAAGGATCCAAATAATGTCCGAATGTTTTGTTGGGAAATTTGAATTTGATACCGCAAAATAACAAAAATAAGTATATTTAAGGAATAATTAAGTTTTAACGACGTAAACGTGAAATTTTGAAGATACTTTGAGCAAAAATAAACTAGTCGTTGAATTAAAGGCAAACTTTAATTTGACTTTGCAATTGTTCAAATGTACAATACAATGAATAGAGATACGTGAAAATAACGTTTTGTGGTAAAGCCACTACCAGTCAAATATACTTTTGAAAATAGGGCCTATATGTGAGATAATGTTATAAAGTGCAAGAAAACACCATCATTAAAATAACAAACAGATTCTACAAAATGCTATCAAATGCTTGGTTTAACAATGAAAGTGCAAAATTTTCAAAATCAAGATATGATTTTCACTTATCTTTAAATAATAAATTATTTTCTAGAATGTGTTTCAACATCTCTCAGAAAGGAAGTTCGACCAAGGTCTACTCGGCTAGTACCCGAGGGTCCCCGAGGTCTATCCTCCGCGTCACGAGGGTACCACCGATAATTCTCCAATCAGCTAATGGTTCTCGCATGTGATAAATGACACTGGGACGGAGCTCGCCAATCAACTGCCTACAATTCATTATCAAATTTGATTATCGTGTCCCAAATTACATCAGCGACGCTGGGTCCGGGACTTGGGCGTCGCGGGGTAAGTCACGCGTCGCGTTGTCTTAGGCGCTCGGAGCAGGGGTCTATGTTTACGAGGGATGGGCGAGCGCAACCTGAATAAGGGAGCGAAGCTCTGCTATGCATCACTTTTCTGTCCGTCCGCCTGTAAGTGTAACGATCCCGCAAGAAAAATTGTTAAGAAGCTAATTTTTATACCTGTTGGCTTAGGGTTTGTTTTAAAACAAACAGACAGTTCGTTGTTTTAGATGATTTTAAAATAAATATTTTATTTTGAGATCGGTTCAGTGACTGGTCATAAAAATCGAATATGAGGCCTGCGAATTAACAATTGCACTTATTTAGCATTTCACCAAAGTTTTTTTTTTTTTTTTAATCGTAAAATATACTTGGTCTACCAGAATAGATCTTACGATACCAGATAACATGGTAGAATCCACCTCCACAGACTCTTAATAGGATAAACATTAAATAAATTAAATTAAAAAGAATATATGACTAAATACAGTTTATAAAGTCAGTTGCATTGTTTATCGTTAAAGCCTTAAAAAGGTGATTGACTTTTCAATGTTTTTCTTACCTTGTCGTTTTTTACAAGATAAAAATGATACATGATAAATGCACAAATCTTAGCACAACTACTGGAGACTTGGTGCACGCTCAGCCAATGTTGACTCCATTATTTGATGTTTGCTCCGAGCTACAAATGATTTATGTATCTATTGCTCAGTGATATAAAACTAATGTACACATCACATCATTTATTAAAGAAACTTCCATCATGGGAATTCCGACAAAGATCAATTTCCATCGAAGAAGTGACGTCTTAGCAAATAATAATATTTGTATAAACCCAAAATGTGAGATGGAGTTTTCGTAATATACATAAAATTGTTTACACGAATTATATTTCAATATATCTCATACAAAATGAAACAGGAAATTGAATGAAAAAATATAAGCAATGCAAATATTTGTAGCACATCAAACACAATTTTGTAATATCGTGTTATCAAAAATGTTTGGCGTTAAGAGGAGGCAGACATGCTCGCCTTTTATACCCGGATCTAATTTCTCAGACAATTTTGTCACAATGTTTATTGTGTAAATATGAATTACAAAGACATCTATCATAAATCTATCATCTCATTCCATAAATTGATTATAGAAAACAATAGAAAGTAATCTCAATTTTCTAGGATTAAGAATCTGTCAAATGTTCAGAAACACCCAAAACGTACGTATTTTCTGACTTACGTATGATAAATGTTGCAAATCTGATATAGGGCTGTACATATGTCCATTAGTATCAAATATACAAAATGTTGATTAGATGTAATGATTTGTGGCTTGAGAATGGGAACGCGCCGAACATCAAATCAGTGTGATTGTTTGACGGGATCAGTTATTTCCCTATGGGTAATCGGTCTACCTCCCTCGACGTTTCGTAATCGTGGTCAAATGTTTGCAGCCCATATAGTATCATAGTTTCTCTTCTTAGCGTCTCATTCGGCCTGGGTTATTTAACGTTCTGCCGATATCCAAGAAGTCTAAGGGATATTTCATGTCCATCTGTTCGAGGCTATAAAAGACGCCTATAAACTTAAAAACTTTTCTGGCGAATAACGAGGATCTAGCTTTAATTGAATTGGATGGCTTTTCGAAAAAGTTATCGCCGTTTGACCTGGGAAGACGATGAGGACAGAGACATCACATCACACGTGCCTGGGGGGGGGGGATGTTATGAGTGGGCTCCTGCCCCTCTGATAGGTTGAAGTGACGTTTATCACATAGATATGATGAAGCTATAACCTCTTCTTAGAGGACGACAACAGGAGCAGAGATGCACAGAACTGGCGCACGTGTGTTTTATTAGTCGGACTCGGCTTCCTCTGAAACTCCATCTGTCATAGAGAGGGCACTAATTATTTCAAAAGTATTTTACGACAATCGGAAACTTATCTCATTGCTCATTAGTATTTGAAACAATTATTAATGTTTTATCATGAAGTACACGCTAATGTAATATTTTTTAGCTTTTATATTAATTATTAAATATTTATTTTATGCATAACGTGTGTGTATTAATCTGGACATCAGAAGATAGCCGACCACCTCATTCACATAAGCCAACCTCAACCACCTTGTTGACACTAGAATGCGTGCACTTCCTAGGAAAATGACATTTTCATACGTCATCTAAAAACACTTTTTACAGCAAACCCCGTGTGAGATACGTTTGACACATTTCAGTTTGCTATTGTCTCTGTATAAACCACCCTTACACTAGAAAACCCCGTTAAGCGAATTCAACAACAAACTGTGACATTGATTCAAATGTTTCAAAAAGCTTTCATGCTTCTCTCTGGACTCATTAACTCTCGAACTCTCGGAACTTCTCTACGCGTCATGGCAACGCGATGCAACTCTCGTACTCTCAGAACTCCGTCGCCGCGTCATGGCAACGCTATATGCAAACTCCATCACGTACTCTCAGACACTCTCTGCGAGCCGCCCGTCATGGCAACGCTGTATGCAACTCTCCCGTACTCTCCCGTACTCTCCGGAACTCTCTCTACCGCCCGTCATGGCAACGCTGTATGCAACTCTCCCGTACTCTCCGGAACTCTCTCTGCCGCCCGTCATGGCAACGCTGTATGCAACTCTCCCGTACTCTCCCGAACTCTCTCTACCGCCCGTCATGGCAACGCTGTAAGAACGACGCCGTCAGTCGCAGAAACGCTCACTTGTCACAGAAACTAAAACACAACTTTATCATCAATTCATTCCCGCGTCCTCCTTTTCGTCCAATCAATCATTGATTCCCGTCAGTTCTTCCCTGGGGCACTCTAGGGAACAAAGACAGTCTAACACGTGGTATATGAAATGTTTACGTCTCATTAATGACGACGCTAATGGGTGAATAGAATGACGTCACGAGGTGTTTAGCATTGGACCAATCGGAGACTCGGGATCAACATACCAGGAAGAATCATTTCACTCAAATGAAAACATCGCGTTTTGCATCAGATACGGATGTCGTTCTCTTTCCCGTTTTCTAACTAATAAAACCAGCTTTATTTAACAACTTGTATTATGACCCGTAAACTCCGTCATCTCGTTTGGAGTTGATTTTGATTTATTTAAACATAAATTCGCAGATAATCACTGAAACGGAATTCGTATTGACAAAAGCATAATATGGAATTTCACCTTGCGAAGAAGGAAAGTTTGAGACCTTAAAATACATATAAAATATAAATAATTATAAAAATAAATATATAATAATTATATAAAAATAATAACAAATAATATAAATACGTTGAATATGAAAATGGGCCTTGTGTATATATTTTGTCAAAATATTTATTTTATTCCGTCGTGTCAGACCAGTCATCCCGCATCCCAGAAATTGTCAAGAACAATTATTAGCTTTTCGGGAGCTATGAGGTTTTAACTGTTATACCATGGTATATGCTATACTCACTGGTTATACGGTAAAATGTGTCATAATATTAATTATTTGAAATTGAAAGTAAACGTAACTTGAAGGGAGAGCATAATGTTCTGACTGGAACGTAACCTACTCCTTCTGAGCAGACCCATGGTATAGTAGAATAACTTTTGACTCTGTAATATATTCCGTCACACAACTTTGTCGCTCGCAGATTTAACCCTTGAAATTATTGTAAAAAACTGTTATAATTATCGACCAACGAAAAACACACACAAACAAAATTGAATTACGTTTATGTTAATCTGAAATTAACAATGTAAAATAGGGTAGGCGCAAAGGTGTGGCAACGTAATAAATAGTGGGGGCTCAGCTATGTTTTCCCTGCGATTTCCAAGTTTGGGCGTAAGCCAGAATGAGGCTGTTACAGACAGGCCTGAATTATGCGACCTATTCGTATTTTTAAAGGCCTTCTTTATTCGATATTATGTTTGTCTAATTGCCATCATTGTATAGTTTACTACTCTACGGTCTTGGCATGGTCAGCATTCGCTATTCAAGTAACGTTCTCTTTGACCTGGGAAATTCTGCTCTAGGGACGCTTTAACCTTATGAACTCGAACTAGGGTCGATATATCGGTCTTTAAACATGCTAGAAGTAACAGAAATGGAATAATATCGTATTCTTTATCATCGTATTTCTCGATAATTTGCATTCTCGTTATAACAACATTAAAATACTTACATAAGATAAGAATGAATGAAATAAACTCGCTGCAATCCGTCTTGATTGGTATATTTGAAATGCAGCTACCGCTCTCTGTGAAAGTAATAAACTTGTGGAGCAGCTACCGCTTTCTGTGAAAGTAATAAACTCGCGAAGCTCGCTGCAGATTCCTGAACAAACAATAAGATTACGAGATCACGGAATCCGAGTCAAGGATTATTACGTCTGATTGGATTTTAGAGATGAGAAGGGATGAAATGAAAACATTCCGAAATCAATTTTCAGTTTTGTCAAAACGCTTCCATGTAGAAAGATATAGAAAGCATCGACAATCCAACTGAATGTGTCTGAAGCTTGGGTTTAATGTCTCTTTATTATATTCCTTTGATAATGTCTCATCAATCATACGTTATTTATTTTCAGAATATAAGTATTTTAATAACAATTTGCTTGAATTATAAACGTTGTTAAAAAGCAATCTGATTTCTTCAAACCGATTTCAAGCCGGAAAGAAGGCATTACCTTAACTAAAACAACGTTGTAGATTATAGCGGAATTGAAAGCATTGCAGGGTTTATTACGGGTTATGTTGATTAATTACAATAAGTTGTGCCAACTTAAAACAATATAAAATACAAGCTACTTTTAGGAACACATTGCGATAGGTAATGTGTCTGTAGATTAAGGAACGACGATTAAAATAGAAGAAAAACGTGAACAAACAGAATTTCTTAGGCGAATCCTCTGTTTGCAAATTGAGACCACAGTCAGGTCAGATTAAAGTCAAATAATTTTTGACTGGAACTACATGTTGTAGGTAGGGCCTACAAACAACTTAAGTCAGATCCAATGAGTTAATGGCTTAAAGAATCCGTGACTTTTAGAGTATTAACTATTTTAAAAGGAGTATTTTGTACCATTTTTTAAACCATAATCTTGAACTGAATTGCAATGATCAATACCGCTAGGGTTAATAAGTAGATATAGGCACAGCCACACTTTTATTAAGTAAGTAAGTAAGTAAGTATTTTATTCATTGGACAAATACATGGTATCTGTATGACACAATTATTCTCTGTAGAGAGGTATAGTGCAATGAATAATTCTAATAACTAATAATATATCTAAGATGATTGTGCCGTCTGGTGTAGAGATGTCCGTACCGGATAAGATCACCCAAAAACCTTTGCCTCTGAGCTACTTTTTGTTCAATGCGCTTATAGCATTTGCATTCTTTGTCCCAAACATTGTGGTTTTCATTTAATTGTAAACCATATCTATTATTTGCTTGTATGCAGTTAAGGCAGCTAGCAGAGTCTGCTGTACAGTCTGGGGATTTATGGTACCCACCGCAGTAGCCGCACGCAAGTCCATTTTTACAGTTCGTCATTGTGTGGCCATATTGGCAGCATTTAAAACACCTTATCACATGTATATATTCGACCACCTTACATACATTCCACCCTATTTTAATTTTATCACTCACGTCTTCTTTAGTTTCCTTGTCCACTTCAAATATTATATTAAATGTTCTTTTGTTGTAGTTTTTCTTGATATGTACAATTTTCATGCAGAAGTTTTCTCGGTTGTTACTTATGGTGTTGAGTCCATTTTGTTTGCATATTTCCTTTACCCAGTTTTCATTTCACTTAGTTCATCTCTTTGCTAACCCCAATAGCCATTATCTTAACCGTATTTTCATATTTGGTTTTGTTATGTCGTAGTCGTTCCCAAGCTTTACAGTTGTCTCTTTTTGAAGAGCCTGTAGGCCTTCTCTGCTGTCACAGACTATCACCACTCCCCCATCTCTGATTTCTTTCACTTTAGTCACTCCTATTCCCATTTCACTAGGGTTTACTGCCTTTTTTACTTCTTCTCTTGTTTTCTTGCTATCTTGTGCGGCGTGTGATTTAGGTTTGACTATTACAGCCAACTCTTACGTCTTTGGTATTTTGGCCTCGATTCACGATCGCGCTATAGGTTGAGTTCTTGTTCTCTTTTGATTCGCCGCATCCGCCTCCTTGTTCCAATCGACCAATCTTGCCGTGTCGATCAGTCGAAGTATCCACTCGCATGCTAGCATCTTTGCGACATATCGATTCGCCATCATGCATCGCAGCTATTTGTGGGACTACCTTAGCCTCACTTTTACCACGTATTATGTTTTGAAGTAATATTATCATCTCTGCTTGGATATTTAATCGTTTTGTCATTTCGGTATTTACCTTTTCCTTTTCTTCTACTATCTTCTTTGTTAGTTCTACTTCGATCCTTAATTCTGTGCATTTACACATGTATCGAAGCTCTGGGTCTGGGCCTAGGCCTAGCTCGCCGACGTCACCAGTTTTCTGAACAGCGAGTGTTAGCCTTTTGATCAGCACCTCTTTTTTACCCTCTTTATTTAAGCCTAGAATTTCTAGCTCCTTTACTAACTCCTTTTTACTCATATTTCTTTTTAACTTAGCATATTAATACTACCGTCGTTTATAACTGACACTACATCTTCCGCCATCCTTCATACGCAGAAACACATAAAACGAGATAGGCCTAATCCACTGCTTAACAATTTGAACAAGAAGACCTGTCCTTTCCAAAGAATTCTTGGAGCCTTGACAAATTCATTTGTTTCACATGTTTTGTTTGTCATCTAAAATTCCTCAAAATACTTTTTTAAATCACCATTATCCATCTCACCTGTTTCATAGAAATTGCAGACAACGATAGTCCAACTTTAATACACCAATCTTCACCCCTTGGTCACAAAACTATTTCACAACACCATGTAGAACTCAAAATACATAATATTTCAACATTCCAAAATCAAATTCCACACTCCTACAACTCACCGCCATCCAAGGATATTGGCCTGCGCAGAAGTGCGTAGGCACACCAATACAAACTGAGGCAGTCATACAGTCAGTACAGTCGGGAGGGTATAGGTTCAAGGATGTCACGTATAGACAAACTGAAGTGCCTACTCAGGGGCAAACTAGGCCAACATCAAACAGGCCTCAACCGCAGAAACCGTCGTCTTTCTGTCACCAAAACAGATTTGGACCCCTTGCCCACTCAGAACCAGAGGCTCAACAAACAAACAAACAGCCTCTGCAACATCCATCAAAGCCCGAACCCAGAGACCATATAAAAAATACCATGACAAATCCATTTAAGCCTAACTCGACAAATCCATCATATAGGCCTAAGCCTACCACAACAAATCCATCATATAAGCCTACCATAAACGAACCAACTACTCTAGTCATATCAGACTCAATGTTAAAAGGCTGCCAAAAACTGACATCAAACAAAACATACACACAAAGTGTCCACCCAGGTACACAAAATCAGCCCCTACAAAACATGATACTAAAAGAAAACCCACTCACGAAAGAAGTGGGGCCCCAAAAACAAAAATCTTACCCGGAAAAAATCGGTAAAAACGAAGATTAAAATTCAAATCAGGGAGATGTTTAAAAAATTAAAACCCGAACAAAAAAAACAATACCCAAATACTCAAATTCATTACGGTATCGTCTATCGCCGAGTTTTCCCCAAACATAAAAATTAAACCAGATAAATGGGACATTAATGGGCCTGCAACACTCTCGGGCCCCTTCATAGAAACAAACAAGATATTTCAAAAAGATGAATATAAAGATGGTCTACCCAAAATGAGAGGGGATTGAAAAACTACATTCCATGTTAAATGAAATCAGCTCGGAAATGGAAGGGCGTCCAACCCCAAAAACACGGGTCTACCCTCCCCCTCAGCACCCACAAAAAAGAACCCGGGAAGCCCTATCTCAATACCAACCCCCGGCCCCCAGCCAAAAAAACCTCAAGCCCAAAGTCTGTCAAGTCCCCGGTGGGGATAAGGCCCGGGCCTACACAAACTGCCCGCAACCCACCCAAAACGAATGAAGTTCAGACTCCAGTCACGATCCCTATCAAAACTCCCGAAGCGGTCAAGTTCCGGCTTAGACCCCTGCCCGTCGAACCCTTTAAGGGGATGAAGTCCCAGCCCCGACACGTTCCCCCCAAGTCTTCCCGAAGATGGGGGGGGCAGGCCCCGGGCCCCGGGCTTATCCCTCGACCCAATCCACGTGGCCCCCCCTAGTCCAGGTACCGGAACCGCCCGAGTCGAAAAGGAAAAACTCTGACCACTCATCTGAGTGGAGACCGCCCAAAAGTCCGGACGGGGGGTCCCCAGCAGTGTGCCCCCAACAAAAGTAAGCACCATACAAAAACTCGACTTGATCGCCTAAAACCCCAACCCAAAAGAGGAGGTGTTACCATCATAATCCCGCACAAGCTCGGAAGATCGCAAGAGGCAACCATCGACGGGGACCAGGACTCTTCCGAAACCATCACGACCTAGATGTCCCCGAGCAGGCAAACGTAAAAACGAGTAGCCAGCGAACTACGAAACCAACTTTTACGGAGTCCGCCAAGCCCGTGCTTGTTTTAAAACCCCACTTACAGAACCTTCCCCCCACTCCCTCCAAAATAAAATACCCCTTTAAACGAAAAAGTAATGAAAAAAAAAAAAAATTTTTTAGCAAAACTTAAAAACCCCAAGCACGACAAAAAACAACACACTAGTAGACCATACCCCAGCCCCCCCCCCCCACATGACTGCAGCAAATTCAAATCCCCGTCACAGACAGAGAGACAAAGACAAAAAGAACAAACCAAGTACCCCTAGTAGTTTACCTGTCCCAAAAAATATAACCCCAAAAATCCAAACATAGTCTTAAAAAAGCGGCAGCAATTATTTTAAAACATACAAAACCCCAAAAAATATACAGTGCATAGCAAAAAATTAAGGACCTAGATGCCAAATCAATGATATTGAAGAAACCCGAACGCTAAAAAGTAGATGTAGTTGTAAAACCCGAACACGGGAAAAAGGGAAAAATGAAATTTGTCAGGTAAACCTAGAAAATTTAAAAAAATTTTCGCTTTCATGGGTTTGGCTTAGGACATGGAGGAGTTGCAATTTTGTCCCCAAAATAGGTTAAGGGGTTTAAAAGAACTAAAATTTATCAAAGCAACCCAAAAGGGAAACAATAGAGAAAACTGGTGTTGAAGAAAATAAAAAATTTCCCCCTGAAACCAAACAAAATAATTCTTACTGTTATCTACGCCAGATGGAAATATTGATGATTTCATAGTACATTAGAAGTTTTCTCTTTAAAAAAAAACCTACAGAATAAAGATAAAATTTATTTTGGGAATTTTTTAACATAACTTCCTCAAAGACTCCCAAACAAAGATCATTTAAACCTGCTGTTCAATGCTTTTGACTTAAAAATCACCATAACCCCAACAGATTCAATAGCCACCATAATACTTCTCAAAAATAGAACAAAATTAAAACTAAAAAACAAACACAACTCTATGAAATCCAAAAGTGGTATATGGGGACCAACAGGACAACTGATAAAAATAAACTGCATTCTGCATCGCCCGGTCCTAAAATCTTAAAAAGATCTTTCAAAAATCAGCCATGCTTTGTTCAATGAAAAAATTTGGGTGCTTTTAACTGGGGTAAAACCTGAGACTTCTTTACTGTAAACGGATTACAACAATTTTTATGAAAAAATTTAAAAATACCATTTGAAACTTTCTTCCCAAAAAAAATAACTTAAAAAATTCAAGAATCTCCACGCTGGCTACAGCTGGAATAAAAGTATCTCGCTTCAACTTAAAATGTTTATATCAAAAAGTTTCAGTTTCACAAAACCAAATTTCCCCAAAAGACTATTTCCCCAATACAAAAAACATATAAAAAGATAATAAAACTAGCAAAAGTTAAAATTAGGGATCAAATTTAAACTGTGAAAACAGGTCCCAAAAAAATTTGGAAAAATAAAAAAACCAACTAGGTCGAAAACCCCAACAAATCTGATAACATCCGTTAGAATTCAAGGGAGAACAAAGAAAAAACCTCACATTTTTGCCCATGCGTTATCAAACATTTTACTGAAAGGAAGCAACTCAGGAATATAAAAAATAGCCCCCAAAACAACAAATTCACTGACTATCACAAAGGGGCAAAAAAACCCACGGGGTCCGATTTCAAATGAGACGATGAAAGGGAAATAAATTTTTGTAGTAAAAAGCAAAAAAAAATAATTTTCCATGGGAAAGTGAAATTCCAATGGGACTTAAAAAAAAGCACCGACTTCTAGAAGCCCTTAAAGATGATTTTTAAAAAATGTATTAACCCAAGGGTCTTTTTCCCCCACAGTCTGAAAATCGCTAAAGTTATCCCCCCGTACAAGAAAAGGGGATCACACACAAAAAAATACTATGACCTTTCTCTTTTCCCAGCTTTCTCGAAAAATTTTAAAAGCAATTTCCCGAGGATAACAATTTTTTTGAGAAAAAATCTTTTCTCTGACCCTCAAAGTGGGTTTTGGGAAATAGGTCAAATTGCCCCACCCTCAAAAGATTTTTAGAAAAAATCTCGGGTGCATTAAAACACAAAAACAAACTGTAGGGAAAATTTTTATATTTTTCTAAAGCCCTTTGATTGCATTGACCCCAAAATCCTTTTATATAAACTCAATTATAGGGAACGAGCCCCGCCCCAAAACTAAAAAATCTTATTTAAGCAACAGATCCAGTATGTAGAATTAACAAATCAAGATGCCCAAGGGGAAAAAAAATAAAAACCACCTCCCGAAAAACTTAACAGTTGTGGATTCCCCCAAGGTTCAGTAGTAAGTCCCCTTTTCTTCAACTATTTATAAACGACTTCCCTTTTTTCTGAGGACATTGAACTATTTGCCGATGACGCGACATCACTATTATAGCATCGAACACAGAGTCGCTAATAACTCTAGCAAAAAAGGGAAAACAAAAACTTGTACAAACTGGTTTAACAGTAACAAATTTGTCTAAATTTATCAAAAAAATAAATTATTCAATTTCATTAAATCAAAAGAGATCTCTACACCTATAAACGAAAATACTAACCAAGAAAGGGCCCTAACACATGTAAAAAAACTCAAGGTGCATGACATCAATTTTTTTGGGAATCCCCCTGGATGAATGCCTAACGTGGGCCAAAAAATACAAATTTTCTAGCCGGAAAACTAAATTCAGCCTGTTACTCGATAAGGGTAATAAGAATGCTACCAATAAAAACAGCCAAATTAGTATTTTTGCCTTTTCGAAAGTAACCTAAGAAGGGGTTGAATTCTGGGGCCACTCTTTCCTCATGAAAAAATCTTTAAAATTCAAAAAAGTGCTATCAGAAACCCTTTTTAAAAGTACACCCACGAAAACACTGTCAACCCTTATTAAAAATCTTAAATTCTTAAAGCTCTCAGCTTTTATAAATTTCAAACATTGTAATCGTAAAAAAAAACATTTAACATTTAATTTAAAAAACGAATACACTCTCACCATCACGACAGGAAAAAAACATTCACTTAGAACAACCCAGTAGCAAACTATCCAAGTAAAATCAACTATTTTTAAAAAAAAACTAAATTAAAAAAATCCCTTACAACATAAACAAATAACTTCATCGACAAATTCAAAGAAACAGTGAAAAAAATCCATTAAACAACATACTACTCCCTTTAAAACCTTTTTTTTTGAAAAAGGGACGAAGCCTAACAATAGCCGGACAAACAAAGGCCCCTTTCCAGTTTTTAACAATTCAATCTTAAAATTTTTTTCCATTTTAAGGAACATTACTTACGGGGCCCATATATAAGTATGATGCATGTGAAATTTAAAAATGGTCCAATTAAAGATCTAATTTTACAAATATTCAAATTTCCTAGGTCTTGGACATGAATAGGGATGTAAATGGATCTTAAGTAAAATTTATATCAACTTTTAATATAGGACATAGCTGTTGTAAGTCATAGTTAAATGTATCTTAAATACATAGTAGGTTAGTTAAAATATATAATACTATGTATAGTCTTATGTAAATAGTGTGTAATATTATGATTAGCCTAGGCCTATCCAGGGTCAAATATCAACGTCTAATTAAATATCTATTTTCTTAGTCCCTGAATATGAATATGGATTAAATGGCTATTTTAGTAACATCTATATCAACATTCAATATAGTACGTAGTTGAACGTCTATGTTAATGTATCTGAAATACACTGTTGGTATGTTAATAAAATATAGTAAATAGTATTAGTCTTATGTAAATATTATGTAATATAATAATTATTAGCCTATCCAGGCTCAAATGTCAACGCCTAATTAAATATTTACTTGTATTTATTTATCAATGGCAATAAACGACTACAATACAATAGTATTTGTCTCCTCGTTTTAGATTCTTGCTTTGTTGCAGTAGGTAACTTGAATTGATCATTTTTACGTTCCCTATTTTGTCAGTGTGAGCTGGATAGTAAAATACGTTTAAAAAATGGTTATGATTACAGGTCACAGTCAAGACAAGAGTCAACTATTCGTTGCAATGACGACGAGAAAGATTGAAACGGCACAGCCTGGTGTATCACGGGTTGCAGTCTGACGCCTAACAAGCGAAGTAGTTGCCGTCAGCCACGCTAGAGGTCGCTGCCCATTAGGCCCTGAGTACCACCGTGACTCCGCCGACCAACTGAAGATGGCAGCACCATCAACAAAACCAACAAGTCTCCTTGCCCGGTTGATAAAACACGGTTATCGATAGTCGATAATGAAAATACTTTCGAATTTCGATTTGATGTTATCGAAAAAAGCCTTCATAGTCACAAGAAAATGCTTGCGCGGACCCCCATACCGCCACTATCTTGTGTTGATTTTAGTAATTTGACGATTTGCGGTCACCAAAGTCTAAAGATTTGACAATATTCTTGACCGAAAACATTAGATGTTGACTTTTTGAGACATTCTATCTTGATCATGTCCAATTGTTGGTAAAAGTGGCAACAATTTTTAAGAAGAATTCGTTCGATAATCGATATTATATCAATCGATAATGCAGTCATTTCTTCGATTATCCATAACTTTATTGTTATAGATAGATAGATAGATAGATATTTTTATTCACTAAGACTAGTACAGTGTACAAGTATAACTCTTTGCAGAGAAAGTGAATAGTCTATAATTAATAATTAATAATAAAAGTGATAGTAATTATAATGATATACACAGTGTTAGAAGAAATAATAGTTGGATATAAAGCATAATTGATAATTGATATGGATATTGATATTGATATGTATGATGATTGATGATATTGATATATATATATATATATATTATATATATATATATATATATATATATGATGATTCATTAATTGATTAATAATGATAAACACAGTGTTTATGTTAAAAGAGTAGATGCAAAACAATAGCATGCGCTACTATAGATTAAGAACTCATATATAATAAAGAAAAGTTGGATATAAATCAATTTTTGATGTGATATTGTGATAAGAATTGCTAATGGCTCAGAAAACAGCAATGATGTACAGTAGAATGTGTCTAGTATATATTGATATTTATATATATATGATGATTGATTGATTGATTAGTGTTTATGGTAAAGTAGAGTAGATGCAAAATATGCCCTACTAGATTAAGAATTCATATAGAATAAAGAAAAATTGGATATAAAGCAAAAATTGATATGATTGATTGATGATTGATGATTGTTGTGCGTCCCTTAGAGTAACCCTCCCGTCCACTAAGTCGGGAACAATCTTGCTCCGGATCCTCGGGGACTCCGACAGACAATACGATGTCACCTGGGGTCGAACCAGCGACCGGTCAAGCTCTGCAAGGTATGCACTATGCAGATAGCGGAGGCCGTCGGTAAATAACCGACAATAAAACGTAAGTTCTCCGGTGAACGAGCGGAACTGAGTCTAGGAGAGCCCTGGGAGCGGCAGGATAGCGAACTATTGGAAAGCAATAGACACAGTGGGTGTGTAAGATAGTGGGCTATTGTGCTAGGGCCGAGCCTCTCATCACGCTAATGAAAATATAAACATAAAACCGTGAAGTATTAGGGGGGGGGGGGCAACTGTGACGTCATCGTCGGGGTCAGCGTGGGGTCAAACCAAAGATCGTCGCGAAACCCCACTTTACTTATAGGACTGCTAGCACCTTTTGAATATACGGCAATCAATATACGAGTGTACATATATTTTTATTATTAGTTATTAAATAATTTTAGGGAAACTACCCACTATCGAGACAAGACAGTATGTCTGTCTGTCTGTCTGTCTGTCTGTCTGTCTGTCTGTCTGTCTGTCTGTCTGTCTGTCTGTCTGTCTGTCTGTCTGTCTGTCTGTCTGTCCCATGACCCGCACTATAACCCCGACACCCCGCCTGAGGTATAGCACCTGCATCAGAGTCCGCCTGTCAACGCTCACCCACGTAATATAACAGACCGATCAAGAACACATAGCAGATTTCACCTCAACTCTAATAGCTTTTACTTTGCATTCTACGGACACAGTTTTAGTCCTATTCATCACAACCTGTCGCCGCCATGAACACTGTGGCGGGGGCCGGTGGGGGGTCTTCTAGCTGATGTGACAGCCAGTTGAGGTTCCGACATACGCCCTTCTGACACCAACTTACTAATAACATAGTCGGCGAAGAACATAATATTTGCTAGGGGGATAACTTCATTTCCGCATCGGCTTTCTACTGCTGGGTATGACAGAACGGAAAATATGTTCTGCATGAATGGTGTGTTTGATGAATTGCCTCAATTTAAAAAATAATCAACATCTTAATGACTTGGGACTTTAGTAACAATAAGAAAACGCACACACATATTACGTGACTGTATGCAAGCCAATGGTATATTTTTCATTTGTGCGTAAGCCAATGTTTGAGATAAGTTAGACTTAAATAATTAATCAGACTTGTGAAGACACTCCCTATGATCAGTTCAGTTCACCACATTGGCGTTATCGGCATTCAAGACTAAGCTGCCATATTCCAATAAACTGCTTTACACTACCTTCTTATGTGCAATTATAGTTTTTTGTAATTTTTAATTTTATTCCATGAAATAATTTATATATTGTATTCTTAACTGTAATTTGTAATGTTATTTGTAATATCGAACATTCATTGTGTGTGTTTGTGTATTTTGTGAGTCGTGTGTGCCACATATGTACACCATGTGTATTTCACTTGGCAGAATAAATTGAATTGAAATTGAATTGAAAGTACATGTCTGTAAGTTAGAAGACAGATCGTAGTGGTATGGTTAATACATTAAGTGAGTTTCGAACCCATGTCCCTTGGACCTGCTCTCCAGCAGCATATCAATTCCGTGGACAGCAATGTTTTTTTCTTATCTTCTAGCTCTTGGCTAACCTGTCATACACACAAACTGTTTTCCCGCCTTCTTACATACATTCTGTTTATGTCCACAAAATCTCAGAAACTCACCCGTTATTTCATCAATCCGGTCATTTTCACAAAACTCTTTTCATAACGCCCTATACTCACCACGCACGAATCCTCTTAACATTTACCCCAACAAAGGATGTGGACGTCCTCATCGTATAAGTCTACTTTATTTATTTATTTGTTGACGCCGAGAGAAAGTAGAAGTTTTGCTTTTGGTTATTTTTTTCTTATTTGTGCGATGCAGAGTCTTGAAGTATG
This sequence comes from Sweltsa coloradensis, assembly GCA_024449915.1. Lineage (NCBI taxonomy): Eukaryota > Metazoa > Arthropoda > Insecta > Plecoptera > Chloroperlidae > Sweltsa > Sweltsa coloradensis. The sequence goes on along the minus strand of JAMZAV010001286.1, from coordinate 283,762 downwards.
GCGCGTTTACCACGATCGCTTCTAAATGGCGAAAACGAATACGGTACACGGGAAACTTTCTGAGAGTGAACCACTTTTGTTCAAAATAGTGTTCGTGACAGCTACATGCGTTGACTTCAACTTTGTGCTCAAGAGTTGGAAACCATATGTCGAAAACCATTTTCATGATTATGTTTTTCGAGAGAAACCATAATGGTTTTAAACATGTCATATTTAAATTTAACAAAACATTAAGGAACAAAATGGTTTTGTATTTTGAATCTCATTGTATTGCATTGTGCAAATCATAGAATCAAAGAAAGTAACTTTTCGACCAACAAACGATAATATTGAACACATCGTCTTTTATAAATAACAGTGAGTACAATTTGTACTCACTGTTGTACAATGTAGATGCTACTTTTGGAATGTTTCTATTATAGGGAGATATATTATTGAGACTAAAGCACAGTCAGATTGGAGATAGACCTAAAAAAGGACGTTTGTAAGGACTTAATTCCATCAGTGGTTCAATTGAAGACCTATAGTGAAGATTGCTGGTAGCGGGAGTCGAGTATGAAAACTTTCAGTCTAGATAATCATAGCTTTAGCGAAAGAAAGTATCTTTGGATAACGAAACTTGAGCGTTCGTTCGCACGGCCACACTTTTATGTTTTGAAAGATGATTAATTATTATCCCTTATCTACTAAAATGCGCTTTCACTTTGCTCACAATGGCAAGAGTGAAAGGAAATAGACAAAGGCGATATAGCTAGATCGATAGCTAATGGTCTACATTGTATAGGCGGGATTAAGCTCAGTCTTCCACCCAAAAACTTTTATTTTTCCTTTGCGATTGAAAGGAAAATGCAAGTATTGGCAGTCCAAGATTTTCTGTTTTTATTGTATGAAGATCGTTTCTAGAGGCGGGGTAGAAATTCAAATACAATTAAAAGTTTCAAGCTAGTAAAAAAAATCGTATAGATAAATCATATAGTGGATACAATCTTTTTGAATAATTTGTGATTTACGACCAAAGCAGACCAACAGATTGAACTGTGATCTAGTGGATGAACTATACCTGGTTCAGTTATGATAAGTTCACTCTTTCTGGTTCAGTTATGGTGAACGTGATATACTTTGTTCAGTTATGGTGATTGGACTATACCTTGTTCAGTTATGGTGAACGTGCTATACCATGTTCAGTTATGGCGAACGGACTATACCTTGTTCAGTTCTGGTGAACGGGTCGGGGCCACATCACCGAATATCCACTGCACACAATACCCACAACACCGAAAAACAGACTATGCCACAAGACCGAATATTTTCGACAGAGGTATCCACAGCACACAATTGCCACAAGACCGAAAAATTCGGTGTTGTGGCACTAGCAGGATGGGTCGTTCATCACAACTTTTCAAAATTGTGACGAACGACCTATCTAGATGGGTCATAAGACCGAAACGGGTGACTTTGCTCCGAATACCCACATCACACAATCTCCACAACACCGAAAGCTTTGACGCCGCAATGCCGAATGATTCGTCTACGACCCATCCAGGACGGGTCACAACACCGAAACATTTCGGTGTTACGACCTATCCAGTATGTGCCACAACACCGAAACATTCGGTCTTACGACCCATCCAGGACGGGTCACAACACCGAAACATTGTTCCTTTTCAAATAATGTTTTTGAAACGGGTTTGTGTAACTACCTTGCGTTCGCTAGGCAACCCTTTAGACACTTGAGAGTTGAAGGTTGCATCTTACTAGGGGCACGGAGGAAAATGTTAGAGAATAGAGATGGTGATGACAGACTAGCATTGCTGTTAGCTCGCTTTTGTAGACTCATGAAATGCACGCCAGTGCAACATCACTACAAAGTCATTCAAAGTCATCAAGTTTTACTTATGTTTAAATAGGATACTATACTATAGAAAACATTCCTAAAAATTCAGTGGAATTCTCTTTTGTTGCGGGGTGAGGTGGGGGGAGGGGTAGCAATGCAATATTATCGGTATAGAATAGACTTTGACGATTGACCGCCCGCCCTGGTACTATTTTGTTTGCGACTGCACCCCTGAAATTACATATACACGTTTATTATGCATACTTTATACAACTGACGTTTAAAATGCTTCGATAAGTCGCCCACAAGTGCCCACTAGTTTAATTATTCAATAACTTAGTGTCTGATTATCAAATTCCAACTCGCAACCTTCTCGTGGTTTGGCCCGTGATTAGGGGAGTTTTTCTCCCTGAAACTAATGGCGAGCTCTGGATCGTCGTCGGGGAACTTTCCCCTTCCCTTTGATTACCTCCCCGACGGCGACGACAATGACAACACTGACGGATGATGACACAGACGAAGACGACCACGACGTGGGGGAACCCCTGCCCTCCCCATACGCTTGTGGCTGGTTCTGACCAGCACAGGCCTGTCCACCCCTTGTCTCCCAGCGTCACCCCTATAACGTCCCTCCCTTCGTCTCGATAAGCCAAGTTGCATAAATATGAGACGTTAAGCAATATCCAATCAAATCAAATCAATTAGCTAATAGCTAATCGTGACGTTGCATATTGTGACCCGTGTTTCCCGCCAAATTACCGTTCCAGCTTTCAGCTTACTTTTTGGATGAGCAAAGCGAAGACTTTAATTTCACTGACCCCCCATTTTTTTTTTGGGGGGGGGGGGGGTTTTTGTATTTTTGTCTGCTTGTTCGAGATCTACCGGGCAAACGGCATATGCGATCTTGATAAAAATTTGAGGGGACCTTCTAAATCTCTGAACGTAGACTTGCCACGTTTTTGGGTACGTCGATCAAATATTTGTTATGATTATCGTACTTTTACGATTTTTTTCGATTTTTTAATGAGATATTTTCGTAATATTTGGCAAACGGCTACTCCGATCTTGATGAAACTTTATGGGGAATATATATGAAATTATATATGCTATGATTGGATGAGCGTAGCAAGCGAAGCGAAGATTCCATTTCTCTACACTGGAGAAAAAAATCCGGAAGTTTTTTTTTCCTTTCTTTCTTTCTGTTTGTATTTTTGTATGTTTGTTAACACGATTCCGAATAAACCGATACTCCGATTGCGATGAAATTTTCTGGAGGCCTTTGAAATGTTTGAACTTAGCACGCCACGTTTCTTAGCTCAATAGAAAAATTATTTCTCGTGAAAATCGCAATATTACGTTTTTTTATAGGATTTTTTACGTTTAAAAAAAAATCTTCGACTTTTAACACTTACATGCTTTATTCAAGTGTACTGATTTTTCTACAAGAACCAAAATTTTATGAGTTAATGTAATCATCATAAATTTGAGCACAATCGAAAAATTATATTTCATTAAAATCGCAATTTTACGATATTTTAACCGTTATTTCAAATTGCGAAGAAATTTTCTGGAGGCCTTCGAAATCTCTGAACTTAGAACTGACACGTTTTTGAGCGCAATCGAGAAATTATTTTTCGTAAAAATCGCAATTTTAAGATATTTTTCGATAAAAAAACATCTTCGACTTTTAACACCTACATGCTTTATCCGATTGTAATGACGTTTTTCACAGAACCTTAATTTCATGAATTAATATTATCATCTGAAATTTGAGCGCAATTGAAAAATTATATTTCATGAAGATCGCAATTTTACGATATTTTCGATTTTTACCAAATTTGTTCGACTTACATTGTAATGTAGTGTGTAATGTAATGTGCGCCCTGATTATCATGTCGTCGTCGGTAAAAATTAAACAATATTACCAAGCGTCTGTCGCAGGCCAAAGCAATGGGAAAACCGAAATCAATTTAAATACTATCTGCATAACACATGCAGCTTAATGCACCAATTACGCTCATCCAACCAACGTCTGAAAAAGCGTTGCTAAAGCTTCCTAGTATAAAAGAAAATTGTTTCAATAAAGTTTTTCGTGGTCAGAAGTAGTCCTGAATTCAGCCCCTTTTCGATGTGAATCTGACCATTTGGGCGATCTGCTACACTAGGCCGCTTTGCGAACGCTTTTTTTAAATTAGCGTTGATGGATGAGATTTTTTTGTAAGTTTTAGTATGCTTGAGATCTTTACTTCTTCAAGTTCCATTCCAAATTCTTTTTTGGTAAATTAGGATAATTTTTATAAAGTACTACTAATTGCTATAGTAATTAGAATGTAAAATATCAGGAGGCCCAAAGACTGTAGGCATTGTAGGTGATTGATGTCAAGTTTCTGTAGTTACTTGTTAATTATCTAGGTCCCCGTTAAGGCGCCGCAGCCAAGTCGTGGCGCGCTACACACTAAGGCACCTTATGCAGCAAGCAGAGTTGGGATGATTTCGAGGTGTTACCCAGCCGTCATGAAACGTGATGTAACTTTGAAAACTATCAAAATCGAGGGGATTTAGGTACCTGACAACACATGCCAAATTTGTTTGGGGTACGAGCATTCCTTCTTGGTGAAAAAATGGCTTGAAACATGCTCAAAATCACTTTCAGGATGTTAGCTACTACTACTATACTTACTGCTACTCCCCTACTACGGTCTAATTCGTCAGTTTCAATCAACCAGCGATTCTGCCCATACGGGTGGGGCTACAACGTTCATATTTTACATGTACATTAAGGTAATAGTGATAGGGCCTTTTGAAAGAAAAAGTTGAAAAAAATTGCTGGAAGGCTTCCAGATAACGGTTTTAACGTAAGCCTTTTACAAAAATATAATTAACAAGTAACTATAGTTACTATAGTTACAGGTCAAAGTAAATTTATGTATTAAGATTGCGAAAATGGAGGATGGGTTACATAAGAATTGCATTTCTTTTAGATCTCATTGATTTTAATTGTGTTAGGTTTGGCTGTTTCTTTACAAGTTTTTTTTGTTGTGTGGGGTTATTAAATACCTCAAAAAACTTATATTTAAACTTTATTTCTATGAATTCTGGCTAACTAACTTTTCTTCCAAAGGCACTTCCACACCACAACCTTAAGTTTGCATGTAAAATATGATCGTTGTAGCCCCGACCATTTGTGTCAGAATTGGCCCAAATGTCACGAAAATATCGCACTTAATTCGAAAAACATTGTAAAAGTACGATATTCATGAGAAATATTTCTTCGATTGTACCCAAAAACGTGTACGTTCTAAAAAAATTATTGATATACCATACAAAAATGCGAAAACTTGCAAAAAAGGGGCCAAGCCGAAAACGAGGAAGATACAAGTAGCTCAACTGCATAAAGTGGTGAGATCTAGAAGTGTGACTAAGCCCATTATTTTGTTTAAAATAATAAATATATTTATTAATTGTATAAAAAATTAATAATATATCAATATCCATATTATTACCTAACTATAATTATGAAATAAATATATTAACAAAAATAACATAAACATTAAATAAATGTATTGAAACATTTACATGTGGAAATATCAAAATTAACAGACGCCATTCAAAATTAAAAGCTTGGTCGATGAATTTTTAACTTGGTTGTCGTTACTGACTAATCAAAACATAACCAATCCAAATCCATCGACCAAGCTTTTAATTTTGAATGGAATCGCGTCTGTTAATTTTGATATTTCCACATGTAAATGTCTCAATAAATTTATTTAATATTTATGTTATTTTTGTTAATATATTTATTTCATAATTATAGTTAGATAATAATATGGATATTGATATATTATTAATTTATTATACAATTAATAAATATATTTATTATTTTAAACAAAATAATGGGCTTGGCCACACTTCTAGATCTCACCACTTTATGCAGTTGAGCCACTTGTATCTTCCTCGTTTTCGGCTTGGCCCCTTTTTTGCAAGTTTTTGCATTTTTGTATGGTATTAAATAATACAACACTTTCAACTATTTAATCTGACAACGAAGATGATTTATTCACTTTATTTCTGTGATAGCACTGGAAAGATTTAGAATAATCTCTGAATAGTGTATAAGGGCGAAGGGGTAAGAAACAGAACAGCTGAAAAATATGCATACATAGTTCAGTTTTTCACATGTTAGCCTATAGGTGCGTCCTGGTTGTACATAAAATCTCAGCCAGGGCGCCGTCTTGGCCTCTAATTTAGTAGCAATAAGGCGCCGCCCCGGCCCGCACGGGTACGAATGCATCCCTGGATGAGATACTATATAATTGCGCGATGTGAATCGAACAGTGTCAGTGCGTTGTTAACGAGCGTTAGTTCTGGGTTCAACAATAATTATTTAGCATTTTACTGAATGGCAAATACTAGAATAAATCATTACTAACATTAAATATATATTACGATTTCTCAACACGATTCACGCATTTTGAAGTATAATCCAAAGTTAATGTATTAAAACAAAAATTACCATATTTTCTAATATCTTAGTTCATGCCTAAGGGTGGCACACTATTGTCTTGTCTTTATTTGTAAGTATATACTGTACTATGTAATACATGCATAAAAATGCAGCAACATTATTATACTTGTGAATTATTGTGTGTGCTAGGCGAGGAGGAGGGGGGGGGGGGAGGATTAGCAAATGCAATGCTATCAGTATTAACTTTGACAATAATTGACCGTACCGATACTATTTTATTTGCGACAAAAAGATAATTATCAAACCTACGCACGCCAGACCACAATGTGCGCTAGTAACTTAAAAAAATATATTAAATACAATAACACAATTCGGCAATATAATCAATTATTCAACGGATTATTGAACCCAAGGCGTACCCCTAGGTAATGAGTCAAATCGATCACAACGAAATCATCAGATTACTTTTAGGTATAATTCCCCATACACCATAAAATTATTTAATTGCTGTAAACTACTGGCTTAATTATAAGTACTGATTTCCGTGTAAAACTACTACTCCCCCTCCCTTTGGTACCTTTGGTCTTTTATTGGATTGGATCAACGTTGCTTTCGTAGTGAAGACTTTCTTTTGACTATGAGAAAAATACCTCGGGTGTTTTTTTTTTTTAAGTTTTTTGTCTGTTCGCGCACTACCGGAAAATGGCTACTCCGATCCTGATGAAATTTTCAGAGGACCTTTGAAATCTCTAAACTTAGACCTGTCTCTTTTTTGGGTACGATAAAAAATCTTATAAACATCGAAATCTTACTATTTTTCTATTTAAGTTTGTTCACTCTTAACGAATATTCCGATCTTGGAGAAATTTTCAGGTGATCTTCGAAACCCTCCAACATGTCGTTGATGTTAATACTGCTTTTCATCGAAGAAATGTATGTACAGATAATTGTACTGCTACGATTGCCACGGCTTTTTGGTACAGCTGAAGAAAATATATTTTACATGAAATTTGCATTTTGACTTATTTAACCCCATTTCCAAACTATTTTTACGTGTTATTTCGCTCTGAAGAAGCTTTCGAAAGCTAGTAGGGTCCCAACATTTACCACCATTTTGAAATTGTTATTCGATGTTTAACAGTGTAATAACAAAACTCAAGTAAAAATTTTAACTAGAGAATGGAGATGCAAGTTGATGATTTAGTTGTTAAAATAATGTATTAAGTTTTCTTGTGTGTAAAAATAGACACAATTTGAAATTGGTATGACAATAAAAAAGATCTGTTCGTTTTGCGGACCGGGCCCTCTTACACACCGAACCCCCACCTGCCTCCCGGGGGCGTCGGGTTCTCATTTACGCCACTGCATTAGACGAATGAGCGAGCCATGTGTGTTGAGAATCCATGTGACATTCCCTTTCCTCCCCCTCCCTAAGGCTGGATCCAGCATGTGTCTCTACTCTCTCCTCCCTAGCCTATCATATTAAATGCAAATGTTTCCGGGTACTCAACATTGAACTCGTTTTACAATGACTTTGGCGTTTTCCTTAAATCTGCTAATACTAGCCTGTATAGGTTTTTTAATTGTTAAAAAAATTATGAGTAATTGGGGTTAAGGTTAAAATTTGTATTTTTGAAATATATTCGTAAAACGTTTCATCTCTACTGCACAATAATGTTTTATGTTTGTCACAATTTGTAGATTGTAAGTAGATAGAGCAAAGTTTATAAGCCACACTGGCATAAAGAGGTTATTGTTACAATGAAGCCACAAGTTTTGTAGTCATTTATCTGAATTTTATGTACGTTTACATACACAGTTATATACCATCTTTATGCCATTATTGTCTTATGGTTTTTAAACTTAGAAGCTCTATTTAATTACTATTTATAACAACGAGAGAAAATAAAACATTATTGTACCAATAGAAATAAGACTCCGAACTACTCCCCCCCCTCCCCCCCCCCCAAAAAAAAAACCCACTTAAATTGATAGACGCTAAATTTACTTCATTAAAGAGTTACTTTTTGTAACTTATTATTAAATTAAAATGTATTAGACTATGAAAAAAAATATATATTGCCCCTATTTTTGGGGCGTACCGGCTGTTTAATTTGCATATTGCGCCTTATTGCACTATCAAGTCCAATTTCAAAACGGCTTTTTCAGATTATCTTCATTTTTTTATTAATTTCGTCATCTCTTTGTTCATATAGTGAACAAGTTTCGTAAGGTTTTGCGGAAGGGATTACAAGCTATGAATTTTTTTATTTGCCCCATAAAATTTGCCCCAACACTCAACTCAAAGGGTTAAATAAAAAATTCATAACTTGTAAGTTGTAATCCCTTCCGCATAACCTTACGAAACTTGTTCACTATATGAACAAAGAGATGACGAAATTAATTTAAAAAAATGAAGATAATCTGAAAAGCCGTTTTGAAATTGGACTTGATAGGCCTAGTGCAATTAGGCGCAATATGCAAATTAAACAGCCGGTACGCCCCGGAAATAGGGACAATATTTTGTTTTTTGTTTTTTTTCATAGCCTAATACATGTTATTTCAATAATTAGTTACAAGAAGCAACTCTTCAATGAAGTCAATTTAGCGTCTAGAATGGCCTTAAACTATTTGCTATCAATTAAAACATTTTTTATTAAATATTACAATAAATATGTTTTAATTAAATACCATGGTTGTTAGGTTTTAAATAATTATAAAACGATTTTTCTAAATTCAATTATTAACATTTTCATTTAGGGGATGTTTGATACCACCCACCGATGGGATTTAAGGGATTTTTTATGGGTGATAAAGTGTTTTTGGTCCAAAGTAAAGTCGTTGAAAACGAATATCAGATGAAGAGACCATGAAGAAGAACTGTCTAGTCTCCGTAAACCCTTATCTATGAATGGGTTTCAACTTTAATATGCAAAAGGCGTTTATACATAAACCTAAAAGCGTAACTTATGTAACAACGGTTGGAGATGAACACCTAAGGCTCAAGCTTACCTTCCAATACAGTTGGGCGTAGGAACCTTGGGTCCTGCAGAGGGATTAAACATAGTGATTTATAATTTATCTTTGTTTCAGTACATTTCCGTCGTGAATTGATATTATGTTATAAATGTCTAAAAGAAGACCAGCCCTTCATTCACAGACGTCTGACAATTTGTCAGCTTACGAGGAGCACTTTCATCCCATCCTAGTTCAAATCCCGCGTAGATTTGACAGTAGCGCCAACTAGCGGATAACCTGGTACTAGAGCAACCAATAGTCATAGGCTGACAGTAGGTTTGTTTGGTTTACCTAGTGTAGTGTAGACATGTGTAGTGTAGTGTTTAAGCCTTGAAATCAAATTACACTACACTTATACCCAGGATAACCAAACGTTTTTTAAGCTACACTCTACACTAGATTCGCTCCATCGAACTGTCAAACTAAAAAACATAAAAAACAACAAACAGTACTGGTTGAAGGCACTAAATGAGTCAAAATGATAGAAAATGTGTACTATCTGAACGATGAAAAGCTATTTGGAACATAAACTTCATAGTGCTTATCCTAATTGAGGTTAGAGTACCTACGCATGTTGCCCTCATCACAAAACATAGTGCCACAAATAAAATACTTCGAATCAGTTTCTAATACGTAATTATAGACTATTAATTGATTTAGGAGTTATATCGGATTGTCAATGAAAGAATGTGTCATTCTCATGTTTTAAGCTGTTTCTCTTCAAATGTTGCGCCTAAATTTTTACACCTACACCCTACACGACCTCCTAGAGCTCGTGTAGAAATTCTACACTTTACACTACACGAAGTCAAACCAAACGGCTACACTTTACACTACACTTAATACGAAAACGCTTTTAGACATTTTGAGCCTACACTAGTAAAGTGTAAGTTCGTGTAGCAAACCAAACAAACCTATTGCCGCGCCTTCTTAGATGCCTACTTCAACTCTCCTAAGTCTAGCGGGTTGCATAGAGGAGTTTACGCAGGGTGCGTGAAACAGTGACGTTTCAAAAACATCGTTTTGATCATCACATCACCGAATATCCACTGCACACAATACCCACAACACCGAATTCACAGATGAAAAATGTTAAAGTATTTCAGAATTATTGGTCGTGTGGCATGCCCTGTCGTAAGACCGAAAGTTTCGGTGTTGTGGCACATACTGGATGGGTCGTAGGACCGAATTATTCGGTGTTGTGACACAGGTATCCACAGCACACAATTGCCACAAGACCGAAAAATTCGGTGTTGTGGCACTAGCAGGACGGGTCGTTCTTCACAACTTACTTTAGATTTTACCGATTTTCGGTCTTGTGGCGATTGTGTGTTGTGGGTATTCGGTGATGTGACCTATTCTGTGTTTGGACTCTGAAAATAAAATTATTCGGTCTGTTGGGTTTTATATTCGGTGATGTGGCCCCGACCCATGGCGAACGGACTATACCTTGTTCAGTTCTGGTGAACGGGCTATACCTCGCTTTGTCCTACATTTCACCTTCTTTCCGTCTGTGCATTGGGGCAGGTCAGGAATGTCAGCTGTGCCCCCCCCCCCTCCCCCTCTTGCCCCGAGCCTTGTGAACTTCATCCCCATCAAATTACCTCCGACGAGGGGTATAAAGTAGCAACTCTCAGAGGTGGAAGAACCCAACGGTCCGGGTTCTAAACCCTAACAGTCCCGGGCTCTCAACCCGTGCATCACGCCCAACGAGAAGAGGAATATTAAGACGGGATGTGTCGGATAGGTCGTCCATCAAACTTTGGCACATAATCCATACTTTGTTTCACACAAATTCAAGATGGCTGTCGTTTTCGACACTTTAAAGAACTTCCGCGACTCCCTCGGTTAGAAAAGAGGCTACACAATGGTGGAGGCGCCGGGTTGGATGCGAGCGAGAGGCAGCAGAGGCAACTTCCGTAACACTGCTCGAATATCAAATAAACAAGCGCCTTAGGTTTAGGTCAAGACAGAAGTTACGTTAATCGCGTATACTTTGCAAGATGAGACTGATGGCTATAATGGTCTAGTTTCTTACGTTTTAAAAAACACGACTCATTGCCACAAGTAACGGACTTTGGACAAAATTACATGTATAAAATAATGTTTTGTTTATAATATTACATAATAACAATATGAAAACATTTTGGAAACTTCAACCGTTATCTACTATCTTTAAATATTAATCAAAGCTATCGTCAATATTATTAAATAAAAATCCCAATCAGGTTCGTAGAGAAATTATCGTTTGAAATCGTAAAGATATAATCATAAACCAAATAGTTAATAGATTCATCTGGCACCATAAGGATTCGTCATAAACGTATTTTGTATCGACTGGCGAAATAAGTTTAAACGACAACGCGTACGAATGTTTAAGATTTCGTTCTTTGGCGGAGGTGCCGGGTCAGCATATGTGTTACGGTATTATCATAGCTTAACTTGTTTGCTCGATGCTATGATTGCTTACGTCGTCTTCTTTTACAGGAATAAGAAGAGATGTGCAAAAATGGTGAGAACGTAATTCGAGATTTTTTCTTAAAAGTTGCAATATTCCCTTCAAATTCAGTTTGCACATGAATCACCTGAATTGTGATTGAATGGTACTAATTTCCAAATCGCAAATTTTCGCAATATTTTAGTTGATACCGCGAGGTAATGGCGAAATTAGCAATTATGTCTTTAAACGCGAATTAGGTCAAGAAATTTCAAACAAAGTTTTTTTTAATTTGGTGGAGGTGCCGGGTAGGTATTCGAAATTAAATTAATTCTGGCTGCTACAAATGGTGGAGGTGCCGGGTCATAAAACGCGATTGTGAGTGCGTAGTAATCGTTTTCACGCGAGGAAGCTCAAAATACTTCATATCAAAATATCGACATTACTCAAAAAATGCATAATTTCGTAATTTTGGTGGAGGTGCCGGGTAGTCGAAATTAATCCTAGTATTTTTTTTTTAACTTTGAAAACTGAAGGATGAAATTGAGCTTAAAAATTCCAACTGCTTCTCACTCTCATGTGCTTGTTTTTCTTTTAAACTAATCATTAATTGTCCTGGAATTTGTGATATTGGATAATTTAAAACTAGACTTTTTGCGTTGTGCATTATCAAATTGGCTTTTTGATGAGCGTAGCGAGCGTAGCGAGCGAAGCGAAGATTCCATTTTACTACACTGGAAAAAAAATCCGGAATGTTTTTCTTTTTTTCTTTTTTTTTCTGTTTGTATTTTTGTGTGTTTGTTAACACGATTCCGGCTAAACCGCTACTCCAATTGCGATGAAATTTTCTGGAGGCCTTCGAAATCTCTGAACTTAGAACTGCCACGTTTTTGAGCGCAATCGAAAAATTATTTCTCATGAAAATCGCAATGTTACGATTTTTTTCGATTTTTTTTTTAATTCTTCGCTCATAAACACCTACAACTACATGCATAATCCGATCGTAATGAAATTTGTATGGGACCTTTCTTATATGAAACTCTAAACATGTGTCAAATTTAAGCACAATCCAAGATTATTTCTCATAAAAATTGCAATTTTTCGATGTTTTTTATTAATTTTAGACGTTCTTCACTTTCTACCACCTACATCGTTAATCCGATCGTAATTCAATTTTAATAGAACCTTCATTTTATTGAGCGAGCGTAGCGAGCGTCTCCACTTGACTCTTATGGCTCGAATGTCTGTTTTTGTTTTTTTGTTTTTTTTTTTCTGTTACTGCTTCGATACAGGTCGCACCGTTTCTCTGATCGACCTGAAATTTTGCACACATGTACATACCACCTAGGCGGGTTGCTGTATAGTTTTTGAACAAAATCCGATCATTGGTTATAAAAAATAAAAAATAAAATAAAAAAATAAAAAAATAAAAATGTACCGATCGTTATGAAATTTTGCAGGGTCAATAAGTACAACATTCTCTCCTTTTTTCCAAATTTTCAGCTAAATCGGTCAAGACCTTAAAGACTTATTGCTAATCATAATTAGAAAAATGATGTTAAAAAATGAAGGAGGCAGTGAAGATACAAAGATACACTTTAGAAGGCATGACGTGAATTAGAACAATGCAAAGATGTTGGAATAGTAAAGTGTACAAATAATGTCAATATCCAGGTAGGCCTACACTGTGTGGTGGGCCTTATGGGAATGTCGTACTCGGGTCATGTTGCACGTACCGGTGCTCGCTCAACAACGCGTCCAACTGAGCGTTTTCCTAGTTAATCAATAGATTCATGCCGAAATTGAGGTTAATCGAAGAATTATTTCTGACAAAAAATTACAATTTTTCGTTTTTTTTAAATTCGTTTAATTAACATAAGACAAGGCGGCTCAATGCACCGATTACGCTCATCCAACAACGACTTTCGGCGTTTTCCTAGTGGTAAATAACAAAAAATCGCGAATTTTAATTTTTGAGCACGAAATTTCAAAATTAAAAAAAAAATTTTTTCACATCTCCACAGAGTGCAAAAGAAATAAACAATATGAACAACCTATACAAACAAATCAAAACTCTTACTAAGTACTTAGAGATATATTTTTATTGCATTTTAGGTTTTTCTTTTGATGCTAAATTGGTGAACATATATTTCGTAAAATGGCACAAAATGCTCATTTTACTAAAATTATGTTTTTCCATGCCTATTTAAAACTAATTTAGCAATGTATTGTAACGTTATGTGTCTATATTGAATTGAAATGTTCCTATAATAATGTATCATTTAACATTAGAAGGGCAAGTAACACCCCAAATTTAGGGTTTTGGTGGAGAGGAAAATATATATGCTACAAAATTCTAAATTTGAAAAAAAGAAATGCTAAAAATACGTATATCTACATGTGTCAAATTTAAGCACAATCCAAGATTATTTCTCCAATATGCTATGCAATTTTAAAAATGTAGAACCATGTAGAACATATTGGTAGTCACACAATATGTAAAATAAATAATGTTGTGTGTCTGCGAGTGAGCGACGTAATTCTAGGAACTCCTCGACAACATTGGACGTCAGACTGAAGTCTAGCGCGTCTCAAGTGATAATATAATGTACTTCCTGCCAAGTCCGTACTCAGTCCTGACCTTGTGAACGTCGCTGTTGCTGTTTTAAATGTCAAGTTCGTGAGATCAAACCAGAAACCGTGAGATAGCGTATACATGCATTGTCGTTTAGTCTCTATTTTACTCATTCTTCAATTGCCAAAAACATGTTCGGAAATGAAAATAATTACAACAAATTTGATTAGCTATTTCAATCAAGCTTTTATTTAAAATCCATACACATTGATCACATTGATAATATGTGCATGCAAAAAAGTTATCGATTGGATTCTCACGTTAATGCATTAAGGCTATTCGAGACGATGAGTGGTGATAGATGAGAATGAAGTTTGAACAGAAGGGAGGGGGGAAACCCGGTACCGGCATGTAGCCTACTCATGTCAAAAAAGTTATCAATGTATGAAATATTTAGGCCTAATTATTTATAGTTATGTCTCATGTTCCAAAACCCCTTCTGTTAATTATGTATTCGTATTCTTATATATTACTGTGTGTTATAGCATTTTAGTGTCTCGCGACTTGTTGACGACATTTTTGACTAGACATTATGTATACATGTGTATATTTATAAATGGCTAATAACCGTATTGAATCTTGAATATATTGTAGGTGCACTTCATAAGTTTAAGAGTCAATTATTGCAGTCATTTAAAGGTACTCTCTTATCTTGGTCGCACCACGTATTATATTTAAATTCATTCAATTTAGTGGAAGTAGGTCTTGGATTGAGCTTGATCGGACATCTGGCGGCTAAGTAAATCGAGTTTAAAAAAATCACTGCACGGAAACAGGACGCCTACGATGACGTCACTGCCGGGTACGCTCGACTCATGCGCTCGACTCACCCAAACCGACAGGTTGCTGGCTCTCATTAGGAAACGCTCGCCTCTCAAGTCCCACAGTCGATCAGTCTGTCACTTGAAGTTGAGTTGGGCATCTCGTATTCGAGAGGACCCGTTATTAACTTATTATAAGTGTCCATAAAAGTGTATTATAGTGGTATGGCAGAGCGGAGTGGAGGAGTGGTATGCCATGTTTCGGGGTTCGTAATTTTCCAGGGTCCAGGGTTCGATTCCCGTCAAAGTCAGAAGTTTTTTAACTTCTGATTTGGACTTAAGTCCATCAGTTCTTGTCTTAGGAGTTTGTAAACGGTGACTTTGGAGCCGTCCTAGCAACGAAGCACATAATAAATTTCAGAGTTGTTCTGAATCGGCCTTGTTGATTCTGGCGTTGATTCGCGGGTGTTCGCACTGTCCATACCACTGATTGCTATATTTCCTATTAAAAAATATCGATCTTTGGTTGGTTATCGCTCACTCGTCGATTGCGTCGGGGCCTGCAGGGTTGGCTTGGTCGCTTTGATTTAAAGTCCCCACTGAAAATCAGTTATATAACTGAGTGGGCAGACTCTAAATAAAATGTATTAATTTATTTATTTTATTTATCAATCATTATCAATCAACTCATCCCTCCATGCAGTCGATTTCTGTTCATATTTTTTCTGTATTACCCATTCCTTTTGGGCCTTAGAATAGCGAAGTTTTTTTCCCACGCACAATCGATTTACATTTGCGTTGTGATCCAGTATAGCGAGGATACCACGTGCTTCCATTCCTTCATAAGGATAGTGAATCCGCTTTGGGAGATATTTTAGTCTTTCATTGTGGTATGATTCAAGGGCACCTGTTTAAACACATTTTGTATGTCAAATTCACATCACATTACATACACCTACCTACCAAATATATGAACCATTTTGTGCTATGTAGGTTGATCATAGTTACATAATAGTACCGTGTCGGATATAATACTATTACTTGACTGATATACTTTATTTATATTGCATTGTATATTGTAAGTAGACTACTGCACGCACTTACGCAATTGTTTTCATAAATGTCCCAAAATGTAAAAACATACTATTTTACCACCTGACCTAGACTGATTAATTGTTGTCCAGCAGCTTTTCACGAGAAGTTTCGTTTCACTATAATACCTTATCATGAACTAAAGTATCAACTTGACATGATTGCGAACGTAACCGATTGGTTTATTCGTTCGATACAGTAATGTGTGTTAGGGGGGGGGAGCTTATATATCAACGTTTATCTTCGTCAGCAGTTATGCTTCTCTAATACCCACGTCTTCTGCGTTTTATCTAAATGTATCTATTCATTTGAAAACGAAATCGTTGAGAAGTGCGTAGGTCTTCTAATTCTCAAGCTCATCACAGTATAAACACAGTCAACGCGCTGGATTTTTACGACCTGTCAAGTAAATGCCAGGACAGTGCATCTATCTGTCTTATGTTCGGAAGGTTCTGTTTCTAATCAGGGCCTATTGTTATCTGAAGGGCTTGTCAAATTTACAGACGGAACTGCTGCTGTCTTTAGACATGGTTTTGATTTTGCATTCGGCAACAACTGTAGTTTCAATTTGTTACCTATTTTAAAATCATCTTTCACGAAATGATCGGAACATAGGCCTACATATATGTATATTTTGTTGGCACAAAATAAGCCCTTTGAATTTTATGAAGCCATTGCCGATACAAGCTAGGCGACTTATCACAATTTGGAAAACGATGAAATGATCGCTTTTTGTCGACACATTTTGCATTGTTATTACATTTATAAACACAACACGAAAGCACCATTTTTTCGTATTTACACTAACAGGATATACACCACATTTCCAACATGTATACTATCGTTTTTTTTTTACTTGATCTATAGCACGTTGTTTACCCCACACACTCCAGCTAACTACTGGGTGAGAAAAGCTAGAGCAGTGTCTTCGTGAGGCGGGGACCGAGCGCGAATACGACGCTCAGCCGCGCGAGCCGTACCCCTGCAGTGACGTCACGTCACTTATAGCGAGAAAACCACTCGTCGCGCTGCTGAGCGGCGCAGAATTTTTTTGATTTTTTTCCATCTACCCTACGTTCTAAAACATGGTTATCTTTAACATACCAAAAGTTTTTCCAAGATAAGAGACTGGCTTTAAATCGTGGATATTATAGAGAAAGGAAAATCCAAAAAACCATGCAGAATTCGATCTCACTTCCATTTTGTTCCGTACACATTGCGGTCTGATGACCTGCGCTCTAACTGTATGAGACACCGAGGTCATCACTATTTATTCACGAAGTAGGGGTGCTTTTCAGATGGATAGGGCACCTCTCAGCTAAATAACAGACAAGAACACCGCAACATTTGAACCGAGAGAATGCACCATGTCATATTATAATCCGCGCATCTAGATTCCAACCCACATAGTCATGCAGGCTCTAACCGCAATGCAAAACTCCCCAAACGACACCGCCTTCTTATCATCTCAAACAGGAACAAAGTGAAATATTTCGCAAATTGTTATATAAAGTTGCGTTTGAGGTTTTCTGCTGTTGTCTTCTAGAAATATTCAGACAATTTCCTGCTTCTTCTGTTTTATAAAACAGCCGTGAGGCGCGCGTACCCGCCAGACTTTCGTTTACTGCGAGCTTCTGTTCTGTATAAAATGAAGATGAAGCGAGAACCTGAAAGAATTTGCTTTCTTTTATTTCCTATAGTCGCTTGCCTGGATTCTTCGACTCGAGATCTTTGATTTATTTATACTCTCGAATCACATCTGAACATAACTTCCAGGGGAATTTGATGGCATACATTAATAACATAATTAAGCGAGCGAAGCGAGCGTTTCCATTTGACTCTGCCGGAAAAAATAGTCACTGGTTTTGTTTTGTTTTTTTTGTATGTCTCGCCATAACGTTCGAACGGAGGCTCGGATCGAGTTGAAATTTTGACCATCCGCAAGCTTTGTTCCCGATTGAATGCCATTAGTTTTGTGGCAAAATCGTTCAAAAAGTTAAAAAGTTACATTAAAGTTAATCGAAAGTTTTTTTAAAAACTAAACGGCGACAAAATCTGAGGTGGCCAAATCATTTAGAATGTCCGTCCGGTCACGAATATGTTAATTTTATTTTGATCCGATAAGTAGTGTAGATGGAAATTACATTAACAAAAGTAAGCGTTACCATGGCAACGAAAACTCGCACGAGGTTCGCACTATGCACTGCCACCTAGAAGTAATCAACATACTATCGAGGAAGCAGTGTATTATTTGTTACGTTTTCCCACATAAATAATGTCAAGGTCGTCTAGATGGCGGTGGATTTTATCAACAAATTAAAGGTTTACCCAAATAGGCCTACCTTGGCAATAATAAATAATATTGGAAACATGGCCCCGTGGACAGCGAACTTCGCAAATTTTACAATTTTAATAAATTGCAATGTTGGTCTAGCTATAGCACGTGCTCGCTTATCAACGCGTCCAACAGAGCGTTTCCTAGTTCATCCTTATAGCACAAAAATAAAAACATTACAACAATACTTACAATACATTTATTTTAAACTTAGATACGGTTGGATGAATATATATGAATAAAACGCACATTTTATTATCTGTTTTGAAGTAAAAAATACACGAATAAAAAGATTTCTAAACTAAGTTAACTACTGAATGTTTGTATAGATTTGAATGCATGAAAATGAAAAGTGTGTCTGGATCGTCGTATGATAAAATTTGGATCGCCAATTTTGTGAGTAACCAAATAAATGTAGAAAACTTTACTTTACACGAAGCCATGTTTAGGGACGTTTTGCATGTTTTCAAACTACGTGCACCCATGTCACATACAGAGTAGGGGTTTGGGGGGGGGGTGTCGTTACCCCCGTGAATCGAGACAAAAACCCTCCGTAAAAACCCGACCCAGTAAATGAAAATTCAATATGACTCCGTACATTCGTTCTTCCTACAAAAGACGTAAGACTCGTTTCTCTTTACGACTCAAAGCAGCAGCGCCCTCGTGGAGAAGCGGCCGAGACGCGAACTAACTACACTAGCACGGGCGTCAGGTGGTGACGATCAAACGCTCATATAAAACATAACACACGTACGACAACCATGTAGCTTCCTGTCAGGGAAATGCTCTTTTCAAGACACAATAAACCAACAAAGAACGTTTAGCTTACATAGTTTTTGTCTTAGAAAGCTCTTCCAACCCAGTTCCATATTTAGCTTATCTTATTATTGTGATTTACAGCTTAACATGCGATTGGCACCACGCCCAAACGAACATAAACATGATATTATAGCGTATATAAACAGAACACCGTTAGACGCATAAATAACTGTTTTATGCTGCAAGTCGATTAAATAATAGTTGCGAAAATAAGCAAATCCTAACCAAAACGTGTAACCTACAATATGACCGTAGAACAAATGCATGTGGGCTATAAACACACAGAAGGTTCGACGGTAACCTCATACTCAAACATTCTGCGCGTATTGCTGTAGGCCTTGTAATGTGAATTTAATGTGAATCAATGTGCAAAATGTTGGTAACAACACAAATTATTATTATTTCAGCGTTTTATTTCTTTTAGCATTAGCGCGATTTATGGATATTAGTTCTTAATTGATAGCAATTGGCGCAAAACTTGTCCCTGGATGGCTAGCTTATTGTTATATAACGTAGAGTAGATTATTTCACTTTTGCTTTATAAATTCATTCATCATTAGATTCATCATTATTCATCTTCAAGGCTGAGAAAGTTATTTTCTTTTCGTGTTATCTATAGTCAATAAAACTGATTTTCAAAATAAACCATTAATACGTTCTTTTGTTGTTTACTATGTTCAATAAAACTGATTTTCGAACAAAAACATTCATACACAGACATCTCTTTTATGTATATCCTAGGTGTATATCAAACAGATAAATCGGACAAACAAAACCTACCACGAACATCCAACAGGTTGAGGCTATGGATTTTAAACGAGACGTCAGCAGTTAAGAACTACTTATATTGATGTTCACACATAACCTCACTTTGCAAAACAAAACAAATACATAACCTCACTTTTTTCTTTGAATTCAATGGAAAAAAAATAACGTAAACATTTAAAAAGTGCAAAAAGTAACAACAGGAAGGTTAAAACAGCACAGTATTATACATTTAATAGATTTAGTTTTGTTAAATTAATATTCTTTGGCTTTAACAAGCTTTCGGATAAGTTCTCACAAACATTTTTGTCAGTGACAACTTCTCACGTGAAATCAAATGACAACTTTCAAAATGGCGTTACAGAATACCAAACTGGAGTTCTCACGAGGCAGGGGGTGGTGTGCAAACATTGTTCAGTTTCGTCTAAAAGTCTGTAACTAATTTTACTTATTGTTAAACGTAATTGTATAAATGTAAATTAATTAATTTTTGTTATTGTGTATCTTTAAGGGAACCTTAATGTCAAGGCAGAGCTTTGTTTTAAAAATAAAGTTGTACTACGCAAATATATGTTTTTCTAGTGCAAAAAATGCTTTAAATCGTAACGTCAATAGAATTTTACCTGGAAATAAAATACAGCACCTAGCGATTTGATACCAATTCTCTGTTTATATTGGATGGACCAATTCTTCATACAATCGAAAATAATGTATTATTTTACAAACAAATCACGAAATAAAAAAAATCTCATACCAAAAAGGATAAGAGATACTATTATTTCTAACTTCAAATCAACTCTGAATAAATGTCCGTAAACACTAATATTTTACACATTGGATCCTTAATATTCAAATTAATTCACAAAATTATACATTCCAATGAAAATTACCCAATTATTTCTAAAATTCTTTGTCATTATTCTATAATTGTAAAATTTAAACTTTAATATTATAAAAATAAATAACCAATTCAAAGAAATTAATTTACGTTCTACTGTCTAGTGCTCTTGCCAGCCTCCCCGAGGTATTCCCAGGTTGCAAGTTCAACAGTCTTACTATTCCATTATCGAAATGACTTAAGACCCAAGAAAACTATCCTGTCAGAGGCAACTTGACAACCCTTCATAAACATAATTAAATCTGACATATTTTAAACCCCAAGGAAAATAGCTCGCAAATTGTTTTAGATAATTGCAATGAAAAACCCCGCCGCATCCAGGTTAATTGCAACACTATAGTGAATGGGTCACGTGACCCTTAGGTTCCATGACGTCACTTGCAGCCGCTTCTAAAGTGACATTTTAATTATTTACCATTAACAGGGAAAATTGAGTAATAATAATAATGTCTGGCAGTGGCATGGTGAAGAGTGTTTCGAACGATTCAACGCGTGTGTTAATAATATACACAGACCTTTTGATTCAGCTGTGCTAATTTTAAAATAGTTACTTTTAATTTCACAATAAAAGTATTTTGATTAAAGCTCAGCCAACAGTTTCAGTGTAAATCACAAATTAAACCCTACATGGCAACAATTTTAATTAACGCTTCAACTAATCACGTTATTAAGTTCCGTTAATTACATATTTCATTCCAGACAGCAGCTGACTACGAATCAGTGCAGCCAGCCCGAGCATTGCACCGCCCTCTGAGGCCAGCGCTCCAGACAGCAGCGACTACGAATCAGTGCAGCCAGCCCGAGCATTGCACCGCCCTCTGAGGCCAGCGCTCCAGACAGCAGCGACTACGAATCAGTGCAGCCAGCCCGAGCAATGCACCGCCCTCTGAGGCCAGCGCTCCAGACAGCAGCGACTACGAATCAGTGCAGCCAGCCCGAGCATTGCACCGCCCTCTGAGGCCAGCGCTCCAGACAGCAGCGACTACGAATCAGTGCAGCCAGCCCGAGCATTGCACCGCCCTCTGAGGCCAGCGCTCCAGACAGCAGCGACTACGAATCAGTGCAGCCAGCCCGAGCATTGCACCGCCCTCTGAGGCCAGCGCTCCAGACAGCAGCTGACTACGGTTGCGTTCCGTAGAAGCGACCGGTCGACCATTCTGGGCTCGACTGGGTATTGTTATTTTCATTGTTTCACTCAACGTCTGATTGTTGAGGACTGCCTTGGCTCCGAAATGGTATGTGCATCTACAAGGCCGTGTTTTAATGAAAAGTTGTGATATCTCGTTAAAATGTTACATAAATCAGCCAGCCCGAGCATTGCACCGCCCTCTGAGGCCAGCGCTCCCCTCTGCAATGATGCACCGCCGACTGCTGATGCGGGAGATCCAATAATGATTGGTTCCCTATCAAATCTTAATAGAATTGAGCGCAATTTCCCGTGTACCATCCGCGCTTGGTTGATCTCGGATCTTCCCTCAAGCCGGTACCTTACAGCCGGTAGGGATATTGTAATGGGAACGGGCACATCTCACGGTCTAGTGGGTTCCATCAGGAACTCCTGGCCAATACGATGCAGACGAGCACGGTTCAGCTTTATATTTAGGTATATTTTATGTCGCATATGGAGCAAATAACATTTTTATCTTTGCATATTACTATTCTTATCGATATGATAGGTATTGTCGTAAAAGTGTGAAATGACTGGGCTCTACTCTACGTATACTGTCGTTCTGTCCATTTGAACTTACCACTATGACGCTAATACAGGCTAAAGAGGGAATTGAACCCGAGCGGCGAGAAAAATTCATTAAAATAAATAAATATACCGGGGCCACAGGGCAGAGCTTTGCTATAATTTGGGAAAAAATATTTAAAAAATTAAAATCAATCACTGGAAATTAGTTGACATCAATTAGTTGAGTGACTGAGTGGGTCGACTCAAAATCCGAATTTATTTATTTATTAATCCTTTCGATTATCGGTCATAACTTATTTGAGAGGTAAAACAAAACATCGTCTAATGAAGATCCATGTCAGTATATCAGGACTATTTCTTCATGCCTGACTAAAGTCGTGAATATTTCACTTCCCATCTCTCGACTCTAGCTGTCCCCCTCACGCACTCAAACATGCAAACGATCAAAGTCGAGAGTGATACGCTTGTTTGCTAACACAACTTTTAAGTGTATTGGAATCCAATTTTCTCTAAGGCATATTGTATTTTATAAAAATATACACCCTCAGCTAGAATCTTGAAACTTCCAAACTTTCCAAGACTCTCCCCTCCTCGTTATGTCAACCCCTTCCTTGCAGAGGATCACTTCCTATTATTCTCATTTCCGGCGTTTAAAGTGGTGAAACACTTTTTCTAAGCGTGTCTCGTCAAGTGTCAAGCGCAGAAGTGTCAAGCCAAAAAGTCATTAATGAGAAACCACCGTTTCATGGCTTGCCCATTGAGATGAGCGTCCATTCCAACGTTGATACGTCATCGATATTTTTATAGAAGTGCTGAACCGAACTATACGTTTTGCCATTGTGTTTAGTATTTGCTTTGGGGTTTAACAGTCCTGGCCTAAGATTACAAAATATTATTACATAAATATTATTTCAAAATATAAGCAGCTGCTTATGCCAGTTTACCTACATGACTCATCACTCTTGTCACCTTATCAACTTTTCACCAGTTTTGTATTTTATAACCTCATTTTTTTTCTTCATTCGTCTTGGGCTTTTAGCCGTTTTTTATATAAATTTTTTTGTTATTCAATTTTTTCTTGTTTGTATTTGTAGTAAAATTTTAATTTTATACTAGTACTTGTTCATGTATTTAATGATTTGTATAGGTAACATATTTGTATTATTTTGAATTGTAAATAAATAAATAATAAATAAATAAATTTTATAATTGTTTGGTTTTAGTTAAACCTAACACTTGTGGGTTAATACCTGTTGTAAAAATAAATAAATTTAAAAAATACAGTTTAATTGAATACAATCCAAAAATCAACTCGATCGGGACTTGAACCCGGACTTATGGATTGATGGATGAGCGAAGCGAAGACTTCAATTTTACTGTGTTTTTTTTTGTTTTTTTTTTCGCTTACGTTACTCCAAGAAAAATAGCTCGAGTGTTTTGTTTTTGAAAGTTTTTTTGTCTATTTGTTCGCACTCTACCGGCCAAACGGCATATGCGATCTTGATGAAAATTGGAGAAGACCTTCGAAATCTCTGAACTTAGACCTGCCACGTTTTTGGGTATAATTGATGAAGTTTTTCTTATGAATTTCGTACTTTGACGATATTTTTCATTTTTAAATCTGATATTTTCGTGATATTTGGCAAACGGCAACTCCGATATTGATGAAACTTTATGGGAATGTTTAAAATCACTGAAATTATATATGTTGTGAATTCAGAGACATCTGAAAAAATATTTCTTATCGAAATCGTACTTTTACGATTTTTTCCCCGGTTCGGATTTTTGTGATATTTGGACCGATTCTGACCAAACAGGTGGGGGCTACAACGTTCATTTTTACATTAACATAAAGATTATAGTGATGTAGTGTCTCTTGAAAGAAAAAGTTGAAAAAGTTGGTCAAAATTCATAGAAAAAAAGGTTTTAATATAAGCGTTTTACAGGTGTATAATGAACAAGTAATATTCAATAACTTTTGAAAACGTAATGAGATTCCACATAAAAACGTAATCATTGGACAGAAATATTCCAAAAAAAAGCTCATCCATCAACGCGACTGGAAAAAGCGTTCGCGAAGCGGCCTAGTATTAAATATAATCCATTCCACACACAAGAGTGTGATTGCTTGCTATCAAAATTAGGATGTTATCGTTTTAAAAAGAAAAATATACAGTGCAATTCCAAACTTAAAATAAATCGTAAACATTTCAAATGTTACCCAAACAAGTAAAATATACTAAGTTAGACATTCCACACAGTTGCCGCAATTTAAATTCTATGAAACTGTCATTGGTCTATTTTTCTTTCTATGAAATTAAATTGCAATATTGTATTGCTTACACTTACTGAAAAAGACATCGCATAAAGTACTTTTGTTTTAAAGCATGTGGGCCCAACATTCATTTCAAGTTATAAAATCAAGAAAATAAGAGTTTTTGTAGTAAGTCGAAATATTTGTTGCCACTCAAAAAAAAAAGCAAACATCAAACGATAAACACTTAATTTCAGGGGCGTTGAGCCTAATCGGTGCGATGTAGGTATAGTCCGTAGTCGACTGTTACGGATAGTTGATTGGTCAATTTCAAGACACGTCCAGCTAAATGGGGTATCTCTAGTATCCGCACTTGGATTTAACGGTCAGCAAAGTCAGCACTTGCTGACGACATCCATGTTCGCGTTTCTTATTGGTTACTGCACCTACGATGCCTGAATTAAAATTAGTGGGAAACTATCGCCACAAATTGGACGTACACTGAATGAATTTGTTAAACGTAATAATAGGAGCATGCAAAATGTTTCATCTATAGTAGGCTAGATCTCCAGTCATTGGTCCAGTGGCATATCAACTAGAAGCCATCTTGAATAGGTCAGTTTCTATGTTAAAGTAGGTTGTAGCGATTTGTAGCCCAAATATTTTTCAAGATGGCTGTCAGGTTGACAGGTGAGCATATTAGCCACTAACACCAAATGATTACTAAATTCCCTTATGCAATAACTTCTTATTGTTTCTGTTTGTGCATTCCCATGCTGCACAATCTAAAACCATATCAAACAATCCAGAAAAATACTTAATCGCATTTAAAACATAATGTAAAGCATAAATTGAAACGCCAAGTCGCCATCTTGAATAGGTCAGATTGACGCTTTGATTTTCTACGCTGGCGTCTGTACGAACGAATTTGAGACTGGGGATCTAGCCTACTATAGATATTAAATATCATTGGTTTATACCAAATATGCGTTCATGTTGTTGTTTACGAGTCGTTGTCAAGATAACAATGTTTGCAGGTGGCTTGCGGCAATGTCGTTCTTTGTAGTTGACGCGATGTTTAAAGATAATTTTAATTAATTGTCAGTTGAGTTAAGCAACCAAGACAGCTAAACGTATGACGCCATTGTTGTGTGACGATGGAATTAGTTTTCACATGGAATTCGTCGTGTGTGAAATTAGAGCTAAATAAAGTCACGCCCACATAATTAAAGAACAGCCGGTATCAGTAGACAACATTTTAAAAAATTTAATGAGAGAGTATGCTTTAAATTTCTTGTGTGATGGAGAATAACTTCGTGTGGATAAGACCACAGGAGGGGGGGGGGGGGACGTTGGAGAATGTAGACGACGCTCACCGCAACCTCGCAGCGGTGCGTCCGCCGCGACGCCGACGTTTTAACCGAGAAATTCCTTAAATGTATCGTCCTTGCCGGGGACTCAACAGGATGTTTATTGTGCAGTTACGAAGTTTTCGGCCGCTCGAATGCGGGTGGGGGGCACTTCCTTATTTACTGGCTGATGAGCTGTGAACCTAATTCACTACCGCGTCCCC
Source organism: Sweltsa coloradensis (assembly GCA_024449915.1). NCBI lineage: Eukaryota > Metazoa > Arthropoda > Insecta > Plecoptera > Chloroperlidae > Sweltsa > Sweltsa coloradensis. Next base: position 257,180 of record JAMZAV010001286.1, on the reverse strand, counting down.
TCTCGCCATGTGGGAAACACTCAGCTTGAGGTCGACACTACACGTGTACCAGGAACCTACAGTCTGTAGGAAATATGGAGAAAATATTACAATATAAAAATCAAATTTATCTACATTAAGTTGAGCCTCCTTACTTTCAAATTTGTAATAACGACGTGAAAGTAAACTTTCGTACTAATGAGTTGAACTATGGCACGTTACTTAGCACTACACAGTTTGTTTTGGTAAGCAGGTGGTTGCTACGTACTTTATTTGTGTAGTTAGCAAAAGGAATACACCAGTTAAGCTGTTCTGTTGTTGTATTGCAATTAAAATGTATTTATAAGCAGTTGAATTCTGTTGCTAAGATGTTGAATATGTTTTAAAGTAGTTGAAATATTTACTTCGTATGTAGTTGGCCGATGGTTCTAGGCAGTGGTATTACTAAGCTGTAGTTGAACCATTGAGTATAGAACCTATATATAAGGTTCTATACTCAATGGTTGAACTGTGTTACTAAGCACTATAGAACAAGTTATAACAATATCTTTGAAAAAAAGTAATTGACGTTTCTAGACATTTGAACTCTGTTGCTAAGCTGTTGATTACGTTTTAAAGCAGTTGAAATATTTACTTCGTATGATGGTTCTAGGCAGTGTTATACTAAGCTGTAGTTCAACTGTATTGCAAAGCACATGGAATCCAGCTTTGCGAGCAGACATGGTAATTGTACGAGCTATTTATGGGGTCGTGAACCAACTACGAGTGTGTCTATCAGATCATTTAAAATTGTAAGCTTTAATGTTAAACCAATTACAGAACGGCTTATTCTCCGATGCTTGAGTAATCTGATGTGAGTGGTAGGTCATCACATTAATTAAACATTATTTGACAGTGACTATTCTGAACTAACGCAACGATCAAAGACAGATAGATTAAATTCAACGTCCGTTTGACATCGAACTCGCTGTTGAGATGAAAGACCAGTAGTTGATTAAAAATGTTTACCCTTCGAAATGGAATCACTTGTTTTTTTCAATACATTTTCGAACAGTAATACGTTTCAATGGCGTCACCCCAGTCTCGTGACACTTAATAATAATGCTGACAGATTCAGTGGATAATCGAAATTTAATATTTAAAATGTCTGCACGTACTCAATATTCAATATAAGAGCAGTTCAGCACTTGTCCTCACTAACGTTATTTCGTCACAGGAAGAAACAGAGGCAGACAGGGCGACGTGTGACAGCGAACCTATAAATAATAAATCTCTACTTTGTTGAGAGTAACATGTCTCAACGGTTTGTTCCTATTTGAATGTATGGGTGTTTCTTCACACCTTCAGCTATAGAATCCACCCAACGCTAGCACAATACCAACAGTCGAGTTTGAACTGTGAGGCATTGGAACATTTGAGTTTTGCATTTTCGCCGGGGGAAATAATAAACAAACGATAGCTTTATACAAAGGTTTGGGATAAAACCATTTTCATATGATGAAAACATTCATGGTGGAATATTAATTAAATTTGTAGGTAGGGCCTATATTTTAAATTCCAGGAAATGTTAGTCCGCACAAACAATCATTGTATTTGTTGTTCCAATCGTTTCAATTATTCTGCAATGGGAATAATACATAGATTATTCCTGGTAGCTGTGTTAGTAACACAGTAGTACATTTGTTGTGCGTTCTACCAAACATTTCGTTATACAAACATTAATTGAATGTTGTTTAAAAACATCAAACACCACCCCTGAAAACTTTTCCAAATATAACCTGTTTTTTCCTATCATTCTATCACTAGTGTTATTATTATAGTAATCTCTTTTTGGCATTTCCCTTTGTCAGATCCAGATATTGTCTATTGATAATGGCAGCAGTGTGTATTACTTTATTGGAAATAAATACATTTTTAACAACATAATCATTTTACGACTTAACTGGTAAATCGGAATCATCAACATTGGTAGGGAACTCTCCAGTGGTTAATTTCTAAAATAATAAGTGGGTGGACGCTTGACGATCTCCTTCCTCGGGGGGGGGGGGGGGGCGGGGAGGGCGAGGTCGTGGGTAGGGTACCATATTTCAAAGGGAAGGTTGCTGGATAAGCGATTTCAGACAAAAATAGCAGAGGGGTTTGGGGGGCGAGCCCCCCAACCACAGCGCCGCAGGCGAAAATTTTTAAATACGGGACTGATGCAATACCGAAATACTATCGTTGTGTAGTGCAAAAACCAGAAAAACTTTTCCAAAAAAGAAGTGGGTGGACGAGTCCGTCCGCGTCCGCCCTGAAATTAACTACTGCAACTCTTCAGTTGACATCTTGAAGTCCTATAATATTAACCCGAGCCAACTCAAGTATAAGAACAGATATCGGAGTAGGGCAAAGTTTTAAATCTCACTTCGGTGGATTCGCAAATCAGATATTCGGGAGTTGCTAAATCAGTGGCGTGCAAGGAAAGCGCTCAAGACAAGAACACAGACTAGAATAGGGAAGAACCACCGAACTAAACTACGGCATAAAATCTAGTGGGTGGAATACTATACTATTATAGTACTCAATTCAATTCAATTAATTCAATTCAATTATTTATTTATCAGCATACAGGGCAAAGCCCCACAAGTGTGATATAATAAAAATATAACATATACAAAGAATCCACACATATGAAGAATAACATATAATACAATCAAGTGACAAAACATAACAAAAACATAGACTTACAAAAGTGTCCGTCACTCCCCAGGTAACAAATAAGACACAACAAGATTTTTAAAAGTGATCAACGAACAAGAGAATGGAATGGATGACTGTGACTACTAAAGAACCAAGGGGGATCAGAAATTTGTTCTCGTAGTGTGAACTGTAAAAATGAAAAAAAATACTCTGTTCTCCCTTGAGCTCAATGAGGGATCTAGTAGTCTGTTATCTGTGGCTTTAGCATCCCGAAAATTTAAAAAGATTTTCGCAGGAATGCCCGATATAGAGGTGGATAGGGTCTTAGCAATGGATACTTATTTGGGTGTAAAAGTTATTGTGAAGGGAATGTCCAAAGGCAGTTTCATAGGACTCAGTCTCAGCTTACGGCTAAAGAAGGAAAACACATTGTAAAAACTTTTAGTTTGAAATGCCGGTGGCTGGAGTCGAACCTGCAAACTTCCGGATCAGTCTCACGCATTACACAATATGAGCTTCATCTATCGGTAAAATTGAATTGAGATTCATGTAAATTCTTCCTTCTGTACCAGACGACACAAATCTACATTGTAAATGATTTTAGTATTGTTGATAAAACACCATTGATTAATTTAACCACAGTACCAAATGTAGAGGCCAGAATTCATTGAAAACTATCACACCCACAGATCCCACACCACGGATCGTAAGTTTCAAACAATCCCTCTACAATGTATTCCTGGTTCGAATCCTCGATTTTACACTGACGTCAGGTTGTGTGAGTCATCTTCATACATCACCCACTCTTCTCGTTGCAAGATATGAGTGAAGTAAAGCTAAAATATCGTCATCTTTCGTCGTCCTTTCATAGAATACGAACAACAAAACTTTGAAACATATTTTCCATAAGGAAGCAAACTATGGCGTTTTATTTGAATGTCAATACCCAATAATCCATTCCCCCTTCACTCGTCTGAACGAGGTAAATATAACTTCAACCTGTGTACCCTACGATCAAAGTTCTCTCAGCTCAGCAGCTGCTCTCTGCACTCGCGAGTGTTTTGTTTTCGCAGACACGTCGCCCTAAAGAAAGAAGTTGTTTCCTCGAATCAGTTCGATGCAAACATCGAGTGCAGCGCTCGCCTGCAGTTGGAGAGACCAATGACATTTAACATCTATAGTAGGCTAGATCCCCAGTCTCAAATAAGTACGAACAGGCGCGAGCGTACCAGATTGACCCATTCAAGATGGCGATTTGGGATTGGTTTGATATGGTTTTAGCTTTTTTGCTGTATGGGAATGCACAAACAGAAACAATAAGAATTATTGCATAAGGGAATTTAGTAATATGCTCAAATGACAACCTGACAGCCATCTTGAAAAATATTTGGGCTACAAATCGCTACAACCTACATTAACATACAAACTGATCTATTCAAGATGGCTTCTAATTGACACGCCAGTGGACCAATGACTGGGGATCTAGCCTACTATAGATGTTGAAAATCATTGGGCGAGACTGTTTCCTAATTTAATCGCCAGACGTCAGCGCGGCCGCGACTAAATGAATGTAATAAAGTCGCGAAATAAGGCGCGAGACTATTGTTTATGTGATATTATACAACGGTTGGTGTGAAAAAACGAGTGCAATTCATGTCATGTGCACGTATAAATAATGTTGTGACGCAGTTGAAAGACGAAGAGAATGGAGTACATTCACCGTAAAGAAAAACGCTCAAATATAGCATATAACCTATAGTGAGATATTGACTGAAAAAGAGATGTAAATATTCTTTTACCTCAATAAAGAGTCAATTATTTACCTCTACACCCCTTAATCCCCCACACATTTTATTTTCAACACGGATGTGGAAGCCAAAGTAATGCAAATCATGTTATACGGCGTAATGTAAAGCGAAAAGATATCACCGCACAAGGGGTTGATATTTTTTCAAAACTTTGAAAAGAAAATTAATTATAGACTCTTATAATACAAATACATTTATGATTAGATTTAACCTTTATGTATAAAATATCCTAGAGATATTTCATATCGAACGAATATCTCATACACCAAGATCTAACTGCAACCCCCATTGCTAGTAGGACTGAATTGAACAGGTATAGTCTATAGCGTGAGAAAGTCGCTGAAAAGGGAATGACAGAAGATGAAATCAATGGAACGACTACCAATAAACATGTTAAAGTTTGAATCGCGTCCATCAGAACAAACACAATCGTTTTGTTACATACTCCTCTTTCTGAATTGAGCTCTCCGCGTCTACCTGTTGAATTCTTAAACTCTGATTCTTTGACTTATATTATACTCTTTTATCAATCTCTCCCCACGGAACCCTTATTTTTTCATTTCCATCTGTCAGGTAAATCCATTCATTTCTTATTATATATTTCGTTCTGAAGTTTAGGCGCGCTCGACCCTATCTCTTTGGATCCAAAACAATTATTTTGTAAAATAAAGAGTTTATCAACAATTTTAGATATTAAAACGTTTACATGAAGGGCACGATGTTTCCACCTACTTTCATTCACATAGTCAACTATAATGTATAAATATTTTTTTGCAAGCCTTACATATCATCCATCATCGACTTATAATATTATAGAACTAATACTCATGAATCATGATAATAATGTGTATATCTTTATCGTCTATAAGATTATACAGAAATGTCCCAGTCCTGAGTCCAGTATTGAACTGCGGCAAGTAGTGTGATTTGTAACAGAAGTACAACTCTCGATCCCTATGGACAAAGAGCTAGGATTTTTTTTCATTTTAATAACTTCTAACTTTGTGTGCAAATAAAAGCTTTGTTCCCGTTTATCCCACTATAGTAACGATCTAACAAATCATGGATGCTATACCTGTTTCATATTTATATAATAGCAATAAGTAATAAGGTCACCTGTCCACATTTTAAATTTAAATTTGCGCCTATTGAGATTGATTTCCAGTGGCCATGCAGTCTTAATTTCAGTGTAACGTAACAGATATACGATCAACAAGAACCTATAGATTAATGGTGTTTCCACAAATGGCTATAGCTACTTTACTTCAACCCTTTATTTTCGATGCAGCTGTTTCTAAAGTAACACCGCTTCAATATGGTTAGACATGTTGATTGTTGACGTTCCTAGAAGAAAGGCGTTTACAGGAGTGTTCGGAACTTAGCCAAAACCAAGGGCTTATCTGCATTAACACAGATCACAACACGCTACTTCCGAGATACAAAGAGGGGGTGGGAGGAAAATATGCTGCATCTTTGAAAGAGGAAGAGAACGTTAATGGGTTCAGAAATAAATAAGATTACCATTACATTCTACTGAATATATTGCGCGTTTACATTATCTCAAGTATGCATTGCACGTGGTTTAACATAGAAATATTCAAACCATAATCCCACTTTACATGCATTGTTTGGTGGTGTGCCAAATATTAAACATACTGGTATTATCACAGCTTTTTGCAGAAATTGCATGGTGGATAATTTATTTTTCCTACTTATCGATGTGTTAATTCAAGTGTTATATCGACACTTTAACTAAAATATCTCAAAAAGGCACTAATTCTTCTTCTGACGGTTATGGGTAAGAGCAAACTATGAATCCCAAATAAAATGCCCAAGCAGATAATTAATATTGACAAACTTAATTCTTCCCAATGATACGGAGATGTCTGAAACTTTATCATTTGGCAGTTAGCAAATAGCTATTCGCTCGGCCAAAAAGCATCCGAAGTATATGAAACTTTGCAAAATTGCCAATAAAGCATACAGACTGCCCTACAGTCATAGATTTTCAAAATTTTGTCTTAATCAGCCAGAAGAAATTCAGAGTTTTTATAGCAAAATCAAAATTCGTGAAAACTAATTCTTTGTTCAAAAATTATTTTAAAACAAATTTTTGAAATGTGTTACTGTAGAGCCCCATACTTCTACTTTCGTGACATATGTTCAAAATTTCAAACGTTTCAGTCAGCCGAGCGCACAGCAATTTGCCGAAAACGCGTGTCCCTGGATCAGCTTTATGATTTATACTGTTTTGTAGGTTTAAATTTAATGTCGTTAATTCTTTTAATGCATAACTGTTTTTTTATTTATATTTGTTGTATATACTCAAACTGTTTTCTGTATAATATAACCATACTGTGCGATTAGCCTACATCAAAATTTCCAAAAATATCAATACGTTTGTTCGTATCATCGTGTTCGTTCATCTGGTGCATTTTAGTGTACGCAACATATAAAATATCCATTTCAATTCATACGTCCAGTAATATGTATTCTCATAAAAAATAAAAAATTTGGAATTTATTCGGCTTATCGGTCCATCTCATTTGTATAAACGTGATGCATTTTTCGAGCCACGATCGTTCATCTTTTTAAATTCTTAAGAGTTTAATGAACATTTTCACTGCTCTTTGGTAGAAAGAGAGCAGTGAAAAAGTTAATTCAACTATTAAATAAATTATTGTATAGATTGTTCTCCGCAAGGGTGACGTCTATATACACAACGATCGTTTTATAGCAACACGCTTTGGCGACCCCCATCACCCTTCTAATCTACTTCATGAAATTATTACTTCCTAAACTAATAACTATCAACGCCTCAGGGTTATCTTTAGATTATTGGTCTAAGTCAACGCATTCAATAATATCTGAATAATATTTACAATCAAGGTCCATTTTTAAACAAATTTCTCAATTCTTTATTTACTGATGATTAGAGATACGTTAAATCAGTGAACGTATATTTTGTGAAACACTACAAAATACTAATTTTCCATTCCTATTAAGAACTAGTTTAGTATGTAATGTTTTATGTGCAATGGCTTTTGAATTGAATTGTTCCTATAATTTATCATTTACCATTGAGCAAGAAACAAACACGTTTTGGGTTTAGTGGAAAGGGGAGAAAAATCGATCCACAAAATGCTAAGTATGTAATTAAAATTTTAAAAAAAAAGCATTTTGAATGAAAAGGGTTTCTTGATAGGTCAATCTATAGTTATGTTCAACGTAACTGCTGTATATTATTGATATTGGTAGTATGATTCACAGACGAATGTGTATGAGGATGGTTGTGTTCGAGCAAATCGAAGACTTGAAATGATCGATTCACTGTCATCGTGCACAATAATTCAACTACGGTAGTGTCTCATCCAGTGAATATGTAACGTATTGCGTTACCTTAATCACTCGCGACATTAATGTCCTCATTCCATTAAGCCCCCGATAATACATTGTGCGCTCACTGGGGGACACATAGAGGGGCTCGGTGTACACGGCACCAACCAAGACTAGAAACACGAGGCGAACATACTGGTGTAAAGATAAAAACTCCCATACAGTACGACAAAATCGCAAAAAATAAAAATTCATAGGAAATCTGTGCATGCCAACTTGCCCCTATTCAGGAAGCACACTATAAGGTGTGTCTGATATGATTATGGATCTAGAGAGAGGATTGAAAAAAAACCATTAAATTTTATTGGATTTTTTGGGATGGTTATTTAAGAGTTCCCGTAGATGATCAAATTCTACACATTATTAAATAACTAGAGGGGGTGGATGAATAACTATAAAGGATTCAAATACGAAAAACTGAATTTAGCTACGGATTGAGGATTCAGGTCATTCAAATGGAATTGAAAATTTTGAATTTGACATTGATATGAATCTTTAACTTTCTTGGAATTTTATCTTTGTTGTCGACGCACACCGATAGGTATATCATGCGAGATTCTAATTTGGGTGGTCTCCAGTTTAACACCGGCAACCGGCAATGCTGACTGAAAGGGGTTAAATCATTTCCTTTGTCATAGACCCAATACCCGCAGGGGGTTCACTCCAAAAAAACCGCCCTCGGACATTCTGTCTCTACTCTCCTTATTCCATATTCAAACAAAAAATATGTTTTAGTCTGCACTGCACCATGCTCTGTACAGTGTACTATACACAGTAGTAGTAGTACACGAGTACACCATTGCAAGCGGGAATTGCTCAGTTCTAATGGTTCTATTCGGGTGAATAATAGAGAGGTTCTGTTAAAGCTATACTTCATACAAATTACACAAACAAGTTTAATGAGATTTAATTCAATTACGGTGGTGCAAGCCATTACTTTGTTAGTTCCGAACTGGGTCGCTTGGCGCGCTCTTTACTAACCTGTATACCGGAATAACTGCAGACTTCACCACTAGCCACTTGAAAGCATTTTAGCGTAGAAGCTAATTGTCTGGTATATATTTGATTCCATAGCTAGATTGTTCGCTCTGAAACCACGTTTCAACAATACTACAACTAATTCACCGAAAGAGGTAACCCACGCGTAGAGTAAGAGACTCGCCGATTCAGGAGGTAACTAGTTCGAATCCCACGACCAGCAATCCTGACGTTTCTAGATTTTGTTGGGTTTGAGTTCTCTGTAACGAACCTCGAACAGTCCTTACATACTTTATTCAAATATCGGGACGTACACATGACATTAAAATAATTATCTAAACAAATATGTTTCTACAGAAATGTATAACAATTCATAATTTTACCATGTTTTGCGTTGCAAGTTGGTCTTCTGTATTTAATCGAAGGGGTTCGAAGCCAATTTTTGTATTGACTTCACACAAGAATGTGATCGCAAACGATGACTTTGGAGCCGTCCCTTCTATGAGGCACATAATAAAATTAATGTTGTGGATATTGATGACTCCCTCGAAAATGTCTTTGTAATTAATCAAGTATAAAATAAAATAAAAATCGATTTTATTGTCTTCTATCCACAACTAAGATGAAGTTTGTGGAGAACCACCAGACTTTTGATCGGCAGAGACTCCCTCCCTTGAAGCCCCGGGCATTGAACCCAGCACCTTCGACTCAGACACAACAGAACAATCCTTGACGTTTATATAAACGTGTCCAGCCAGCGTCCTTACTCTTGAGTGCACATAAGAGAATGTAATACCACGCGCATTGCGCACATGCAATATAAGTCTGACCACATGTTTTTATATAACACATGCTGACATGGCTGGATACAGTCAGTCAGTCAATACCCCACGGTGTATCCTATAGTTGGACTGTAACGCTGGTCGTGTATTGGAAAACACAGTTTGCAATTAAATGGGGGTGGACTGTGGAGTCTTATTTGCTAAAAATAATTAAAGAAAGATATTACCGTTCATATTGCAAATGGCGTCACAAAAAGAGATCTTCCACATTCAGCTTTTTAGGTCCGTGTTTCCCTTTCGACAGACAAGGTCTCAGGTTCGTCAATGTTCGCTCGTTGATGGCATCGGCGCCGACAGGGCTGACTTGGTCTGCTTTAAATTTAAGGTCGTCTACTGTAAATCAGTTATGTGACTGAGTGGGTATACGAATTTATTTTATTTTATTTCTGCCGCGCCATCTCTATGCAGGATATGTTTGGGGGAAAACGTGCAGAAAGCGAAGCAAACGTCGAAGACAATGGTATTCCAATTTCCTGCTGTGTTACGCCTGGAATATTTTTGCAAAAAGCTCTGGTAGTGGGTAAAGCGAGCGTCCAAAACGAGTCGTGAGTGAAAGTGGCCCCTAGTGTTTCTGCCTTTCCTTGTGTTCCCCTGTCTCTCGTTGTCGTTTCACCCCTGTGGATGATATTGCCTCTACCCGAGTGTGCATACTATGAAACCCCGTGTTGTCGCTTTGATGGGGAAAGTGGAGCGCATTATAAAGTGCAGGGATAATTACAAATGGCGCGAGATTCTGTTGAAATGTAAATTAAATATTCACTCTTGGCTTTTTATTATTTTTGGATATTAAACACCAAACGAGTCTCGTTCATAGTGTATATGAACGTGCATGACATGACCCTGCATATGCATGCAGCATACGTGATGACCGTATACATATTATGCGCATTTTAAACACTATTACATCCGGTCATAGTTCAAACGTGCTCTCTATTTAGTATTTACCTTCAATGTTTCCACAATACTAAAGTTTTAATTTACTATATATTAGTATTTAGTACTATTATTTGTTTATTATTTCGCTTTCTTTTGTGACTGTTCAATGTTAAATATGTATAATCAACTTTTAGTGCCGGACCGAAGTTACTACTGCCACTACTACTACCGAAACTACTGTTTTTATTTTTTTTATTTTTACTTACAATAATATGACTGCTCCAAAGCAGCCTTTCACATAAAGTTATCATTATCAATGAAAATACATTTGTGTAGTGTGTGTATACTACCACGCCACGAATTGAATAATTTGAATACGCAATTTAAAGACCAATACAACACCGAAAGTGTTCAGGAGGTCGGTGGTTCAAATCTCGTCGAGACCGGTAATCCTGACTGAAGGTTTTTTCTGAGTTTTCCCTCAGGGGATTGAGTCCTCTTACACAGCCCTCGGACATCTCTTCACAATTGTCCTAACCGCAACATACCTAGTTAGACACCTGAAGAGGGGCATGAATTGCACCCTGGGCAGGCTTCCCAAAAAAATCATCAAAAAATCAAATCAAATCATGATCATAAATCATTATTATAACACTATTGATTCACTGCAAACATTCAACTTTTTTTCTGAAATGTGTACCACATAATCATTAATCAATTATAGCAACGAAAATATATACAACTTAGAAAATGTTTAAATCAATTAATTCCCTTTTGAGTTTTGACACGAAAGAAATAGGTTATTGTTTTTTGTCACTTTATGAACTATTAATAATATTATTGCCGGAGGCTGTGCATTCATATACGTCTCGACATTAGGAATTATAATGCTTCAATAAAATGCTGATTCATTGCATACAATCTCTATTTACGACTAGCACTTAAATGCGGGCCAACTTTCTATTTAGTTTATTGTTATAGTTGCACTAATTGCATCTCTGCACGCGGGTGCCGCAATGAGTCGTAGGTTGTAGCAAAGACGCAACACAATAAAACATATTTCACAAGAGCACGCTTTGCTCAACGCTGCTGGCTGTGGGTTAAATCAAGGGAAAGTTGGGGGAAATGGGTTTTCAATTTTCTTTCTTATACAACATTTTAGATTCATATTTTACAATATATATCGCATCGTACTTGGATTGAAGTTTGTAACTAGATTTTGATCGAATCAATCCAGCTTTCTAAAAAAATATTGGATATTAAGCCCTACATCAATCAATTGAAAGTAAAATGCCTCGGCGCGAAAGCGTCAGCTTAGTAAAGATTGAACGTTCGAAGATATTAAAAGTCATACGGATAATGTAATCACTATACGCGCATCGTATCTCGCTATATTCGCATCGGAAACTGTGATAAGAGTGTATTATATTTTCTCTCTAAAGTGAGATGATAATGTTCTCGTTTCCGTCAAGTCATCGAGCCGGATGCAGCTAGAGATTATCCTGGACATGCACTCACCACAACGTTTGGACTCGCCTCGCTCATCCCTCAGGACCCAGGGACTGCACTCGCTCCAGGAATCAGGACTCTGCAACAAACAGGGAACATTAGACAAGTCGACACGACAGCGTCTAGACGGGGCTCTTTTTAATTCTCACCCGGGACGGATATTTCACACACAACTAAGTATGTATATACAGACAACTCGGTAATGTAACAAAGAACAACGCAATAATAATATGAGTAAGGTACGGAATGATAATATTTAATTACTTTGTAACTTAATTCCCGACGAACTAAATCTAGAAATACGGAATTATATTCATTCGAACAATAGATTTTTTTCTTTCTAAAATTAAGTATTAAAAAGTTTCATTCAGAACTGAGACTAAAGATATTCTTATATGGCTCTTGGACATTCCCTACAAATCATCTTCACATGCATTTATTTAGGCCTATTAAAATGTCTATTCAATTCAGTTAAAAAACTAATTTACTAAGGATGACAACTAAATAAATCTAATTACATTGATTCAGGCACTACAATGAACACAATTTGAAATAGTAATATTACAACAACAATGTATTAAACACAATAATGTTGGTAACAAATTCAAAAATGATATTAAATGCAATTAATTAATGAACCAAATATTAAAAAAGAGATGTGGAAAAAAGAAAAGGGGAGGAAAAAAGGGGAAAAATAATCAAAAAAGAAAAACGAAAAGAAAAAAACTTATTAGACGATCTCACTCAACGAATATGAGGTTTTAAAAATCCAAAAAGGTCACCTGAAGTGATGGTTCCAGGGTTTGGGCATGTCCATAACCATACACTGGCCGACCTGTCCTATCGTGGGACAGATAAACTGCAATCAACTAGCTCATCAGGAAACAACTATTTGTGTTTGTTTTGCTGTGAGTGGTGCTGAACCTACGATCTTCTAGCATGGCGGACAAGTATAGTTGGGAATCACTATTGCGTGTACTATATCAGCATTGAATTCCTGGAATTCCCTATCTCTCGTATTTCATTGGTTCCGCCGGAGGTGGTCAACAGATATCGGACATGACGTCATCAAGAGAAGCACAACCATCAGGGACTCAGGAAGCGGTCCCAGTTTCGGTTACGACACTTCCACCGTCGGTATAGGAGAGCTTTACTTGATCCCGGTGAATCACAACATAATTATCACTAGTGACCATGGCTCAACGTTAGTATCGACTATTGAGCCACCAACAAGTAACGAGAAGAAGGTCTATACTGACTATTTGACTAATGATTAATCAATATGATTTGTGATCACTGAACTTATAATTTTAGGAACAATCGAAGAAATATGTCTCATAGAGATCGTACTTTTAAGGCAACGATAATTAACCATAAAAGCTCATCCATCAACGCGACTGGAAAAAGCGTTAGCGAATAAGCAGCCTAGTTTATTAATATAGTTAAATAGTTGTAGTTATTGTTTGTTGTTCGGCCATAGCTCTAGATTTGACTGGGTCAGAAGAGATAAGGTGACCGTTCTTCACCGAACATTATCTTGAGAACGGTTCTGAGTTTTAACTTTGGTTCCAGTTAATGGTGGAACCGGAATTCTCCTCGGGAAACGGCTTTGGCACGTACATAATTACATTATTATTAGTAACATTTTGATTTTCACAAGATACATACTATGAAGAGAGAACGGGAAAGGAGAGTTACATCTGCTTCAATAAGAAGTATGATTTGAATATTTCATTTCAATTCAAATTATAAGTGCTGAGTAAGAAACGTAGGATGAGACGGCGGGAGGGGGGGGTGGGGCATAATCAAAATTGGAGATTCAACAATTCGTCTAGCCGGCGACGGACAACCGGCAGTGCCACAAATATACCTCCATTGAAAACACATTAAAAAGTATTTCGTCCTGCGTCCGCCTGTCGCCGGCTAGACTTAGTGTGAATCCGTCCTAAACGGTTTGGACGGCGCCTTATAGCTTCAAACGCTCCTGTTGTGATACGCTACAATTAGCATCCATCGACCTACGACCCGAACCTATGGCACGATGATACCCGCATCCGCGTGGTGGTCCACAGTATTATTAGACCAGGACTGAACCCTAACCTCGAAATTAACATCCATGAGATGATATCTGTTATCACTTGGACTTGTTGTGGTGATGACAGAGGCCAATAGTCAACAACATTAGAGGAATAATTGTTTTCGTCTATTCACATCCACAGCTGGTTCAGTTGTTAGATTGACTTCCACGAATAACAGGAAGGAAGGCGGATAAGGGAGGGTCGAACACTGGACCTACCAAGACGAGAGCTGAAGATGCTGTATTTATATCATTTTTGCTCTGCAAGTCCTCATTCTCCATTTGAGAAATCTTATGAGTGACCACTATACTAACAATACAACATGTATTGTATTGGAAAATGCATTCATTAGTCAGTGACTTGAGGCCATATAATCACCAATTTTTTTATTTTAATTTTTGATGGAATTAACTTTAAGATCTGTAATGTCAGCTGGCCGGTCAAACTAGTACTTTACTATTTATAACTACACCGTAATTTAAATCTGCTGACATTATAATGTGCACTGTGCAGCCTAACATATGGCTGACAAGTGACATTAGATCGTTTGTTTCTCTGTGCCCCCCTCCCCTTCTATCTCCCTTCAAGATAGTGACATCATAATATGGTTTCGAATTACAAAACGGAACCATAAGAAAGAAAAGATTAAATAAACGTATCCTTGACATTTAATCTAAACTAAAAGTTAATGACCTAGTAGGTTTAAAGGCTGACTGCAACCTAGTACATAAAGAGTTGATAGCAACAGGTCATGAACTTTTTACTCGTATTACTTGGAAATAAATCGTCCGACGGTGTAACCCAGGTGGGTTATTAATGAACATAAATCTCAACTAATGGCCAGAACGATGTTTATGCAGCAGCATCCGTAACCATGGACCCGCCTTTGTATCTCGTGTAAAAAGCACAAGTTATGTAATTGATTCGGGTGAAAGGGAAAGGAATGCAGTATTGTTGGTTGGTCTGGCCCCCCTGTTTACCCTGTGAGTAGACGGGGGGACCACTACCAGAACCAGACGGCAACCAGTTGCTTTCAGACACCGGTCGTGGCGGGAGCTGTGCGAAGCGAAGCATGTGCGTGTGACTGTGCGTGCGTGTGAATGTGCGTGCCTTGTCGCGTGGGATTACCTATATGACAAGTAAGTACAAACTTTGGAGTACTCTATGGAGAGGTGACGGGATTCGAACCCGGGAGCTTGTGGGTCAATTGCACTGGCCACTGAGTAGGAGTCACCTGGTGTGGTCAGTGAGGGGCGTAACTAACGGTGTCAACCGAGGAGGAGGGAGACATTCACATTTTTGGGGGGTACTCATGAAACGAAAGGAATTTAGATTTGTTGCATAATTTACAAATAACAGCTGAGGGAAGAGCACAGTATCTAATAAACAAATTTGTAATTTAGTCCACCTATTAACTTCTGTACAAGAATTTATTTCCGAGTGTGGACATTCTTATTCCCTTCACTACAAAAACACTACAAAAAGTTGCATATGGGTTTTAAAAATATAATTACTTGTAATATAATTTAATATTCTTAAATAATATACTAATGTAGCATTTCAGCACCATTGATGAAAATTACAAAGTCTACCTTAGGACGGTAAGATTTACTTGTAAATGAAACCCCACGAAACAAAAACAATACTTTCAGATTTTCTCTCGGAATTTATGAACACACTTTTATTTTAAGCTTGCTGTAAAATACGAATAAATTATTTGAACAATACCGGTTTAGGATTGGAAGGAGATGGATTTTTTCGTCAGTATAAAAGTGTAATGAAACCTACAGGAGTGAGTTTTCCACGATTGACTTTACACACTGAAGGTCCACAAGGAACCTAAATAAAAAGCAACATCAACAATCAAACTTGTGCATATCTCCCGGTCAGGAAGCTACCTCATAACGCCCACCTCCCTGCGTCGACAGCTGGGTGTAACAAGTAATTTAGTTTAGGAGGGGAGAACACCCTACCCTGGGCTTCATTCCCACGGTCTCACGCAACCAACAACCAACAACCCTCCTATTGTAGTGGTGTTAGGGGCGGGGACGACTTCTACCCCTCACTGACCGACACGGGTTCGAACACCGCGCGAGGACCAGGGTTCAAGACCCGGTCGCGTAGCGATGAGCGACTCGAGTCAACTTGTCAAGGAGGGCCAACTTTTGAACTTGTTAATTACATACAGGCAAATCAAACAGATTTTAAAATTGATGCAACTCATTAACCCGGAAATATAAATAATAAAATCACTCACTGAACTATACCTGGAATTACTTAATAATTATTCGCAATATTTCGGAGACTGCCTTCTTCAAGCATGGTCCATGCCCATGTATGGACATGGGCATGTGGACCATGCTTGAAGAAGGAGAAAAGTAGCTAAAGTAAGTAACCCAGGTTTTAGTTCAGTGAGTGATTTTCACATTCAACAGATTTTGATTTTGGTTTCTGTTCCCACTTTCCGATAAATAACTAGTATTTATTTCTCGAAAATGGACCTTTTTTCATTTCTATCAGTTTTTTCCCCTGCTAGTCCTCGAAAGTCCACAAAAATGTAAAAATCTTTGTCAATGTTTTTTGTTTACACATTAAGTGTGTTATCAACAAACTGATTAACGATAGGAAATCATGATTTGAAATATTTATTGGGATCTATAAAATATAATAAAAAACTAGACAGCATACAAAATAAAATTTACGGCGATGAAACATGGTATACACTTTTTAGAAGGTTTCAAGAGCTAAACAAACTTCAATATGATTTTATAGTAGACGTTATGTAGAGCACGCCGAGAGAGACGAGATTTTTACATCGAGTGATGATATAAAAACATTACGAGTGCCACGTCCAAGTGCATTCTCTGCAAATACCATCAAACATGTTATGAAAGGTAAATAGTTTAGTTTAGTTTAAAAAGTTTACTGTAGGTCAGGAGTCAAGTATTTCAATCAAACGCAAATAATTTCACTGATACTTCATATGAATTCCAGACTCCGTTCCTTGACTAACACAAGGGGGTTGTGGGTTGGGGCAGATCCAACCCTTACCACATAAAGTCTCCCCTGTGTACCGTAAATGTTTTGCTTTTTATTTTAAAACTGTGTATCTCATATTCTGCTAGTCCGTCCCGGGAAAACAAGATCATGTTGTAAGATAAGACTGCCATGCTAATGGACCATTAGTAATGACGTAGGAAAGACAACAGCATGTGCAGTGTTAATTAATTAGTCATAACTGGAAGATCTAAAATTATACTACTTCTGATGTAATATATTTTTATTAGTTTGAAAAAGACTTTTGAGTAAAAGTCGAAATATCATAAAAATATTATTAAGAGCAGTGTTATGTCCAATTAACACTTATTTTAAGAATAAATACCTGTTCTACTAGTTTCTTGTATCTAATAATATATTATATTCACCTCATTGCTACCTTCGGGGGAGGAAATGGCAGGTACTCAACTCAACACATGACTCGCTCACTCGTCTAACAACGGCTTTGGCGTTTTCCTAGTCATTAGCAGGTTTTTATCAAGGAGTTTCGTCTCTTCATAACACAAGTCAAACATTTTTTCGCAATAAGCTGAATCTAACACCAAGAGTAAGAAGAGTAGACTTCTTTCTACAAGAGTATATTAAAAAAGTTCTTGTCGGCCTCCTGCCATGCCACCTCCGCCCCCTTGTCGTAGTGAGTGTGTGTGAGTGACAGACGCCGGAACCCCAAGAGGCTGATTGGTTTCCTACAACAAGAGAAGACCCACTGATTCCAACGAGCATTTTCTCTCGGAAACTTGTTTACTCGTATTATTACTCTCGATACCAAGTGGTGAAATTCCTCTCATACGTGTCGACATAGTTAATGGCTAATTGAGATCATTAGAAGCTGTCCCTCAAAGCTCAAACATCACATCACCCGTCAAGTTTTGCAACCACCTGTTACTGTTATAACAAGGCTGTCTATTAGTAACAACCTCAACAATGTAAAGTCTAATGTTGATCCACATCTTGTGCTGATCTTCAAGAATATCACACACTTCACAGAATGCATTTGTTCAGTCACTCTTCTCGGATCTCTCTCTCTCTCTCTCTCTCTCTCTCTCTCTCTCTCTCTCTCTCTCTCTCTCTCACGGCGCCTGGTGTTGGGCAACCATGAAGTGTCAATCACTTAGTCCAAAGAGAGAATTGAATAAATATCAGCATTCAGGAATCAATCGGTCAGGGTGATCCAGTGCCCTTGACCTCTCTCTGCTCACTGCAGATATAACTTTTGTTTACTGACCTCATACGTCACACCTGTGACGTTTCTGATGAGTGAGGTCATCAACCTGTTTTGTGACGTCATTTTCAACCCTTCCTTCCGACATCTTCCCACCATTTCTTATCAACCCTCTCTGTATTCGGAGTTTGACTTCCACCAATTTCTCCTACATTTTCTTACGAAATATCACCCCTTCCATTTTATAGCTTTTAACACCCCTCAACCCCTTTCTAACCAATTAATCAATCAACCCCTCCCTATGGGATGCCGTTACTAAACCATTTCCTCTCCTATGACATCTACCTTCAACCCCCTCACGCTTCTTATATGGTCTCTCAACCCTCATCACCCTCCACTCCACCCCGTGCAGTTGTTTGTGTTGTTCCCGAGCACGTGTATCTGTGACGTCACCGCAGCGTGTGGTGTGAAGTGTGAACTGACCAGTGAAGGTCGGAGTCTACAGGTCCAGCAGCGAGACGTGTTGTGCTCGCTCGCGCCAGCCAGTGTTGTGTCTGCACAGCCGAGCCGCGGTCGTATGCAGACGAGCTCCCGAGTTCCTTCTCATTGTTAGTAGACGCACCTTCCGCCGGACCGGGCGTGTGTGTGCCAGTAGGTTGCCGGCAGAGCGCCTTAGAAGTGCCAGAATTGTGCCAGACAGTAGAGTTGTGAAGTATTCAATCTTCCAGTAGTGCCAGCATTTTATAGGTTGCCGGATGAGTGCCAGTACAGTGCCAAAGAAGTGCCAGCATTGTTAAATATTGCCGGCTGCGGCCACGCGAATGCCAGAATTGTGCCAGACAATGCTAATAAAGTGTTCAGTCTACTTGTACAGTGCCAGTGAAATTTCTTTTTAGATTGTCTGCAGTGCGAATGCCATAACCGGACCCGAAAGTGCAATACAGTGCGAGTGCAGTGTCATAATTGTAGCCAGATAGGTGCTGAAGGATTGCACTCAAGGATGTGCCACACAAGTCCAAGTTGTAAGTAAAATATACAACATAACCATGGACTTAGAATAGTAACTGGATATATCATCATCAAGAGTAGAGTAAGCCTCGCTATTAGGAGCGCACGGAAGTCTGATACAGGAGGTTGCGGGCTCATTGCCCGCCAAGTAAAATCCTATGTTGAAGACTTCCTTGTGCTGGTAAAGAGTTCATTATCCTGTGCCTCTGGCATTCCTCTTCAAATATTCCGATGCTGCGATAAGAACAATTTCCGAAGTGGGAGAAACCTACGGGGTTTACGGT
The DNA here is from genome assembly GCA_024449915.1 of Sweltsa coloradensis. Taxonomy (NCBI): domain Eukaryota; kingdom Metazoa; phylum Arthropoda; class Insecta; order Plecoptera; family Chloroperlidae; genus Sweltsa; species Sweltsa coloradensis. The sequence continues at coordinate 237,524 of JAMZAV010001286.1, read as the reverse complement.
TATTCCAGCAATGTCGTACATTTTGTTAAATTCAAGCGACTCGATCTACAGGTAGGATGGCGTCAAGGTGTGTGGGTGGGGATGTCGTCGGCAGCCGCAAGACAGTCTGCGTCTGCATGTCTGGACGCCAGACGACGTCGTCTCCGCACCCTAACACACCGGCTGAGGAGGGAAACTCCATCGGAAGATGGGGACAACACATGAGCCCACGTTATAAGACCATGGCGTCTCTCCCCATGTGGAGATCACAGAGATGCTAGGAATTTCAGACAATTTGTTGTAGAAGACAGGATATAATGAAGCCACAAACTTCATATGTTCCCCCTCTACGCTCAGAGTCAGCTATACGATTTGTAATTGTTAACAACATAACACTCAATAATTGCTTCAAGGTTGTGCACTTGAATGATCGTCTTCAATGGAGAACTTCGGTATTTCCTACAATGCAACATTTTATAGATGAAAGATCTATGACCTCAGAAGTATGTAGTGCCAGAAGGTCGAAAATTTGTGATTAAAAAAGTATATCATTTTAACCGTCTCATATAATATGGTACAAAGGCCCCACGCACAAATAAGCAACAGAACGCTTATGTATCAACATCTGTGTCGCGAGTGCGTGCGTGTGCGTGAGTTTGAATCTTGCGTAAGGTAAGATACGATCACTTGAGTGCTAGGGCCTTCCTTTTATAAATACCACATTAGTATTGCCCATCCTTGATCTTGATTCTTGAGTGCGTTACATAAAAAAGGCAGCATCTTATTTCTGTATGGTTCAGTCTGTCAGTTAGATTAACCCCGTGGAGATCTGACGACCCACCCTTTTCCCTTTGAGCACCCACAATCTTGATAACACATAAGTTCATCCTAGAGGGGGAGAATGCGTAAGAGAGAGAGAGAGAGAGAGAAGAGAATAGATAGAATCATTTAATAAAGAAAAGCGTGGCCGCCTGAAAAAAGTTGTGTAACCAAAAAACCTTCTAGACCCACCCAGAGCAAAAAGTCTCCACTTTATATTAAATCTTTCCCCACAATGCATCCAGTCATTCACGGCTTATGTGATAGATGGGAGGCAATTCAAGATGAAAGGAATTATTCAAACAGGTATTCCGTTTTTTACAACTTTGAACAATGTATTTATAAGGTAAGGTTACAATCCCCGCAAGGTGAAGGCTGAGGAATAATTTCTCCATTCATTTTCCTTGTTGCCAGGTGGAATATTATACAAACACGGTGAAGTTTAAGTTGAAATTTACTTTTAAAAGTTCTCACCAATAACGAAAAAGTTTAAAAAGTATGACTCGACCTTTTGTTTTAGTTAACGTCCGTCTACCTAACTACTGTAGCAACTAAATTAATTTAAAAGTTATTTTAATGAAAATGTTATAATGAAATATTAATTAGACTAATAAATATTAGTATAAAGTAGTCGAACATAGCAAACTATAACACGACCCGACAAATTAAATTTCATAGTATCAACTTTCTAAAACTAAAAGTTAGTGTCAAAACCAACTTTTAAAACTTTATAGCGACACCGAGAAGAAGAAAATGAGACGTTTCCTCTGAACTCGACGATTCAAAGCTTGTTTATCAGTCTTGACTGTAACATTCGGGTAAACGCCACCGGGCATTTGCACTTTTGTCAACCGTTAGTCCCTATAGACTAGAGTCATAATAAATTATTATGCATCATAGGCACCATGATTATTAATAATGCATATACACCACTCTAGCCTAGGGGAAATGGCAAGGAAAATAAGGGTAAAGGGGGGGGGGGGGATTCTCACGTCGCGATCGTCAACGTCATCGAGGTTGTTGTCATTTTGTAATTGTGTGTTGTCATTGTCGACTTTATTGGAAAGTTCGTCAATGGGACGGGGAGGGGTCACCGACGACGAATGCCAGAGCTCGCCTCTTGTTTCGGGTAGTAGAACATTTCCTTTTTCCTCGCCTTTTACGATTAGCAGAGATCTTGGACAAATTTCACGCAGGAGAGTGTGAGTACTTTTGACGGTTCGGCCCGGCGTAAAAATAAAATGTCAACATTTTTTGTGGGAAACGAGAAAAGTTTATAAAATTAGGCTCTATCCTCGTAAGTAATTAAAACCAATTTGTTTATTTACTTAATGAGTTCATCTCCTCGATGTTCGTCCGTGCCTGGACTCGAGACGTCCAACGACAGCTGGGTGATAATTGCAAGTGAATTCGCCATCTCATGACGTCATCATGGCACAAATTGTCGCCACTCAGCCACCTCGGTCCGGGCGTGAACTGCCCAATCAGACGAGTCACCATTGTTGTAGTCAGCTATCGTGATGTGACGTCATCGTCATCTAACAATTGCTGTCGCTTGCGAAACGTTTTATTGGCGCAGAGTGGGTGTTTGCAATCAGAGAGCTGTTCGGTGGGAGTGAGTGAGTGAGTGGCATTCCTTGTTGTGTTGTTTTACAGTCACTCACTTCCTGCTGGATGAGCGAGATATAGTGGTCCCAACGAAAGAATGCAGATAGCTCGAAATTGTTTTCCCAACATAACAACTTTGTCAACTCTATTCACGTAAGCTCAGCGTGAATCTATCACAAGGAGGAACTCTGTTATCCTAGCACAGATAATTTTTGCTTGCGTTGGTTTTATCTTTTATAAACAAAGGTGACATTCCTTTTACCGCGCATTCATACTACTCCCACCTCTACAAAAGCATGTGCATTCTTTCATTAGAGGTAGTACAGGTATAGTTGTTCCGATGCAAGTCAGCAGATGCTGACGTCACCGGCGGGTGGATTGCAACCAATCAGCGGTCCCCAATCCCGCCACCAGCAATCCTGGCTGAAACTTTTCCCGAGGTTTGCGTCAGCCATTCCGGCTAATGCAAATGCTGGGACTCTGAGCATTCCCTATCCTTTCACAACAACCCTCAGTAACACCCTTATCAATTGGTTGTGACATGAAGAGGGTCTGTGAACCTTTTGCTGTAAACTCGAGTTTATCAACTTCATTGTTGTATAAATTATTAGGTTTGAGGGAAAACCTAAAAGATGTGAAAGTTGAAATGCTTGTCCTAAGTTATGCATGGTTTGGCGGTGTCACGAAACACGTTACATTGACCACCGGTAGCTTCGTCAACGAAACACATAATACATTATAAAGTTCTTCCGAGTTAGCTTTGTACATTCTGGTTTGGATCGTGCCCAACTCTTTTAATTGGTGTCCCATTTAAAATTCCGGTCTATGGTTGGTCATTGTTCGTGCGTCGAATGGATGGCTGGATGGAATGGACTTTAGCTTTAAAATGAAACTCCCCTTTTTGAAATCACTATCTGAGTGGAGACTCTAAATACGAAATTATTCATTTCATTGATTTATTTGCAAACAACAGAACAAAACATTTTTTTAGAAATCATTTCTACGATCCTGATTGCGACAATATTGTGTTTGAAACAAGCAAGTGGTTACAAACGAGGATGGAATATAAACCATTGAATATGTTCTTGTACTATTTGTAAGTGAATGATGTGCGCATTGACCCCAACTAAACCGCAATCCATGCTATCATATGATCCTAAGAAAGCAGGTTGAATTGCACGACAACGATTGCGATCCCGATTGTGACAATTGTGTTTCGGGCTTATTGTAGTGTTTGACTCTTTATCACACAATACGGCTTCCTACCAAATTAGTTTTTTTCGGTGTATTTGTGACAATTGTTAAAGTTGCCTTACATTATGCTTTCGCGACTCTTATTGCTTTCTCGGATTCTGCAATCTAAAATAACACACGCAATTTACACTTTATTGTGACTACTAACTCACTTTTGTCACAACCACATCCCCGACACTGTACTCATACAACACAGCACAAATGGTCGTTCTATCACGGTTCTACAGACCGGTTTTCAGTGTTGTGTGGGTTCATCTCACATTTCCCAAAGCCATGTTTGCCTGCTGTCACTCTTCATTCCCCATCGTCTGACAATGGACGCAAAATCAACATCCTATTTAACAACAATTAGTTGTAGTTGTTTACTTAGTTCAGTAAATATACTCTTTGTCATTTTTTGTAGGACGTATGATATTTTGAGATTCGAGTGTTTTCTTTCGTTTGTCACAAAAATATATTTAATAAAGGTGCATCCGACGTATATGAAACTTTGCAAAGTTGTCAATAAAGCATACATAGACAGCCCTGTGGTCATAGATTTTCCAAATTTTGACTTAATCAGTCAGAAAAAAATCACGAATTAGCAAAATCAAAATTCGTGAAAACTAATTTAATTTTTATAAATTATTTTAAAACAAAATTTAAAAATGTGTTACTGTAGAGCCCTATAATTCCACATTTGTGACATATGTTCAAAATTTCAGACACCTGTGGTGTCAGTTGGCCGAGCGAACAGCAATTTGCCTAAAACGCATGTCCTATACTCTCTTAATGAAATAATACTGATATGAACGATTAGTCACAATACTTTAATTGGGAGACCGTCGAGTTGGTATAAGTTTAAAAGTCTCTCAAAGTCTCTCAGTCGAAAAAACGTAAGATTGCCCGCTGTAGGGTACTGGGTATATCAGTTTTACTTGAAGTGGTGTAACCCTTGCTTAGAATTCTAATATATTACCTGTGGTATTGGGTAACGGAATGTCCAAGGGCTGGTCCAGAGGACACAATATCAGGAAACCCACAAAAAAATGTGTCCGGATTGCCAGTGGCGGAATTCGAACCAGCGACCTCGCGTTACGCATGCCGGTACAACGCGAATACTAAAATTGTGTCTTTTAAAAAAAAATCCTTTGGGCATTTCTTTCCAAATACCTTATAAATTACACAGTCATTACCGATCACTACCAATCTCCGCTGGGAAAACTGATTTGTATGCACGGAAACAATGTTGTTCATAAAACAAATAAAATGCCACTTGTGAAGCAACTTATGGTCAAAGGCCACTTGAGGTATAGGACATCGTTAGAGAAAGCACTAAGATTTATGCTTATGAGTAGAATGTTCGCTACAGAGAAATTGTTAACCAATAAACCTAATTATAGACTACAGAGGTATAAGCAGCCTGATGGAAAGTGTTATTTTTGAACCAGGATGGAGGTTGTGGCCTACGGCGATGGAAATGAATAGCACAAACAATATATGTATGTAGGCCTTTTGATTAAAAAAGACTTTATCAATGTTATCAATGCCACTATAATATTTATTGGTCGTATAATGTTTACTCTTTGCTAGCTGGTTTGCATTAAGCGAAATATCAATGCTATTAATCACAAAATGTGGCTATTCCGTGTGTACAATAAACCGAGGGAATCTAGTTCAACATTCAATATTGAATATTGAATAATACTCTATTGAATTAGTAAACAATTGCTCTAAATCACAGCTTACTTACTCGATCGGGATGTTTGCACAAATACAAAATAATGCTGTCGTTTTTAATCGTTGTCACTTTGTACACGGAAAGAAGTAAATCAAGGGTAGACCGAAAAAATTTGGGACACTAATCTAGTTAATTTATATTCTCAATCTGATGTATGAATCAATGTGCCACGTTAGATAATTACTAGGCCGCTTCGCGAACGCTTTTTACAGTCGCGTTGATGGATGAGCTTTTTTTGGAATATTTCTGTCCAATGATTACGTTTTTATGTGGAATCTCATTACTTTTTCTAAAGTTACTTGATATTACTTGTTCATTGTACACCTGTAAAAGGCTTATATTAAAACCTTTATTTCTATTAATTTTGACTAACATTTTCAACTTTATCTTTCAAGACGCACTACTTCACCATAATCTTTATGTCAATGTAAAATATGAACGTTGTAGCCCCACCCGTTTGGTCAAAATCGGCCCAAATACCCCGAAAATATCGTATTAAAAACTGGAGAAAAAATCGTAAAAGTACGATTTCTATAAGAAATATTTTTTCAAATGTCTCTAAAATCATAACATATCTGATTTCAGTGATTTTAAATGTTCCTCTAAAGTTTTCATCAATATCGGAGTAGCCGTTTTGCCAAATATCACGAAAATATCGCACTAAAAATCGAAAAAGATTGTAAAAGTACGATATTTATGAGAAATATTTCTTCGATTGTACCCAAAAACAATTCAGCTCTAAGTTCAGAGATTTCGAAAGTCCCCTCCAATTTTCATCAAGATCGCATATGCCGTTTGCCCGGTAGAGAGCGAACAAACAGACAAAAAACTAACAAAACAAACACCCGAGCTATTTTCTTGGGTAACGTAAGTAAAAAACAAACAAAAAAACACAAAGTCAAATTGAAGTCTTCGCTTCGCTCATCCAAAAACAATCGGCATCCATTTGTTCAGAAGAGTTGCAAGAATAAAGAAATATTCTAGAAATATTCTAGGTTTACTCACAGGTAATTTACTTCTGCTTGTGGGTGTACTTAATCAGCAAGCAACGTGTCAAGCAATTTGACGGTAATTTATTTACAGAGATTTGTCATTATATTACTTTTGATAACGAACCATTGTTGACAGTGAGTAGCCATTAGTTCTGGAATGAGCAATTTTATAAAGCGATATTAATCACGTCACTCTTACTAAAGAAGGTTTAAAAGCACTTGTCTATTGTCCAAGAGAAGACACAAGCTTACTTTTGTTACGAAACATACAAATCGTATCATAGAATATGCGCACAGGATATGCGCACGAAGGATAGATTTTAAAAAAATTCGTAAAATATTATTATTCAATATAAAACGTCTAAAGACGATTAATAAATTGTTTTTCAGCGAGGTCTCCGATTTTTCACAGAAGTAATTCATAGATAATTAATCATATTTCAAGGGGATTCCATTTGTTTTATAAAACTATACAAATACTAAGTAGTTTCTGTAGAATCTTATAGAGTTTAAAATTGCTAGTGAGACTGTATTCTTCCTCTTCCGCTATTTAATTGACGGTCAGCAAGCGAGAAACAAGTCCAAAGTCACACTTGTCACTCATGATATTGATTGATTATGTCGGGGAGGGGAGATGCAACATGCAACCGATGCAGGATGTATCTGACCAGACCAACCTCAATTATTTCATCAAACATGTTTGTACATCCTCCCGACGACCTTCACTAATCGCTTCACACAAACATAAACAGGTTCTAACAGACAGAAGCTAGGTGGCTGTGGAAACACACTGGCCTAGTCGGTGCAGAAGCTATAGGTGGCTGTGGAAACACTGGCCTAGTGACTCAAAGAGCTATCAGTGATTCAGTGAGCTACCGGGCAACCACTATCAGTGTGACATGGAAGTCGAGCACGCGACAGTAGGCGAGTGATAAGAGGGATCAGTGTGTATGGGAAGTGGGAGCGAATAGCAGTTTGTGCAGATGCAGAATCCAGAGGACTCGTTAGGTAGGCAAAACAGCACTTTTCTAGCTGGTGAGGCCGCTCGCTCTTTCCTCTTCCCTCACTTCTCCAGGATTCAAACTTCCCGCGCTTTATTTCACTAGGTCTAATCTTTTGGCAGACTCAAATTGTGGTAATTACACCTAGGTATAAAATACAGAATCAGAAATGGGGTTAAAAGGTGTAATATTTCAGGGATGGACAAAATCACGATTTTGTTGTAATTTGATAGCAAATTTCGAGGTTATGTTGCCAGCTGTCATTCAACTCAAACACTTTCAGAAGATATCTCATTCAATATCACAGCTTTGTGCATTTTCTACAATTCTATTCCATATTATTTTATTATTATTAGTTTTATCTTCTATTTATTGAACAATCGCACATTATAACGGGGTTACTTTTGAAATAGGCGCGAATTTCCATAGCTACACCTTTTACAATTACGTACATAAGCTTTGCGTAGACCTTTTACACCTCAAGAGGCAGGTGCAAAAAGTATGAAAGTTGTAATTACCCCCTGGTCAAAAGAACACGTATTTGGAAGAAATACTGTAATTACACCTGGACAAAAGAACGTTTATTTCTTCAAAAGGTGTAAAAATTGGTGGACAAAAGAACAGACCTACTGCTTGCTTGATGAGGCAGTGGTTTAGTGTCTGTGTGTTTCAGGTTCGACTCTTCGTTTGTGCATAATTATGGTCGTGTGCCGGTTTTTATCTAAACAAATCGACCAATGTCATCCTAAAAGACAGATAATTGAAAAAATGAACATTTCACAGATGTTACAATAAAATAACTGTTAAAATATCCGATTATTTGTTTTTTAACCTGTTAAATAGTTTCGATCCGTAAATATAAATAAAATAAATAAATACATTCGTATTTAGAGTCTACCCACTCATCAGTCATATAACTGATTTTCAGTGGGAGACATTAAACCAAAGCAACAAACAAAGCCAACCCTGTAGATCTGTAGGTCTTGTTACTCTTTATATTATATATTATATAGCATCGTTGTCTGAAAACCAATTCCCTGGTCATTTCCTCATCTCCAGTGATGAAATACTCCAAAATGATAATACTTGTCGCGTTATCTCGTGTAGAATGTTTGCACTGAACTGAACACACCAAACGCTGTTTTACTGGCAATGATGCAATTCAAAGTACCAACATCAATGTGCTATTTTGCATATAGAACCGTAATAATAATAAAACAACAATTTCGAAAGCAAAACAAACGGAATGGTTCACAAACAGGGTGATATTGTGAACAAACTATTTGTGTATGCGAGGGTGATGATAATAATGGGGTTTGGGTAGGGGGTGGGAGTATGGATTAAATACTAGGGAGTTGTCAAATAGTCATAGGTAGGCTTTTTATTACAGTTGCAGGTAGTAGAGACAACTTGTTCATCTCTCCATCCACCCGTGTGTATGAGCGAAGTTTTCACGGACAATGTTGATGGTGTAAGTTTTTTGACCCGTCAGAGTTACGTTCTAAAAATAACTTATTTTGATGCATAATATTCAATACTTGTAGTAGTATTACAACTAGGAAAACGCTTTGTCCCGCCGCGTTGTTGGATGAGCGTAATTGGTGCATTGAGCTGCCATGTGTTATGCGGATTTTCTGGTGTTCTGTGAAAAAATCATTACTAAGTTAGAAGATATTTTTAAAATTAAATTAAATTAAATAAAAATTTTTTATTTTTTATAATTAATCGTAATTTTAAAAAAAGAAAAATCGTAATATTGAAATTTTCAAAAGAAATAATTATTCGATTGCGCACAAATTTTACACGAATATATTAATTCATAAAATTAAGGTTCTGTAAAAAAATCATTACAATCGGATAAAGCATGTAGGTGTTATAAGCTGGAGAAATTTTAAAAATTGAAAAAAGTCGTAAAATTGCGATTTTCGTAAAAAATAGTTTTTTGATGACGCTCAAATTTCACATGAATAAAAAATCATTACAATTGGACAAAGCATGTAGGTGTTGTAAGTCGAAGAAATTTTTAAAAAATTGAAAAAAAATCGTAAAATTGCGATTTTCATGAGAAATAATTTTTCGATTGTGCTCAAAAACGTGGCAGTTCTAAGTTCAGAGATTTCGAAGACCTCCATAAAATTTCATCGCAATCGGAGTATCGGTTTAGCCGGAATCGTACTAACAAACAGACAAAAATACAAAAAAGAAAGAAAAGAAAAAAAAAAACATTCCGGATTTTTTTCTCCAGTTTAGTAAAATGGAATCTTCGCTTCGCTCGCTACGCTCATCCAATAATTGATATGCATATAAATTAAATTAATGGCAAATTAATTGATCTATTTAGGCAGTTAGTAGACAGGCGTGCTCCTAATAAATTTCAATTTTCTCAGCCAATTTTAGTAAAATACTTTCATTCTGTACTACATATTAAGTAAAAAAAGAAAGAAAAGTGCTTCTATTATAGAAATTTTCCGTAAATTGGTTGGTCTCAAGTTTCAGCCAAAAATGTCAAAAACAGCAAAAAAAACTAAAAAGACTAAATTTTCTGACTGATTTATCAAGTTATAAAAGATTATTCATTTTTTGCAATTACACAAAATTGTATTCGGATTCAATGATTTTTGGCTTCAGAGAAAGCGCCGAACATCAAAATATCAGTCTTCTCCCTCTACCTCCTTATAAGTGTGCTTTGTTGATATTAGAATGAGGGCATTTATAATTTTCGCCATGTTGTTCCATTATACAGCACAATGTTGACTCGCCGATAGTATGACGCTAGTGCGTCCATCAAGCTGTTGTGTTTGATCGACTAACATCAAGCATCCGATTATTCAATTAAAGTGAGTTTGCCTCTATAGGATGGGGCTCTTCGGCCCCTCTATCAGTGTGGCAATGGCAGGCACTTCCGCGTCGTCCCACCAGCTATCTATAGTGCTATCTCCTACAGCCCCAGAGCTGCACACAAGTGCAATTTAATGCACTCGATTCCGAAAACAAATACGGAAAACCACATAAAAGCGGCATTTTTGTTTTATTGAATGTAATCGCGAAAGTTTGATCAAATTAGTTTTTAACTTTTATTGTTACTGTTTTATTGGCCCGAATTTCCGGATATAAAGCGGGGGTTGTGTCAAAACGAGGCCATTAGGTCAGGCCCTCTGGGAGGGGGCTAAGACGAATGGGCCTAGTTGCATCTGGTTTGCTTCTGAGTAAATGTTCGGTATTTTTTGTTTTTGACAACGGAAGAAGAAAAAGGGGGCATGTTTTCTCCGAACACTACGCTTAGGTTATATTTCATGGCTTGTTTGTCAGGCTTGGCTGATAATACGTGTCTGTCGACCAGCTCAAGTAGTTCCCACATTGGATTGGTACTAGCATTTTCTTTCAAGTGTTTTTAAAGTGTTATTTGGGCATATGGTCAAGAAAAAGTTCAATGTCAACGACGCATTATCCTGCCGTTCGGCGTTTTTTTTTTAATCACGACAAATGTCACAATATCCGAAACTTTGCTCCGAACGTCAGGTCGCATTCATACATATTACATATAGGCTAGTGTAGGAAGAGGCTCTATAATAACGTTGTTCTATAGTTGAATATATTATAAATAGTAAAAAAATTGGAATGCTTGAAAAGTCAGAACACGAATTTGTGGATATTTTCTACAGTCAATCAAAAATATTTTGCACCTATCCTTGCAGCCTCCTCGACAAACATGCAAAGTATCGTGTTAACAGTGGCGTATCTAGGAATTCATAAAAGGGGGGGGGGGGGATCAACCAATTTTCATAGATGTATTGAAGGCTATGCGGGGGGTCCCGGGGCTGACCTACGGAAAAATGTTCTTCAAGGTCATTTTGTGAAATTGTGCGTTTTAAAGCATCACAATGACTACTTTTTAAAACCCACTAAAATCCTGCTTGACTCGTGAAAAATGTTTCTTCAAGGTAATTTTGGTGAAAATCTGTGCGTTTTAAAGCATCACCAACTTTTTATCTATTAAAATCCTGTTTTTAATCTAAACGTTTCTCTTCCAAGGTCATTTTGGTGAAAATCTGTACGTTTTAAAGCATCACAATAATCAACTTTGTAACTACTAAAATCCTCTTTTGGTAAGATAGTAATTTGCCTTTAATTTTGCGATAAAACAGTGTTATTCTATATTCTCAATTAGATAACGTTAAAAGTGCACTTTCACACTTTTTTGGCAAAATAGGGGGAGGGGGGGGGTTCCTTCCCCCTTGGATACGCCACTGCGTGTCAATTTCATAGGCATACTGGCCTCAGCAATATAGTAAAGGCAGGTGAACATTTATGCGCTCTTTCTCATGAGAACCGTCTCGCCACTCGGCCATGCACCCTCGGTGACTGGTGTGGTGTGGTGTGGGTCCTGGGGTCGACGCCCGGCGCAGCGCAGCACACCATTAATTGGCCTACCCCAACACATTTCACACAGGGAGAGGACGGACACTATACAATATTTATCTCTTAATTAGATCAGGTCTGGAATTAACGGCGTCCGCCCGAGTTGTAGTGAGGTATTCTGCAATTACCCGGAACAAACGCAGGCTACACCGCAGACAACCCTCTCAAAAACAGCCCTCTCCACTGGGGCACTGCGCGCTATACGGGGGGCAGGGCAAGAACCACCTACTCTCATCTCCTGGTGGATTAGCTGGTCAAACTGTGCCCTATGGTCATCGAAACAAGTCATAATGAAGAGAATAGTAAACTCAAGGAACCAAATTTGATTCTTCTTTCTCGTCCTCCCATGGAGAAAAACTGTAATGAATACGTCGTATCGTACAGTAACATTATCCATGAACAGTTAGTTTTCTTACAACCCCTACTTTGCACAGCCACATAATCTTTCACTCAGAATCCCTAAATAGATACAATTATTGAATCCCTTTTTAACTTAAGATTATAGGGAATGTGTAAACACATTATATTTAATATTTAAAATTAAAAGTTTTTTGTATATTTCTCTTTTTTAGCTCTATATAAAAAGTGAGGTGTAACATCCGTGATAAGCCGGAGTTGCTGTACAGCTATTGCTCGTAATAATAGAGTAAGCAATACAGAAGATACATAGATACCATCAGATAAGGATGTGGATTGATTATACCTTGCGCGAGAATGGGGGTGAAGATTACAGACGTTGATTATCTCTTAAACTAAACAATTTCAAACCCTCACGAGCAACAACTTGATGCAGTTAGAAGGCGATGCCCCTCTTATATTGTCTTCCCCAAAAAAACTTACGAACATCATCGACAATTTATTGAGACGTTTTTCATACACGTTTCAAAAGATGTATGTACCTCTAACCTTTTTTTTTACTTAAAGCTGTTCATATTTGCTAGAAGTGTGTATACAAAGTAAAGCTAATCCGAGTTGCAAGCAAAGTCGGAACTGTGTTGATTAATGTATTTTTCAACGCCCACGCGTTTTGATGGTTTTAGTTTTGAAAACAGATTGATAAATGCATCGAGACTCTCAGTCAGCACGGAGCCATCACCATAGAGTGCTGGGGGGGGGGGGGGGGGGGGAGCATAATAAATAGTTAACTCGTAGTGAATAAAACACAGATTAGTGAGGTGCACAACTAAAGTAAACCATACAATGATCGTGTCAATTCCAATGTATAGTTTTCATCTAGTTTGTGCATAGTATATTGTTTTCAGAACGAATCGACGTTTTAATGGAAGATTTTGTGCATATTATATAACAGGGAAACACAAAGCAGTAGTGAACAATTGGAGAAAGAGAGAAAATCAGCACAACTCCTGGCCACATTGAAGCGTTGGCAAACAAATAACATGTGCAATTAATGATTATACAGTTTGTTATCATTTACTTCCATTAGTTGTTTTCCTTTAGTGGTGTTCTATAATTAGTTATCTGTGGTGCTACCATACGACAACATTCAGTGGGAAATGGGATTGTTCCTCCGAAATGGAGTACATTCACATGAAATAAAATGAGCCAATTAATAATTGCCAATTACCTGCTATTGTGTCTCAAGGTGATTTAGAAAACACTTGTTTATTCGCAGGTCGCTCACATAGGCTTCAGTTTTGCCCCCCCCCCCCCTCCCACTAATTACTAAACACCTAGGCTCGAGGTAACTATCTCGCTCTCGCTACTCTTAATTCACATCGTTAATTTCAAGACCATCTAGAAAGATTCTAGTTCCTACGTCATTGTTATTATACAATGAGTCGAATGTTTGAAACCAACTACAACACAAGTGTGATGTAGACAATGATGAGTTAACAAAATGCGTTTGAATCAATCATTAAAATGAAATGTTTAAAATATGCTTATAAGCACATAAATACTTTTTTTCCAAATACAAATAAACTATGGTATAATATGGCATTACAAATTATAATGTAAAGAAGATTGGAAAATTATATGGTTAATTCAAGATATGGATGAATGAGAAGTAATTGAAGTTCTTTAGATTCGATTAGTAGTAGGCAACACAGCTAAGTTAGTCTGATTCTTGGCTTATCTTAGGGGATGACAGGGATAGGGAGGGACTATGGACAATTAAATAGTTTAAAATTGGTAAATTCTTAACTAAGAAATTAAAACCCTATATAAATGTTCACCTCCCGGCCTGTTATAGCATCTATGCCCTACGGTATACCATCCATTAATAAAGGAGTCCCTTATCGCGCTGCGCAACCATATTATGTAATTTTTTTAGTTGGCTACAACTCGAACTGATTTAATCTTTTGTAAGATGGTAAGCAATTTCTATTAACTGTTTTGTCGTATTGATATGTCATTATTTTTTTCTTTTTAACTCTTGCACTGTTGTTATAGGTATAACCTCTCAATAAAACCAGTAGAAGGCAACTGATAAGTCGTCGAAATATTGTTTTAAATCTTATTATTTATTTACTTAGTGCAGTGTAAAGTCCAATAAATTAATTTCAACTAAATATGTAATTTTATAAGAAATCATATCCAAGATTGAAACTTTTTGGAGGTCTCTACTTGTAATCCTGTATGAATCTGAGATTGATGGAGTCCTCTCAAAAAGTAGCCCTCGTTTCCCATTACTATTCGCCTAACACCCAAACAACCCGTTTATAGTCATAGGTTTATCGGATAAAACTGGTTTGTTCCGTACAGCGGGCATCCTTGCGAATTTAAAAAAAAGGTATTGTATTCATTTTTCGAGTTTGTCGTTCGTGGTTAGCTCCAACTTTTGCTAAACTTCTCTTACCCTGGTTGGCCGTATGTTCTCGGCACATCAGTTCAGTTATTAGAGTAATTAACGCTCGGATATGCCGCACGATGATTGGTCAAAGAGAGCGGCTCCCAGTCCGCCACAGGCTCCGCACAAACGCGCTTAATTAGAGTTTTTTTCTTCGTCGTCCTCAATGATATCGTGCTTTGTTGTTAGCCAGGGCGGCCCTGGTAGAGCGACGACGTTATGTCCGGCCCAGTGGCTTGTAATTGTAATTGTATTGCATTTGTAATGGGCGACGCAACAGAGCGTGCGACTGTACAGAATGACAAAACGATAACTATTTGGTCTGATCGCTAAATCGAAATCTGGTCTGGTCTGAGGGAGGATTAGTTCAAAATGTGCTTTGCGCTTTGCAGTGTACTTCTAGTAGTGACCGGTAGTATTGATAAGGTTAAAAGTAAACACCACCTTCATCAATCGACCAATTGAAATGTATAAGTGACAAAAAAAACTTTTGCATGGACTTCTCGTCATTTGACGACGAGGAAAATTAGCAGACACTGTTGCAACGCAACAAAGAAAATGTTCCCCTTGCTTCTTTGGCTTTGCGACCCGCAACGGGCACGACGCTGTTTCAATTGTCAATTTACTGGGAGTATGGGTGGCTTTGAGCAAATTATATACACATTTTTTTGTTGGGGAAGGATGACGAGGCAAGGAGTCCATTTAGTTTGTAACGGCGAAATTCCTCTGTGGTACTTGACTAATTAATAGTCTCACTGTCACAGATGATTATTAACACTTTTTTAAAGAGTTTTGCCAGATGTTCCCAAAAAGAGAGAGAGAAAAAACAGGGAGGTGCCGATTGGTAAGTTTCAAGTTTTTAAAAGTAATCGGTTTATTTATATTGTTTGTTTCTACTTCATACAAATTATTAATTTATTTAATTTAGACTATGAAGTAGAAGTCAAAACACGGATGGACAGATTTATTTATTAAACAACTTTATATATTAAGACATTTTTCATAGATATCCAGACACGCTTACACCCAGGACAAAAGTCTAGTTGAAAATTTACGTTGAAAAAATTAAACTAACCATAACTTCAGACGACGGAAACAATGCTTGTTTATTGTTGCTATTGTTATGCAATGATGCTATTCGAGAATCGAGAGACATGAGAAAACAGTTCAAAACACCCCATTGAGACAGATGTGAGACAAATGGACATACACTGTCACAATAATGAGATAGACGTATTATATAAAACAACGCCAGCCGAATAGGTAGCCAGACATGATATTCAACCACAGACAGACAGACAGTTAAATGGTGTTGTAGACATGGGGTCGCCTGGCAGCGTCCACCGCCCACCCAACAAACAATGGAGGCTATTAACTGATGTGGTCAGCTCCAATTATGTAAATGTGCCATGCGCCGCGCTGTCAACTTGTTCAATGCATTTAAATCAAGAACAAAGTCCCGTATTAAGTGGGAGTTGATTTCTCTGCATGATAACCAGGAGACGGTGGTGAAAGGAGGCTAACAACACAGCGTTCGTGTTTTGACCATAGGGTCATAAAACCCTGGTTTCACGACGCTATAAACGTCCGACGTTGAGAAGTCAATCAATTAAAATCTATTTAAATCGTTTTATTACCGTGAAGTGGGCCAATATTTTGTTCGCAAGACACAATGACTAATATGCAATAACTGCAAACATAAAAAGTAAAACAATGCTGCCAAACGTTTCCATTAGCTAATTGGAAACTGCAACTATTTTGCGCGTTTTATATTGTTTTATGGAACTGAGGTTCGAAGTATATTAATTAGGTACTTGCCACGACGTTTAAGATATTATACAACCGTGATTCTCTCCCTAAATAACACAGTGTTTTGATATGTGGAACAATATGTTCTAACGTTCAATTCCTCCTTCGTTCTTCTAGCAGACGAAAGACGCAAGGCGCATATAACAACGCAGGTACTGTACCCAATATTGCTAGGTGCTAGTTATTACTAGAGCTATAATTGGGAACGAATTATTTTATTTTTATCACGTATTTTTTGTGTTGAGAACATTATCCACTTGCCTATCATTTTGTGTGTGGGGAACTGTGCTTTTTGGATGGATAGAAAATGTGAGCCGTTAGGTTTGTTACTTTACAAACGCTACATTTATTAAAGATCAAGTTAAACATTCTCATCATGTTTTAAATTCCTCTAATTACTTGTATTTATATTCTTCGTGATCATACCCATTCTATCATTTTTACAATGTTTGACTCTACTATTATTTTTCCTAGGTACCCGTACATTTTCCACTTTTCTGGCTATTTCCTAACCGGCAAATTAGAAAGCCAAAATATCCCAATTTATTTACTCATGCTACCCCCAACTTGAATTGTAAATGTTTAACTTGTTGTGTTGTGTTAAATCGAATTGTAATTTATTTGGAAATGGGGAAAGCAAAAATCACAATTTAGAAAAAAGCAAGTCTTGATACAACCTTGTAAAATGTAGCAAAAACAATTATTTGAAGGAAATAAGAAAAACTTGTGATGACCGTGCTGTAAAATTCGCGAGTGTCGGCAAAACTCTCCTCTGAGACGTCGGATCCGGTGCACATGAGTCGTAGTGCGCTAGATGAGATGAGCTAGCGGTTCTCACGTGGATGCTGCGCCGGCCGAGCTAGTCAAGTCATCACCCGGTTAGATCAAGACAGAGATCACGTTGCTTTAATTAAAACGCTTCGTTTAGCATTTCACTTTGGAGATACCGATGATACCGTGTGGACCCTGCCCGGGCTAATTTCCCTTTCCTGTTCAAACCCACACTACCCAATAAGTTTATTTGTAATAACTGCCTCAAAGTCACCGATTACAGATAAACAACTATGTCCATATCAGAAGCTAATCGTCTGCTTGATGTGGAACTCGAACCTGGTACCTGCTTTGGCAGCAAAGACTCTAACCACTGCACCAACGTGCCACACTACTTTCATATAATTTTTAAAATTAAAACATAAGTCTCATTTTGGGACATTTTTTCTATATCATCAGAAATATTCGCCACAACAATGCGCCTCATTGCAATTTTTGACTAGGATTAAAAAGCTTTGATTAATAACATATGCACAAAAATTGATTATTTGATGCTTGTGTTTTAATGCTTGCATCTGGAAAGTATGATATGGCGACGAGCTATCCGATCGTAAAGTAAACAATCTGGATACAAAGTTTAAAAAAAATACTTGCAGATTGTGTGGTTATGTGATCAACAGAAAATAATGTCAATGCTAAAATAAGTGAAATATGATTATGCCAAAAAAGAAAGATGTGCCCTTCCAAAAAATATAATTCAGCAGATTATAGTTCGATTATGTCATGGTATGCTACTGCGCTCGTGTTCTTATGAATTGGTACTTCCCTACACTGAGTATAGTAATAGAAGGTGGAACTTCGCTTGCTCCGAGTATAGCACTGTATCTATACAAGGCGGATCTTTCCTTGCACCAACTGTACCAGTGTTATTGACAACAGGGAGACATAGCGGGTATACAAAGCCAACGGCACCGAGTATCCTTAAATAATGACTCCTGTTTCCTTCCCAAGTCGAGATTTATCGAGAGTTTTTTCCCCCGATGAAGATTTCCGCGTGTTTTCGGTGCTGCGCTGAAGGGCGACGCTTTTTTGAGCTCGCGACGTCCGAGGGGGGGGGGGGGGGGGGGCACAGTTCGACCCCACTAATCGAGTCCCCTTGATCCACGATGACAATTAGAACCTTCCGGGACTATTTGTCACTGGCCGGGCGGGGGCTCTACCGCGCCGGCTGAGAGTACTAGCAGCACGGATAACATTATCAGATGCACTAATTATATTTTTTTTATAACAATCGTATTTGTAACGTTTACCCAGTCATTCACAGAACTAATTTGCAGTGGGGTGTTCTCCGTTATAAAGTGGACCAAGCCAACTCTGTCGGCACAGGCACCTTCGACGATGGCCTGTGGCCAACCAGAATACGGTTTTTGATAGAAGAAGAAGCACCAGAATCAGTATGGTTTAATCGGATCAAAGTATTAAATATATTGTGCTTGATTGCTAGGACGACTCCAAAGTCACCGTTTACACGTAAAGTACCCAACCGCAGGATTGATGGATTTAAATTCATATATAAAGCTAAAAAATCTTCTGTTTGAAGCGGTGTTCGAACCCGGAATCTTCTGCGTTGAAAGCAGGCACTCAAACCACTGGACCAACGACCCACCAAAAATATGCAACAAATATAAAATACCAGGAAAACGCTAAAACGCTTAAGTCCCCGCCGCGTTGTTGGATGAGCGTAATTGGTGTATTGAGCTGCCATGTGTTATGTGGATTTTCTGTTGTTCTGTGAAAAAATCATTACTATGTTGAAATTTTTTTTAAATTAAAGTAAATTAAATTAAAAATTAATATCATTTTTTTTTAAATTAATCGTAATTTTAAAAAAGGAAAAATCGTAATATTGAAATTTTCATAAGAAATAATTATTCGATTGCGCACAAATTTTACACGAATATATTAATTCATAACATTAAGGTTCTGTGAAAAAAGCATTACAATAGGATAAATCATGTAGGAGTTATAAGTCAAAGAATTGCTTAAAAAATTAAAAAAACGTAAAATTTCGATTTTCATAAGAAATAGTTTTTCAATTGCGCTCAAATTTCACACGAATACCTAAATTCATAAAATTAAGGTTCTGTGAAAAAAAAATCATTTAAATCGGATAAAGCATGTAGGTGTTATAAGCTGAAGAATTTTTTAAAAATCGAAAAAAATCGTAATATTGAAATTTTCATAAGAAATAATTTTTCGATTGCGCACAAATTTTACACGAATTAAATTAATTAATTGCGATTTTCATGAGAAATAATTTTCCGATTGCGCTCAAAAACGTGGCAGTTCTAAGTTCAGAGATTTTGAAGGCCTCCATAAAATTTCATCGTAATTGGAGTTTCGGTTTAGCCGGAATCGTGCTAACAAATACACAATAATACAAACAGAAAAAAGAAAAAGGAAAGAAAAACATTCCGGATTTTTTTCTCCAGTGTAGTGAAATGGAATCTTCGCTTCGCTCGCTACGCTCATCCAAAAATAACGAAAATATAGGGAACTTATCCTTGTTCGATGGGTGAATAAATACAGATACCCGGTAGAAGCCTGGTTGCTTAGACAAACCATTCGGGGTTTAGTGATAGAGGCGTGAATTTTGGATCATTTACTCAAAAAACGTGCTGAGTAATTTGCCAGGTGGTCTCAATCGATTTTTTACCCCGTTCAGGGGGACCATGGAGCAAAGTTAGGGGTTGACATTATTTTCAAATGGACTAGGGGTGAGCCTAATAGAAGTAAAAGTGTGGTATTTAAACGTTTTGTTTAAATATTTATTCAATTTAATTATTTAAATCTAAAAAATGTATTATTTTTTAAAAGGGGTGTCCAGAATTGTTATTTCGAAAATTCGTTCAAAATGCTAGTACCTAAGTAGCCCTATAGCTTGTGATGATTCATCTTTCGGGGATAAGTGATAGAGCGTGAATTTTGGATCATTTACTCAGAAAAATGCAATGAATCATTTGCCGGTGGGTCCGCATCGAAAAATTTTCCCGTTCAGGGGTGACCATGGTGCAAAGTTAGGGGTAGACATTATTTTCAAATAGACTAGGGGTGAGCCTTATAGAAGTAAAAGGGTGGTATTTAAACATTTCGTTCAAGTATTTATTCAATTTAATTATTTAAATCTAAAAAATGTATTATTTTTAACAGGGGTGTACAGAATTGTTATTTCGAAAATTCGTTCAAAATGCTAGTAGGCTACCTAAGTAGGCCTATAGCTTGTGATGATTCATCTTTCGGGGATAAGTGATAGCAGCGTGAATTTTGGATCATTTACTCAGAAAAATGCAATGAATCATTTGCCGGTGGGTCCGCATCGAAAAATTTTCCCGTTCAGGGGTGACCATGGTGCAAAGTTAGGGGTAGACATTATTTTCAAATAGACTAGGGGTGAGCCTTATAGAAGTAAAAGGGTGGTATTTAAACATTTCGTTCAAGTATTTATTCAATTTAATTATTTAAATCTAAAAAATGTATTATTTTTAACAGGGGTGTCCAGAATTGTTACATTTGCCCATATTTCTAAAATACGTTCAAAATGCTAGGAAGCATAGCTTGTGATGACTCATTTGAAAGGAATTTAAACACTGAACACGAATTTCATACATAGTCAAAAGTCAAGGTCACCGGGGTCAATCAGGGTCACGACCTTTGAAATTTATTTATTATTTTGTGTAAAATCCTCGGCCACAGACGCAAGTCACGGTTTGATTCCGACAATCAGAAACCAAACTCGAGTCTACCAAATGTCGAAATTGTTTCTTTATGGACGGAATCAGATAATTCAAAATCACGCAGAAGTCGAGTCCAGTCTAGTCTCACACCCCTGTTTGTGTGGCACATCTTTGTAACAGCTTTTGATAGGAGACAAAGAACAGCGCGCTTTCAATTTCAGAGGCCAAACAATAGGTGTCTGAAGAGCAGTATCCCTGTACCTATAAACTCCTATATAAAGCCATAAAGATTAGACTAACTTACACAATTGCTTACACGATCGGGGTCAGCATACATTTTGATTCAAAATGAGTGGTCACAACCTATGGTGGTGCAATTAACAGTATATTGGAAAACTCACGACCCAGAAAGAAAGTTTGTACAACCCTGAATATAGAATTGATCTTTTAATGTACATATATTATCCTGGACGAACGATTTAGGTAAAAAGTACCAAAATATACACTTTTATATGGTCTGTTCATGGTGATTGGACAACAAAATAATAAATAAATTTCAAAGGTCGTGACCCTGATTGACCCCGGTGACCTTGACTTTTGATTATGTATGAAATTCGTGTTCAGTGTTTAAATTCCTTTCAAATGAGTCATCACAAGCTATGCTTCCTAGCATTTTGAACGTATTTTAGAAATAAGGGCAAATGTAACAATTTTGGACACCCCTGTTAAAAATAATACATTTTTTAGATTTAAATCACTAAATTGAATTAATATTTAACCAAAATGTTTAAATACCACCCTTTTACTTTTATTAGGCTCACCCCTAGTCTATTTGAAAATAATGTATACCCCTAACTTTGCACCATGGTCATACCCCTGAACGGGTATCATTTTTCGATGCGTACCCACCGGCAAATGATTCATTGCATTTTTGTGAGTAAATGATCCAAAATTCACGCTTCTATCACTTATCCCCGAAAGATGAATCATCACAAGCTATAGGCCTACTTAGGTCCTAGCATTTGGAACGAGTTTTCGAAATAACATTTCTGGACACCCCTGTTATAAATAAAACATTTTTTAGATTTAAATAATTAAATTGAATAAATACTTAAACAAAATGTTCAAATACCACACTTTTACTTCTATTAGGCTCACCCCTAGTCCATTTGAAAATAATGTCAACCCCTAAATTTGCACCATGGTCACCCCTGAACGGGGAAAAAAATCGATTGGGACCACCTGGCAAATTACTAAGCACGTTTTTCTGAGTAAATGATCCAAAATTCACGCCTCTATCACTAAACCCCGAACTTAAGCCTGTTTGGTATCTAAGGAGCCGAGCTAGTAGTGATCTACTTAGCGGTGTTTTGTACGTCGTCAAGTTAGTGACAAAGCACTATCAATCCGATGCACCCTCGAAGCTCTCAGTCACCACCCCATGCTATCTAGGAACTGCCACGATTATTCACACAATCACCATCCAGTGGCCACGCGTGCAGAAGTCACGGCCCAAAGAAGAAGAAAAAGAAAAAGGAACTCGGAAAAGTTTTCTGCATCTTTGAAAAGAAAAAGCCGCTGTAATTCGCTTACGCGCTGTAACGACTTTCCCGGACGGGAAAAAGCCTCGGAAAATGACGTAAACAAACTTGTCACTAGACGAGTCTGGTAGGTTTTTGTTTCGTAACCGAAGCAAAAACGAGGATTCTTAAAGGCAAAGTTTGACTATGAAAGGCTAAAACAGAGATATAGAAATAAAATCTAACGTCGTTCTGTTCTTCTTCAGCATCAAAAAGAGGTTTCCCACTTCGCCGCCTCTTTTGTTTGATATGGGAGATTTGCCCTGTATATCTGTATCTTGGCCAAGCCTCACCCACACCCCTGGCCACGGCAAGTACACATCTTTGTTTGAGCAATATATATACTCTGGGCACGACAAGAACCAGCCATCGTGTGGAGCAAAATTGAGTCGTCGATATTACGTATTTTCGAACTTTTGTAGAGGGTGTATGTTTTTAAGTCAGAAACATAACTTTGTCATTTGACTGAGTTCGCAATAAGTATCTTTTATACAGGACTGGGCGGCTCATACGGTTAGGGTGAAGGCGTTTTGTCATGACGGGTGCAGCATGTGATGTCAACAACACAACCAACAAAGATTTCTGCTGAGATAAATTATTGTAAATTAATTCTTTCGAGAGTAGAATTCTAAAGAAACTCATAGGCATAATTCTTTTGATAAATCTTGAATTTTGAATTTTACCGGACTCGGTATACAAAGCACAATGCCCAGACCATTGTTATACAAATTTGCATTTGTCAAGTTCGAATTGGGGAAGTCACGACTAGGAAAGTTTTTGAATAGTTCAAAAGATTATCATTATATACAAAATGGAAAAAATGAAAACCTTTGGCGTGTTCTTATATTATTAAATATATCGACCATATTTATTAATTTTATAAATGTAGTTAGTATTTTATGTAAGTCATCTGAAAATTTCAATAATAATTTTACTACGTTTTGATTCACGGTTATTTGTTACAGTTCTCATTTTGATCCGTTTGTTGTGAGGAGTAACCAATTTATTCTGTGAAGTCTTTATCACAATTTCTTATATTCATAACGAAGTTAACAAGTTGTTTCATAACTACCACTCTTCCTTTCAAATACGAAAAACTTTTCAACTCGGCAACATCACTGTGTACAAGTTGAGTCTGTTTTAATTACTGTAAACAAGTTCCTTTAACGACTCGATTAACACTTTGGGACATTTAACAACAAAAAAACTTGTCAAACATTTTATTCGTGAGTGACAATAATTTACGTTTTGCTTTATGGCCATGAGCGTAAAAGAATTTTTAGAGCGTAAAAAGTAAAACTTTTAGACTAAACGTTGTTGAGGAGATGGTCATAAATGTGAAGGATGCGAATATTAAGGGGGTGTAGTTTTGTTGTATAAGACACGGACCCATCTTACTCTCGCTCCGGTGGTTTCTCCTTCTAGAACTACAGGATAAAGTTTGTCTCCCAAGTTTGTCCGGTTTGAATGTAAATGACCCCCCACCCTCTCGATATTAACACGAGACAAAACTCCCCCCCCCCCCCAACTTTCAAGAACCACACCCGTCGATATTAACAAGAGACAAAACTCCCAACCGGGTCAAAGTTGTGAAGCTCGTGGTTCAAAGTTCGCGCAACTTTCTACGATGTTGCTGAAATAGTGTGAGATTAGCTCAGCGAGGCGGGTAGGTAACAACATCTTGGTACCGGCGAGATTGCACACCTTATGGGTCCGTGTTTAGTGGGAGACCTGGTCATTCTCCACGGCGGATCTCTCACTACCACTTCAATACCACTTCATGGCCTGAACTGAGAACCAACTCCACTCCACTATGCTGTAGTTCAACAAAGTTTTCAGTTTCGACGAAACTAGTTTTCAACAAACATCAAACTATTACCACGTTCACGTTGAAGTGATCCCATGTAATAAGTTTCATGGTTTCGTCAAAATCGACAAAATAAATATAGTTTAAATTAAGAGTCTACCCATTCAGTTAAAGTACTAATTTTCAGTGGAAGACTTTAATTAAAGCAGATCCGAAATAACCCTGTCGACGCCGACCTCATCAATGAGCAACTTCTGATTTGGACTTAAGTCCATCTGTTCTTTGGTAAGGAATTAGTAAACGGTGACTTTAGAGCCGTTCTAGCAACGACGCACATAAGAAATTTAAAGTTGTTCTGAATCGACCTTGTTGATTCTGTTGTGTGTGTTGTGTGTGTTGTTGTTCTTGTGATTCACTCGTCGATTGCGTTGGGGCCTGCAGGGTTGGCTTGGTCGCTTTGGTTTGCTGTCCCCCACTGAAAATCAGTTATATGACTGAGTGGGTAGGTAGATTCTTAATACGAATTTTGTTTTTTTATTGTTTTAATGCCAACCCACGATCAGTATTTGAGATTAAAATGAATGAATCAATCAATCAAGAAATGAAATTCTGTTCACAATTTTCTTGAATTTTGATATAGAAAGAATATTTTCCTATAGTATTTGATACAATTTGTTCCTGACGATACTCAAACTTTCTGATGAATGAAAATACTTTTTGACAGATGCACAAAACACATCCGTAATCCGAATACTTATGATTTCTCACAATGCACTTATCAACCATAACTTCATGTTTCCAAGCGGTGTTTGATCATTCAAACGGGGATGTAATAATAAGTATAACTAGGAAAACGCTTAAGTCCCGCCGCGTTGTTGGATGAGCGTAATTGGTGCAAAGAGCTGCCATGTGTTATGCGGATTTTCTGTTGTTCTGTGGAAAAATCATTACTAAGTCGATTTTTTTAAAAATTAAATTAAATTAAATAAAAAATTAACTTTAATTTTTTAATTTTTAAAAATTAATTGTAATAATTGTTAAAAAAAAATCGTAAAATTGCGATTTTTATAAGAAATAATTTCTCGATTGCGCTCAAATTTAACACTTATCTATTAATTCATAAAATAAGGGTTCTGTGAAAAAATCATTACAATCGGATAAAGCATGTAGGTGTTATAAGTCAAAAAATTGTTTAAAAAAAGAAAAAAAACGTAAAATTTCGATTTTTATGATAAATATTTTTTCAATTGCGCTCAAATTTCACACGAATATCTTAATTCATAAAATAAAGGTTCTGAGCAAAAATCATTAAAATCGGATAAAGCATGTAGGTGTTATAAGTCGAAGAAATTTTTTAAAAATAAAAAAAAATCGTAAAATTGCGATTTTCATGAGAAATATTTTTCCGATTGCGCTCAAAAACGTGGCAGTTCTAAGTTCAGAGATTTCGAAGGCCTCCAGAAAATTTCATCTCAATTGGAGTATCGGTTTAGCCGGAATCGTGTGGACAAACAGACAAAAATACAAAAAAAAGAAAGAAAAAAAAACATTCCGGATTTTTTTCTCCAGTGTAGTGAAATGGAATCTTCGCTCCGCTCGCTACGCTCATCCAACAAAATGCATATAAAATATATAAACAAGCACCGGTGATGATGAGTTGTATGTTTAATTAATACACTCAATCAACGTCTTTTTATACACGTAATGTTTCAAACACCTTTCTAAACATCTGTATTTCTATTTTCTATCGTAGTCCACGAATGTAACTCTCTAACTTTACACAGTTCTCGAGCGCAGCCACTTCTTACTTCCCGTTCTATTGAGTTCAAGTAAACTCTGTACAATTAGCTCAAGCTACATTAACTCTGATCAGATAACAACAGCTGGAAGTTGGTTAACACAATATAAATCCACTGCATCGTAGCTATATGGGTTACGTATTTTAAAACTATTTCAAACCACTATTGAGAAGCCAATGAAAATTGCTGGATTTAATTACATTTATTTAATTTAATTTTTAATAATGATTAATTGATTATTACTTTTCCAAAATAAAGTTTCTCTCAATAACTTACAAATTGTAATAATCAGAATGCATTAGAAAGGAGAATTGAAATTGTTTACTGTCTGTACAGATTACACTTATTATTATATTACAGAAAGAAACTGGAAAGATTTAAATACTTTTAGAGATAGTGGTTAATTGTGCATAATAAGATGAGTAGAAACAGACTATATGACAAAAAACTAGTCTCATACCATGGAAATAAATTCTACATAAGTGTATTACAAATAAACTGAAATTAAGTAGATATACTACTTCTCAACTCAAAGCGGTCTCTCAGTTTATTTAGTACTGTTCCATATACTGAACGGTGAATATTCTGAAATTGAACTATTTATTAAGAGCAAATTATAAAAATTTTAATACAATTCCCCGAGAAGGTGCACGAAAATTGTCTGTAGCTGTACCGAATTGTTGTAACTCTCCTGCATATTGTTGTAGTTACCCAACGCAAACAGTGGGCATAATTACATCTCCATTCTAATCGTCCTTCGTTGTATGAAAATGTTCTAGGTAGAGTCGCGCGCGAGTTGAAAAGACACGACTGTAATATCCACGCTACGCCCCACGGCGAACATTTGAACACAATATTTTGGCAACACCGCGGGGATATATTAGATGGTGTGTTGTGTTTCCTGAAAGTAACAGTAAGCTGGCTCAGTGAATCCCAGCAAGCAGAATCCTAGATTCTGCTATTGGTTATACCCGG
Source organism: Sweltsa coloradensis (assembly GCA_024449915.1). Taxonomy (NCBI): domain Eukaryota; kingdom Metazoa; phylum Arthropoda; class Insecta; order Plecoptera; family Chloroperlidae; genus Sweltsa; species Sweltsa coloradensis. The sequence goes on along the minus strand of JAMZAV010001286.1, from coordinate 210,448 downwards.
CACCTCCACCATGAGAAGGTGACGATGCTGAAGTTGCTGGGAACACATCTGATCACATGAAGATACCGATTTTTATTTATTTTCTAGCCAAGTTTTTGCGTGTAATAATAAAACCTAAGTAACATATCGTAGCGCAATCTCACGTGTACGCATTTTTTACTTTTATTTATTTTGACAAGGCTGAATAAAAAAATACATTCATCCATCAACCTAGGAATCGCGTCCACGAAACTCGGTTTAGTTTTACTCATTTTGCTGTATACCAGACGCAGGAGCAAATCAGTGACAGTCTCGAGACAGTTTTTTGGGGAGACCCGGCACCTCCACCATTTTTAATATAAAATAACCTTATGTAATGTCAGACACAGTAGGCCAATAATTGCGACAAGCTACAGATATTTTGGAGAGGCCCGGCACCTCCACCATTTTATAATATTAATAAATGACTTAACTTAATGCAAGAATGGGATAATATTTACCAACGGCAACTTAGCAGTAGGGAATATTTGTTTCTTCCCCTATTTTCATTTCGTGATTTCACGGCATAATAAGAAAAAATTGGGTTTCTGCATTTTGAACAAATTACATCGGATTTATTGACTTGATTATACCAAATATTATTTCTGAAACATTTCAAATATTGTTAATAAGGTGATGACCGATGAAATGCATTCGGTGCCGTCCGTCAGCCAATCAGCGCCATTCACGTACCCGGCGCCTCCACCATGTGAATGACCTGGCCTGGCGATGAAAGCCGGGGGCAAATGCTCACAAACCATTTGAAATATTAAGAACGATCCACAGTTACTTTCAACGACGTCATTCACCGGGATATACTTGTTTTCTCTCGGGCAATCACATTTTATTACATGCCATACCAATTTTTCCAATTCTATACCCGCATTTCAAACTTGTTTTTTCAATAATAATACCTCTGGTTACCTCTTCTTACAGCAAAATTCACTCTGGATACGCTGCAAATCAAAATGGTTTGACTCTTTTTTTTCAGTAAATTGTACATCATCTCAAAAGTGGAAATCGATTCTTGCAATATTCTTTTCGTAGCTACAAATAGCTGAAAGCGAAGACAAAGCCAGTACTCTGAACACAATACGAATGAGTCTGTATCCAAACTTCTATTGTCAAAGAAACTATAACTTCTTATTACTAGAATTTGTTTCTTGTATTTTTCACGTTTATGTTGTTTTTGAACGGGAGAATGTCTCAGCACATGGATTAAATGCAATCAAACGTCGCCGATGAGTTTTTCTCTGGTCAAAGTGACATAATATCTCGTGTAAACGGTTGTTTAATTGTGAAACAAGTCGCCGCCAGATATAATCGCCTCGCTGAACACTCATACGTGCAGTGTTCAAAGGACCTTTCGTGTTCTCCATACACATTCTCGCCTCTTCCCTCATATCATTAACATTTGTCTGGTATCAGGCAAAGCTCCTAGATTGTATCATTGCCGTGATATTCGCACGTCAATAAGAAAACGAGTCGAGTTTTAATAATTTATTTAAAACATAGAATAAACACAAAACGAGTACATTGCAAATAAACAGTCAGTAGCTAAATTGTGTTTATAGTAGGACATGCTTTTATGACATCTTCTTGAGGTACAGGATGTAAAACATGTGCTTATACATTATTTTCTATAAAAGTGATGAAGGTCGCGCTTATCCATAAATAATTTGATTTAATAATAAAAACATTAAGACTTGCAAGTTTTACGATTCTTCGTAATGAGTTCAAAATATGTCAACATTTTCTAATCAATATATAATAACTGTTTTTATTTCGCGTGTTCATCAATAATTTATCAATCAATAAATCAATTATTAACAATTATACTCCGTTGTATATGCTGGAATAGAATCGCACAGACCGTAATCAGTCAGTCTTACACACACGAAACACCAACTGTATCTCGTATCTTAGGACTCGAATTCTCCGCGCCCTCACTTTCATTTGTCTTCCTCCCGTCTGGAGGCGAGTGGGTCCCTCGGGAACACACACACAATACGCGTCTAATGGACGTGGCCGTCCGTCTGACCGGGAACAAAAACAAGCTGATGCGAACCGGCCAGAAATATCATTGAGATTTATCGGAGCTATTTGCGCCGAGTCGAAACCCATTGACTTACATAACGGACTCTCCCTCTTTGTCTTTCTGTTGCCCTCGCGCACAAATCACAACTGCTTATTGGGCTCTCCTCGTTACACCGGCGCGACCTGACAGCTGGCAGTACACGATTGCCACACGTGCCTTAATTAACTGTATGTACCATACTTGCGGACCATATATTCGTATGCAATTTGTACCTAGTGACACAAAGCGCCATAATTTACAATAGGGCTGCAATTTAATATTTACTGTGAACAAAGGAATTTTAATGAAGAGATGAATTACGGCATGGGTTTGATAACCAATGCCTCGCTGTAATCGAACCCACGTCCCTACACTTTATACCTGCGCCCTTCTCCCACGATAATTTGAGTCTGAGTTAATACATGCAGCGGAAACTTTCAATGTGTTTTTTTTTACAATTGCTATACTGAATCAACAATAATGTTATATTATAGTTATTCTGAACAAATTTGTGCATCAGTTCATTGGTTCGTTGTCTGTCGCATGCAAGTAGAAAATGTAGCTATAGCAAGAGCATTTTACAAGTTTGAATATTTAGTTATAGAAAAAGTCTCCTGTTTTCTGGTAAAAATTCCCTCTGTAGGGTACCCATTCCTTCAAAAGTTGACCAGTTGACCCTCTTCAAAGACATGCTTCGAATAGACAATTTCTGATAGTTTTGACACGATCTAATGTCCAACAGCTTGTTACATGTGTGCCTAGTATTGCCAAAAACCGAGAAAATCTTCGTATTGAATTGCATGGCTCCCTACCGAATGAGTGTATCGCGTGTAAGCGATGTGCCACATCTTCCACTACGAAGTCTCCAAAGCAAAGAGCTTAGAGTAAACACGAGATCTCGCCAACTGGTTTATTGCTCTCCTGACAAGTCTTGAACCAACGACGCTTAACGAAGTTCTCAACTCGGAGAATTCTTTAAGTTTGTGTTGGTAATTAACATAACGACCTCGCAGTCGCAACAAGATGCTTACAAACTATACTGCTGCTTACATTATTATAACCCATCTTCGGGGAGAACTAGTTCCATACATTAGCAATCATTAGGGCGGTGGTATTTACGTTAGAAGCTTGTGAGGGTATAGAGGAGATTTCGGGTGAAGATGTTGTTGAGAGAACTGATTTTTATTTTTCATCCCGTTTTGTGTCGATTCTAGGTTGGCTTATGGGGAGTTAAAAGTAGTAGGAAAATACCTTAGTTTTTCTAGTTACACAAATAATTGTTTTTGTCTTATGACTTGATTCTCTAACAGGGTTACACATAGATATTTGGAAGTGGGTTACATAAATGTACTCTAATAAATTAAATTCGCTAGTTTAAAATAAATTATGCGCGTTATTTCGCGGATTAGACAAATTTCTTGTTCCCCACTCATCCCTCTCAAGGAAATACCAAACAAAGTAAGTGGTAGGGTAGAATATAATTAGGTATATGCATTTCTTTTACATTAAACTACATATGATTTGATTAATTTTTTTTTGGATATTAATTTTTTCGAAAAAAAAAATATTGTGTTCAAAATTTCTGGGGTTCATTTTATTATCATATGTATTTGCCGTTGATTCTCGGTTAAGATAAAAAAAAAAACATTAAAAGAAGTTTGTAATATTGATCGTATTTGATCTAATTTAGGTGCAAACTAACTAAGTTATGAGGGTTTATTTCTCGATTTGGATAGTCGGGAAACACTCCTGTTGGTGAAATTGTTAATATTATTTACTACAATTCAGAAATTAAACAATCCATCCCGGTTGGGGTGAATTTTTGGGGATATGAATACCGTACAAAAAAAACTTCCAAAATTAGCGCAATTGTACCATTTTTATACAGTACCAATAATTGGCATTTTTTTGACTATCCTATCTCGACATGAGTAGTAAATATTCCTCACTTCTGTAACTCCTGTGGCTCTGTTCATCTTTTACCCACTTCATACCTATTAGTCCCTTGCATAAGAGGTTGACAATGCTCACTTTTCCGGGCAAGTTCTCACATATATCAAATGAAAGCTTGAAATGTCCCCTTTACAAAAAAGTATGATGTATGATTGGAGCGGGTAGCTTTTGGCCAAAAATGGGGGGGTAAGGTCAAAATGTGTAAGTTAGAGTTCAAGAAAACAATGCCCGATAAGAAATTTTCATATGTCAAATGAAAGCTGGAAGTAGCCCGATTTCAAAAATGTATGATGTATTATTGGATCGGCTGGATTTTGGTACAAAAACAGGGGGGAGGTAAGGTCAAAATGTATAAATATGAGTTCAAGAAAAAAATTACCGAATAGATGTTCACATATATCAAATGAAAGCTTAAAATGACCCCATTATGAAATGTATGACACATTATTGAGGTGGTTACCTTTTGGTAACAAAATGGGGGTAAGGTCAAAATGTGTAAATTTGAGTTCAGAAAACAATGCCTGATTACATATTCACATATATCAAATGAAAGCTTGAAATAACCCCTTTACAAAATTGTATTATGCATTATTGGGTTTAGTAGTTTTTGGTCAATTGAAGAGGGGAGCGGGGGGGGGGGGGCGCAACAATAAAAAAAAATGGAATTTTGAGTTGCAGAAATCAAAGTTAATGAAACTATTTTCATGTATCAAATGTAAGAACGCATCATAAACAGCACACAAATATACGGTTGCATATTGTAATATGAAATAGGGGTTAAAAGTCAAAATCTGTATTTTACGTTGCAATGCATGTGGGGGCAAGTTCACACATATATTAAATGATAGCTTATAACGAGCCCTTTGCTAACAAGTATGATGTATAATTAGGACGGGTAGCTTTTGATAAAAAAAGGCGGGACAATCGCCTTTTAAGACAAAATCTGTCAAAATTGCAATGATATTGTGAAAACGTCTTTATACAATAGTAATTAAATGATACGACGAGCATTATACTGAATAGCATGGCCATTTTTTGCTGAAACCTTTTGTTTAAAATGGGGGAGTTTTTAAACCATATAACCATATTACATTTACCATATAAACACATTTTAAAATACATTCGGAATAGTAAGTTGCTGTTATGGTTTTATGAAGGCGTGTCTCTGTCTACATGTATACAAAGTCGTCTTACATTTTATATGAAATATAAACATATTACTGATGAACTGTACCTTGAAGTTGCTATTCGCTATCTGTGTCAGACTCCAAGTTTTGTGACAATATACCAATTCATTCTCATCTGCTGGTAGATATTAGTACATCCCTTAAGTTTGCATACATCGGTGCACATAAGGTTATTATCCAGTCATTGGCAATCAGGTAGCTTGCAAATCTTACTACATTTGCAGGCAAGAAGCTGCATCACTGCTTCAGGGGCAGGCGATCCAGTCATCCACTCCACCACGAGTTGCCCATCTGCATTTGCTGATTGATAGTTTGCCCGTTGAAGGTGTTGAAAGAAACAGTCCTTGCAAGGTGGAAGTTGAGCAAAATCAATTTCCTCCCCCCCTCCTTGTTGCGAAATAATTCATAGCGTACAACGTTTATATCTGTGACGAGAGATTGTGATGAATACAGCTTGCAGACAAAAGCTTCTAGAGTAGCAACCAACTCTTCTCCAATGGTCCAAGATTTGCCTAGTTGGCTCAAACATGCTCGATATTCGCAAGATCTCATTATTTCTTTCAGTGCTCCAACTTTGCCTCTTCCAGCAAATGCACTCACCGTATCACAACCCGTTAAGGCGTGTAGGCCAATAAGAGCTTTGCATACTTCCTTTCCGAGGGAATTTGCAATTTTAGACACATTAACATAATGCGATCTATTCTGAGTACCTCTTTTAACAAAAAGTGATACATTAAGATCAAATGAAGCCCATAGGCAGATGATAAGAACATCTGTGTCAGCAGATACGATGACTGCCGAAGTAAAGCCGTTGTTGGAGGCATATTTGGCATGAAGGAGTATCCGCGTATCCGCTTCTTCTTGCAAACATTGTATGTCTGCACAAATCTCCCAACCATGTTCTGTTACTTTAATGCATTGGTCTTCACACGTGACATAAAGAATCCAATTCTGTAGTTTCAAGCGCTGTTTTGGAGATATCCAATCTTCATAAATATATTTTTTAAGGCTTGATTTATTAACAGAGTTTGCAAGAAACATCTCTAGTTATGTATGCGGTGTCCAGGTGCTATGTTTTTAACTTGTATGGCATTGACAGGACCTCGTCGTAAGCGTTCAGTGTTTTTAATGGATACTTCTCGATAAACATCAAATACAACATGAACTTCTGAGCATCCGTTTGCCTCTTCAAGCATGGAACGTAAAATTGATGTTGATATATATATCTGTACACATTTGGCTGTTGAAGGATTTTTTCTGTACTATTGCCATTGCATCTATTATGCATACTTTTGGCCCTTGAATATCCAAATCCTCAGCAGGTGAAGAATGTTTTTCTAACTCCAGTGCCAAAACAGCCTTGGTAGTTTTTCTCAAAGTCCCGTCTGCAGATGCTAAAGACCTGGGTATAGGTCCCAGAGGATGTGAAAGAACATCTAGCATTTTAAGTTGCCTGATCTCGGCAATAATTAACATTCGGCATAACAGATTTCTGTCCGTTTTTACAGACAAATCTACGCCCTTTTTGGATACACGTAGATTCTTATTTAGAGTGGAGAAAGTTCCCAAGTTAAGCTTCTTTATATTATCATGGAATTTCGTTGTTGGAGGGGTTTCTTCAAGCCTCGTTCGTTTGAACTCGTCATACGCTTCCTCGCCACTCTTCAGTGCTTTTAACAAATCAGAGGCGATAGATGGTGGTGCAAGCATTCTTCTTGCTGGAGCACACTTTGTTAAAATGAACATAAATTGAATTCACTAACCTTTTATGTTTGTAAAATGAGCAATTATTTTTGTTGGCATATTTCTCAATTCCATCAATCGGTAATACTCCCGTAGATAGTAGGCTATGTTTAAATCAAATTTACACATTTTGACCCAACCCCCCCAATTTTTTGTACCAAAAGCTACCTGCCCCAAAAATCTGTCATACGTTTTTGATATCGGGTCATTTCAAGCTTTCATTTCATATATGTTAATATCTAATCGGACATTGTTTTCTTGGACTCAAATTTACACATTAGGGCCTTACCCCCCCCCCTTTTTTTGACCAAAAGCTACCTGCCCCAATAATGCATCTTACTTTTTGTAATGGGGTCATTTCAAGCTTTCATTTGATATGTGTGATTATCTAATCAGTCATTGTTTTCTTGGACTCAAATTTACACATTGGGACCTTACCCCCCCTTTTTTGACCAAAAGCTACCCGACCCAATCATACATCATACTTTTTTGTAAAGGGGACATTTCAAGCTTTCATTTGATATATGTGAGGACTTGCCCGGAAAAGTGAGCATGAAAAGGCCTATTTTGCCTCTTATGCAAAGGCCTATATTCATCATACTCATTCATAGCGATGCAATATGTCACTGCCCCAATACAATCTAAAGGTAACTGGAGTACAGCCACAGATGTGCAATTAGTTCTGTGTGGTCACCCTAACACCTGCAGCGTTGACCTTAAATTAGTCACGGACTGACACGGGCATAATAAATCACCATCACATTACACCATGTTTATAGGACACTCTTGCACTAGGTGAGGGTAAACATACTTGCTTGTGGAAATAGTGCACTAATGGAACTGCTTATTCAGAATAAATTGAAACGTTCAAACTGATGCAATTTATTTATCGTTTATATTATATCTAACCATTTAAATATCATACTTATTACCCTATGCTAAGACTAAAGTGACATCCCTATGCTGACAGGGAATCCAAACAAACCTAGATTTGACTTGGTAGAGGTACGTGTATGTAGCTTTTTCAAGTGGAACTCTTGGCGTTTTGTATAGCATCTATGTTTTGGTCACTTGCAAAAACTTGTGGATGAAGTTTTTCATATTTTTATTCCGAAATTATGTCACGGTTGAATTAATATTAACAGAATAAAAATGTGTAAAATTAAATTATTAGACGAGTGAGCGCAGCGAACGTAGTCTACAACGCTACTCGATCGGGCCTTGGTCGTGATTAATTCTGTTAAATGTTAAATGTTAAATGTTTGTTAAATGTCTGTCTGTCCAGTCCCATACGGCCGAACGGCCAAATAGACTGAGCTGAAATTTTAAACAGACATCCGTGACCAGGTAACTGAGAACTGCTAACAAAATGAGCACAATCTGTTGTGATTTAAACCTGCAAGAAATAAAAAACTGGAAAATTCGTTGAAATGCATAGGAATATTTTAACGACAATGGTTTTGAATTTGAAATAATATTTTTTGTTTGTTATTTACCTGGCTGTGAAATACCGTGTCCAAGGTTAATTGAATGTTGGACGTCAAGGTACCCCCAAATTCCTCTCGTAGATTGAGTAAACCTTGCAATATTTTTTACGTATGTCGTACTGGCTATGTTTTCCATAGTATTGTCACAGATGATGGACTACACTGCGTTATTATGCATTTCAAAACATGTTAAATAATTATAAAAATACAATCTGGAAATTACAAAATCTTTCCCGACCAGGGGATTGAACCCACGTCTCCCACATTTCGGCTATAAGGGCGCTTTAGCCAACTAGACTAGGAAAACGCCAAAGTCGTTGATAGACGAGTGAGCGAGGTATGTGTTGAGTACCCGGAAACATTTGCATTTAAGTTTGATAATTATATAGGTATAGATAGATAATAGGGTTTCTAAGTTTAGTTGCTACAAGGGCACGTCAACTGTAAGGTAATAATGCGCCACTTTAGTCTATGATAGGCTGGGGAGACCTCAGTTGGTAAATAATTAATTGATAAATGGGCTTAAATGTGTAGGTTTTATTTTAACGACATTTTTTTTCGGGAAGAATTATAATTTTTGGGATGTCAAGAAATGCGCGGCACTGGCCAAGATGTATCGAAACTTGCACGCTCAAGATTACCCAAAACTCCGCACGGAGATTTGAGTAAACCTTGCAATCTTAACTCGTTCTCGTACTGGCTATGTTTCTTATACTATTCTGCAATGTTAAAACACTACAGAAATAATTTATTTGTAATTAATATTATTAATCTAGATGGTTGGCATGCGAAATAAAGTACGATGTACATGAATAATCCCATATAATTTTTATGTCTTTTGTAATTTTTTTATACTTTACAAATTTGCGTTTAAACGACAGAAAATACTATTGGTTTGTGCATGGACTTAGAATAGTAACATCCATGGTTTGTAGAAACTCCATTGAGATTCGTGGATCTTGATCACTGCCTTGGTACAAACAATTAAAGATCAAACAGGAATAACTAGGGAAACGCCAAAGTCGTTGTTAGACGAGTGAGTGAGCCATGTGTTGAGTACTTACTAACATTCATTTTCTTCCCCCTACCTAAGGCCTCCCTAGCCTATCATAGGCTACAGTGGAGCATTATGGGCTAAACTATGACCTAAACTAAAATACTCGATTATTTATACGTATATATAATCAAACTTAAATGCAAATGTTCCCGCGTACTCAACACATGGCTCACTCACTCGTCCAACAACGACTTTGGCGTTTCCCTAGTAGGTACAATGTCGAGGAAAATAAAATAGGACTGGAAAATTAAGTTTTTAAGTGAAAAAAAGCGCTTTGTACTTTGTATAACATCTATTCACAATACGCTATTTTCATGTTCCTCTAACTATTAGACATTAGTTTCACATTATCTCGTATGTGTCGTTTAGCTCAATAAATTGTTTAGCTGTTCAAGAGATTGTAATGCTTAAAATGAATATTAAAATAGTTTTTTGAATTATGAAACCATCGTAACATAAAGAGTACATACTGTACTAAAATTAGTTTACTGTCGCGTATTTATTCGTGACCCAGACATGAAAGTAGATTACGACAGTCAATATATGCATCCGCTTCTACGTTATTGACGTATATTAAACTAATAATGTACACCTCTCAAGGGGCGTGAGTGACAAGCAAGACTCGCATCTTATTAACTGTGACCTTAATTGCAGAACACCCGTAGACTTGATTCAAAACAATAGCGGTAACGTAATTGGGAAGACGTGGTGGTCCCACAGGACTAGTCGTATAGGATGGGAGGTACAGCACGTTCAAAGATTAGGGAGCAGGGATGTGTGTCAAGACCATTTGCATAGACCGCTCCCCTGTCTAGCCAATCTGTTTTTAATGCTTCTTTCCAGAGGTGGGGTAGAAAAACTTTGAAATTAAATTCCGGAAACGTGTCCAGGTTTTTAAATGTTGTAGCGAAACACACTCTGAAGGTACCGTTTAATTCACATTGACTTTTCAATTTTGTCTCATTGATTCAAATAAATAAGCATTAATTAACTAGTAATAACAGATAATCGTAATCAAAATACAAGCCCATCGTGTCGATCAACACAATTCTATTTACTGAAAACTTCAAATTAATTTCTTTGTGGAAGATGATAAATGATAGCGATTTTCATGAAAACCAATCAACTGATTACTATCCCCATGTTTCTTCGTTTTAATAACATGTATAATATACGATTATTTACGGGCCTTCAAGAGATTACCCTTAGTCAACTGTAAAGGATAAATTGTAAATTTAGACTGATATTGGGAGAATAAAACACTGCCGAATTGCAATTATTTGCCAATGTGAAACATCCGAAAGAAGAAAGATGTACACATAGGAAGTAGAAACAGTTTGTGTACCTTATTTCGGAGATGAGTAATCGACTCTGGTCTCTGAAGTATAAGGAGACGAGTACTACTTATAGTAACGCTATTCTAAGTGCTTTAGCCACGTACCACTTAACACCATTACGCCAAGCAGACTCGAAATGTCAACCGACATGTTGCATGGACCATATGAGAAGTAGTGCTTGGGTTACATCATCGCATACAAGTCAAGAGACTTAAACCCAGGCACATCAAAACCATATAAACTGTGTATTTATCACCGCCCTAGTTTTCCAGTGGCACAGTCTGCAACGTTCTTACGTGAATCGTATTTGAATATCAAGTATGGTAAAGATGATACTAGCTAGCTGTTTGTTTCTGTTTGCAGGCAGCTTGTGGTGAGGTAGGGCCCTGCATTACCGGCCGAGGCATCATGGCGTCGCGGGGGGTGGAGATGCCACAGATGGTGGTGGAGACGGCGCCTAGTGTCAGCCTCAGTATGGCCAACTTCACCAGTCTAAACAACGAGGAGCTCTCAAGGTTGGTACCACTGATTTCTATTTGCAATTTTTTACGTTTTTTTTATTTTGTTCATTTTCTGGAATTCTTGTTATAGCCTCCACAATATTCAGTTTTACATGTGACCCTCATTTAATAACTAATCAGATTGCCCAAGAGCTGTTAGTAGGACTCAACCTCACATTCATCTATATGCTCGAGGAAAACCTGAGGAAACCTTCAGTGAGAATAGTCGGTTGCTGGTTTCGAACCGACGACCCGTCGAATTCTGTCAAGTTTTTAAAAGTCTAATGGTCCAGAATTAATTAATTAAAGGGTAATTTTAAACGGCGGTTAATTCCAGAATTCGCCTTTTGACTAAGATGAACATTTTTTAGTCAGGATTACTATCGAGAGGAATCGAACTTACTCCTCGAATAAGTCTCGCTTGTAACACATGGGCTACCTCTATCCACCAAGTGTTTTAGCAGAGTATAATAACAAGTGGTTGTCTGTTTTGCGATGCCGACTACTTCCTGACACCACTAGACACACTCCACACGGCGAGTCTGCCTCGCATGGGCTACTTGAGGTTCCCACGATCATGAAACAGTATTGCCGGCGTGGAAGGCAAAAGAGTTTAGGCGCGGGCCTGATACAGTGGCGTTCATTGATAAAACAAGGCTCTGGCTCTTCGGTCCTAGCCCTGGATACGACGTGGATGTTATCGTGGCCTGAATGTTGTAACACACACTAAGCGTCAACTCAACTTCTTTCTCCTCCGTGGAAACTTCTTTATCGACCCTAATAATGTAGTTTCTCCACAATAACAACTACATGCATTAAAAAACCATTTAAAACACATCCAGAAATTAAGCACTTGATTTTTGTGAAACTTTTCATTCTTGTAAAGAATAATTGTTGATTATTGATTATTTCGACAAAATGCTTAACGTGTGTTTAGAAATTTTATTCTCTAGAAAGAAAATAAATATTAATTAAAAGGGCTATTACCCCCAAAAATTTTTTTTTTACCACAATCTATAGCATAATACTACACTAAAATGACCGTTTAAAAAATTATATCGTGTTACTGTAATTTCACACGAATATGTTTACGTTTTTTGATCCCGAAATTGGCGAAAATTTGCGTTATGGGGAATTTCTTAAATCGGCTTTAACCTGCTACTTTTTTGTTTCACATAGATACTAGAGCATCGTACCAATCTAAAATGGCCCCTTTTAGCATCGTGTCTTGAAACTGTGCACAAATAAACACTGTAACACGCAAAAATATGCCTTCCAAAATCACACCCTGTCTTGGTAATAAGCATATTTTGACTGTGCACTATTTTATGGATTCTGTGATGTAAGTTAGACATAGATGCAAAAACGAATTTGCCTAAGCGCTTATTCATCCCTTCACTATATTGAATGTGGGGCTTAAGTCTGAAGCCACAAGTACAAAGTTCTTGAAAGAACCCTCCGACCTCCGGAGACACCCTACAACTATGCTGTTAGGACCCTATCACAGTCGACTCAAGATGGCTTATATAAAGTTACACGGTTGCGCTACGTGTACGCCACGCGTGTGCCTATAACCGAGACGTGTATGAAAAGAACCTCGAATAAAGGGAATGATATGATTAATGAATGTGGTGGACGTTGCAGGTCATTCATTCATACGGTAAATAAATTACAATCTCTCAAATGCGTGTTATAATTCCTTTCTTATGCATGCATTTTCACATTTCGTCAGGGGCTCTCAATACAAGGTGGACGGAATGGCAAGGCGAAAGTTCGCCACAGCATTAATCTCACATAATAAGCAGACACCCCCCACCACCCCACCCCCTACCCCCCTCCACCCCCAGGGCAGTGACTTATGGACCGTATTGAAATATGTTAACCATACATCAACCTCGCTAAAAAAAGCCCGTGCACAAATACGTGGATCCGCAGGTTTTTTAATATGAATTATAGATCTTTTTATGTCACGAGGTTAGATAACCATTGTCATGTTGGTGTGCGTACCGTTGTAAAAACATGAACTACACACGTAGAGGCCGGTTTAAGAATGTTTTATGATGAGGCTGGTATAAAATATCAAATTTCGTTACAAATCACCATTGATTTCTTCCCAAAGAATTTCTTCAACATTTTAAGTAGTTTATTCTTTCGATGTTTAAAAAAAAAGTCAAACCGTTTCGAAAAAATTGGGAGCATAAATGCTCCAATAGTTGGACTTAAATTAAAACAATGTTTTTCTTAGCACTCCAATAATCTCACCCTATATACAAAAGTGCTATCAGGGGTGGATTGCACTTTTCAACTTGCACACAAACAATATCGATCTTATAACATTTTAAACTTTTAAATTATTTTTTTTTACATAGGGCCTTTAAAGTTTTGTTATATATGTGAATTTTCAATATATTAAAAAAAATGGGTTTGAAAATAGCTACATTATACAATAGTATATTGTAGACTAGTGTAGACATAAAACTTAAGAAAAGGTTTTCTACAAAACACAGAAACACCAAACGAGCCCCCACAACCTAAAATATAATTCAAGTCCAACCTGTTGATGTGGGGCTCTAATTTTGACTGCCTTGTTATTATTATCATCACTGCCGTTAGTTTCAGTAATGATTTTACATGTGCACACCCCGCATACATTGTTCAATCTTGAGGAAATTACGTTTGAGGAAATTGGAAGATGTATTATCTTATACTAGAAAGCTTATGTTCGCAATAAAACACGTAGAACACGTAATTAGATATAAGCTCCCAGTTTACAAGGGCTGGGCTGGTCTGGTATAATACAACTCTTTAGGCTTCTGTCAATTAGGCCAACACATTCATCATGGAAACATACAGCGAGACAGAGCGTGAAATAGAACCGGGAGAGAGAGAGAGGGGGGAGAAATAGAGAGAAGGGGGGGTGGAGGAAGAGATTGAGAGAGAGTCGGGAGAGAGTAAGATTAGAGAGGGGGGGAGAGATATGGAGAGTGAGAGAGAGGTGAAAAGAGAGGGAAGCTGGTGGGAAAGAGAGGGGAGAGGGAGAGGGAGGGGAGAGAGAGAGAGAGAGAGAGAGAGAGAGAGGAGGGGGGGATCGATTAGCCCCATTGCAAAACCCAACAGTGTATCCAGTGACCAAAGCAAATCAAATAGTCATGGTACAATAGAACTGATAATGGTGTTAGGGAGATGGTCGTGGGTTTGATTCTCTGAGGGTTTCACATTTCCGTGCTCCTGCTGAACAGGAAGTTACAATTCCTTGGTGTAAGTGTAAACAAGGGACACATTGTGGTAAAGACTCCCAAGGGGATAGTAGAGTAGATAGTATTTGTTTTAGAGAACTTTGAAACTTGATTTTAGATAGTTAAATGCTCTGGTTTTTGGAAACATATACATTTTAAATTGTCACAGCCCTTTTCCTTGTTGTGTAAAATGAGAGTTGATCAAGAAATCTACAATAAAATTGCTGTTCAACCGAAAAATTTGTCAAATTCGTGATATTTATATTTTTGGATGAGCGTAGCGAGCGAAGCGAAGATTCCATTTCACTACACTGGAGAAAAAAATCCGGATGTTTTTTTTTTCTTTCTTCTTCTTTCTTTCTTTCTTTCTGTATTTTTGTCTGTTTGTTAACACGATTCCGGCTAAACCGATACTCCGATTGCGATGAAAATTTTATGGAGACTTTCGAAATCTCTGAACTTAGAACTGCCACGTTTTTGAGCGCAATCGGAAAATTATTTCTCATGAAAATCGCCATTTTACGAATTTTTTCAATTTTTAAAATATTTCTTCGACTTATAACACCTACATGCTTTATCCTATTATAATGAATTTTTCACAGAACCTTAATTTTATGAATTAATATATTCTTGTAAAATTTGAGCGCAATCGAATAATTATTTCTTATGAAAATCGCAGTTTTACGATTTTTTCCTTTTTTGCAATTGCGATTCATAAAGAAGAATTAATAAATAAAGTCAATTTTTTATTTAATTTAATTTAATTTAAAAAAATTATTCGACTTTGTAATAATTTTGTCACAGAACAACAGAAAATCCTCATAACACATGGCAGCTCAATGCACCAATTACGCTCATCCAACAACGCGGCGGGACTTAAGCGTTTTCCTAGTAATTTTAACGTACACTGATAAGTTTTTATAACGGTGGACATTTTCAGATGTGTCAAAAAATGTTCCTTCAGATCACGAATCGCACCTTTCCGCATAGGCGAAAGCTACTTGTAAGTCTAAATGCTGTCAACTTATGGATGGACTAAGGCTAAAATGTGCGTGGGAGTCACCCTGGGGAAGAGGCTCAATCTTACATCACAGACGAGAGGCGAATAGAAAAAACTTGACCAAGTCTGGCTCGAATAAAAATCGAAGGAGTTATTTCTAGCAAGAAGTAATGGCGACGATTCCCAACATGCTTTCCTCCGGTACAAAAACTAGCGGGGATTAACTTCTCACTCCGGACAAATAACAGCCTCCCACTTATACCATAGTCCGGTCACTCTAAGAGCCTCACCTGAGATATAGTTCGGTCACTCCAAGAGTCCAATTCAAGAGTCTTGTGCCAACCATTGAGTTTATATTCTAAACCGGTCACTCTAAGAGCTCCACTGGAGATATAGTCTGGTAACTCCAAGAGTCTCCGACTTGGAGCCCGGTCACTCTAAAATCAATTTACTTTGCAATAGTCTTATCCTTATAAGATGCCGTTTCCACCTGTCTATATAGTCCAATCCTTGTTCAGTCGGTCTCTCATTATTGCTTTTTTTTAAACATTGTAAGTCATTTAACCACAATCTTGATTTGTAACCAAACTAGTGCCGATAAATTCTCGTATATACAGACTGGAGAGATAACACTTGCAGCCAGGGGCTAGAGCTTACAAGCATATAGGTCAGCTCAATTGCTCTAGAAATGGCATGGATTCCCGTTGACAGTCTATTAGTTGCATGTCCTCCGATTCACTCGGTCTTTGCTATTAACTATTATTGTGAACGATCTAATCAGTGTATAACATTGTCAGTCTCAATAATTTTATCCTTACAATCTTATCCCGCCACTCTGTTCGAAAACCCTGGGCTCTAGTGATTAGTGAGGGAAACCAGTATTCGTAGCCTGAGTGTAGGAATGGTCGCCTCTCAGAATTAAACTGATCGTAGACGTAAAATTTTAATGCCGAGTAAGTAAATATAGTTAATCAAATTATCGTCGAGTTAGATTGTAGATAAAATAGATCTAATTTAAAGTTTTCAAAAAGTTTGACAATTCAAACTCGCGATAAGATCTTTGCAATATTAATTCTATGATTGTAACGACAAACAACATTCTGGAGTAAAGTTAATTCATACATCAGATAAGAATTAATATAGGTAGTAATTATTAAAGTAACACTTGCTTGGGAGAGATTAAACGGACGTGAATGCCAGACGGTAAAATAACAAATAAACAAACAAACAAACAAGACAAACCCTACAGGAACTCGAGAGCTATCGATAACCATAAACACTTGGTTATTACGGAGTCAGAGGTGCAGAGGACGGAATTAAAAGGTCAGTGAATTTATTGATAATTATATTTAACTCCCGCGTAAGTAGAACTAGGGCGTCGCAAATGCTATTTATAGTGGCGTTGAAGGATGAGCTTCACATTTAATTTCGTTTCGTTTCGGCATTTCTAACAAAACATGAATTTTTACAGTAGTTGATCTTCCAATGAAGCCAGTTTATATATTATAAAATCTATTTAAAAAATAATAGTTTATAAGATAGATTCTCTAAAGAAAAAAGATTGTGGGGAAGTTTGATTTTCATTAGACATGTTTAAGTTTATAGACTTTTGCGTTAAAAAAAAAATCAAAATCAAGAGAGGCAGAGAGTGAACATACACACACGAAAACAAACAAAAATGTATCAAGCTATTTATTTCCTATTGGAAGCCATATGTATTGGCTTCGCTTGTTATACGATTATCCAATGAGATATTTACATGTGTTAGATTATTATGTGAAATAGAGTTACCGTGCTACTGTGCTAGTGTAGGGTACATGCATTTCACCCCATCACCCAAGTAGCCGTGCAATGTGGCAACGACCATTATCTTGGATTTCCCCCGAGGATCCCGAACTAACCTAACCTATGATCTAGATCCTATTAACTTTTTTCCTAAAACAACCCGCACTGCATAGTCATAGTTTACATGGGAAATCAATTAGGTCAAGATACTTGCATACGAGATTCCGGTAATACACTTTCTGCTTTCGTCTGATCATCCCGTCTTTTATACCCCGGACAACGTCTTATACAAACCCGATTTTAGCCGAGCATAATTCAAATCGTAAGCTGGAAGCTAAGCCACGGTCCATAACACAGGCAAATGTACGTTACTTGGGGTTTTTCTTCTACCGTATCAATTTTGAATGGGGTAGGTTCGAAATCAACGTCAGGAGCGGCGGACGGACACACTGCACTTTACATTGGGCTCCAGTTCGTCTTCAGATGGGCGTGAAGAGGAGGGGGAGATTTCTATAAACCCATTCCCCTTAACATTTGATTCCTTCTTTTCCATTTTCTTTTCCCACTCGTCCTCTCACTCTCGCCTTTACACGAGTGGTAGATAAGAGAGCTTCCAATGGGAATTTGTAACTTCAGTAGATCCAAAGGATAAAGGTGTGCTAAATGATTTTACAAATGTATTTTACTTGTAATCTGTACACAGCTGCGGACAGAAGATTAATTATCAAGCATCCATCGGAAGTTTGCAAGTGGTGACGTCACCGGCGGGCTAGTTCTAGCCAATCAGCAGCCCCTAACTTAAAATACCGATCGCTCATTGGCCCGCTCGGCCCCGCCGATGCCGCCAGCATCTGCATTCTTTCGATGGAGCAGCAATACTAGTAACAAATCTTCTGTACATATCTTGTAATTTAGTATGGATATTGTAGATTGAGACAAGTCTTGGCATGTGACCTATTGATGCTTAGATTTGATTATATAAATTATGTATATGTAAAGAAGTAATTGCTAAAGAATAGTTAAAGTGAAAAACGTTATATAGAAGACAATTTGATCTACTTGTATGTGGGCGTAAAATTAAGTTTGACTATACTAGGAAAACGCTTAAGTCCCGCCGCGTTGTTGGATGAGCGTAATTGGTGCATTGAGCTACCATGTGTTATATGGATTTTCTGTTGTTCTGTGAAAAAATCATTACTTAGTTGAAGATTTTTTAAAATTAATTTAAATTTAATGAAAAATAAACTTTAATCTTTAATTTTTTTAATTAATCGTAATTTAAAAAAAGAAAAAAATCGTAAATTTTCGATTTTCATAAGAAATAATTTTTCGATTGCGCTCAAATTTTACAAGAATATCTTAATTCATAAAATTATGGTTCTGTGAAAAAATCATCAAAATCGGATAAAGCATGTAGGTGTTATAAGTCAATTTTTTTTTTAATCGAAAAAAATCGTAAAATTGCGATTTTGATGAGAAATAATTTTCCGATTGTGCTCAAAAACGTGGCAGTTCTAAGTTCAGAGATTTCGAAGACCTCCATAAAATTTCATCGCAATCGGATTATCGGTTTAGCCGGAATCGTGTTAACAAACAGACAAAAATACAGAAAAAAAAAAAAAAAAAAAAAAAAAAAACATTCCGGATTTTTTTCTCCAGTGTAGTGAAATGGAATCTTCGCTTCGCTCGCTACGCTCGCTACGCTCATCCAATAAGTCACAAATGTCTTAACTTTAGTTTAGAACAAGAAGAACACATCTGTGAGTACGGTAAATCAACTTGTAAAAAATACAAAGTAATTTAAATAGATTATTTTAAGAATAATGTTCATACCTATTCTCAAATCCGCTTCGGTCTGCTAGAATAAATCTCCAAATACAACCATTACGTGTAAGATGAAAGACATATATTGACTCGACTATTATTTCAATTAATGTACTTTGAAATGTAGGTACTCGATAATAGACATAAAGATGATATTCGCCTATCTTCTATTTTATTAATTTCGGGTTGATATTGCAAGCTTGCATTGAAGATAACGGAAAGTTTATCCAGGCGATCAACATTCTCATCTTGAAGGTGGAGGATTCTCCCCCTTGTCTCGCTCGATCGCACTTTTAAAACTGGGACTTTGCCAAACTTTGCATTATTTACAGTTCCGAATAATACTTTAAAATGATTGAAAACGTATTCGGGATTCTTGAACAAATATCCACTTACATAATAATCTTGTATTTTCCACGTGAAAACTGCAATCTTGAAAATTCAAAAAGGTTTAAAACCTTTTTATGTTTCAGAGGTTTACACCTTATAATGTAAATAATTATGTAAATCGTAAGAAATAAAGTGTGCTTGTCTTTTTGACAATACTGATTCCATCTTTTTCTGGGTCACAATAAAGCGCTTCACACAAACGTCACGAATCACGATAGATATTGGTCTTAATAATAGATAATTGTCAAACATGTTAGCATTCTAGACACGTTGTAATAATACATTGCGCCATTGACCCAGTGTCTTCTAAAGGTTCATTTTGGTGATTTGATTCGTCACAAGCGATATTAGTATACAACTAAGTGCTTCACACATGCGGATTGCCCATGTATTGCTCAACTTAGAGATATTTCTTACTACAGTGATTTTTTAAATGGTAAAATTTCTACACAAGAATATTCAAAAATGCAAAATGTAAAAGTAATCGTAGCTTCTTCCAAACTGAACTTTTAGTCAAATTTAAATTGTAAATCGTCCGCGTGATCACCTATTTATTTATTATTTATTTATTATTTATTATTTATTTAACGTCTATCCTATTCAGTTATAAAAAACTGATTTACAAAGGAGGATAACTAAATAATTCTAATAGGGAACTAGCCTTGGTCTCAAATTCACGTTTTTCATTTTTTATTATTTATAGAACACAGTTAAATAAACTTCACAAATGAAAGATTTTTTTAAAAAAATCATCCGTGGTTACTACGGGGGTACAAAGTTATAGGGTTTTGAACCCCCGCGCAAACGCTCGTTCTTGGTTCAACTGCGTTACGTAGCTTGCAGCATGCTCATCGTTGTAGTTTGTATAAATACTACAACAACAACAACAAAAGCTCGACGAGCGGCCGTGCGCGGCAGCGAAGCCTAGAGGCAATCCAGTGGACCGTGCTCATCAATAATCGGACTATTTTGACAACAACACGAACGATGACAAAGATGACGACCATGTGATTTTGACAGTGCGTCTACCCGACCTTGACTAGAAAGCGATTTATTTCTCATTGGTGGGAAAGAGCCACTGGTTATTTCTCTATGGTACAGTCATTCAAGGCTGCGCTAGGCTAGGCCCTACGCCCTAGGCTGTGTCTTTGCCCTAGGTTAGGTAAACCAATTCTATAAAATGTCCATTTGGATGCCCTAGACACAGCCTAGCCTAGGTAGGGCTAGGCCGAGGCATTTCCTGTATCCTTAGCCAAGTTTTTTTAGGTTGATGATGATATCATTTATATCATTGATGTTTGGTAGGACTTTAGATTTTATATTTAAATATGCGCCTAGACCTGAGCGTAGTGATAGGCCTACCTCGGCCCTAGGTCCTAAGGGCCTAGGTCCTAAGGGCCTAGGTCTACCAAGAGGGCAAAGGCTACCACTGTAGAAACACCGGAGAAGATCATTTTATACACGTGCCAAAAGAACCAAACGACAAACAAGGCAAAAAGAATTGTTCAAAGCTGCAGCACGAGAATGTTTTGAGGAGGACGCCCCTTCTACAAATTCACTCTACTATTGTGAAGACCACTTTGATGCAAGTAAATATTATTGGTCTCCTAGCTTTTTAATTCACACGTGAATTTCCTATAAGCTTCTGTTAGGCTCCGGCCAAATATTCTCGCAGCAAAATTTGCCTTGGGATTATAAGTCTAGGGCCTAAACGTAAGAGGCGTTTTCTCGCATGGGAGAATGTCACAAATTCATTTTTTTTTTTAATATTTCCCCGCGATAAAATGAGTTACGTAGAGGTCCTAGGCTTATAATAATCCCGAGGTAAATTAGAAGCTCATAGGAAACTAACCTGCGAAATAAAAAAGTACTAGGTAGACCAATTAATATCATTTACTTACATGAAAGTGGTATTCACAACGGTAAAGTGAATTTGCAGCGGTAGGCTAGAGGCCCTACGATTCCTTGACATATTCTCGTCTTGTTGCGTTTTCACCTGTTTAGTTTTTTTTAGCACATATATAAATACTTTCTCCGGTGTTTCTAGAGTGGTGTTTAAACACATCGGTACCTTACACCTTTTATAAAGCGCCCTTTCTTTTAAATTCAATCAAAAGGATCATTGAGAAACGATAGCAGGAATGACAGCGGGCGCAGTGACGGCAACGGGCAACTGTCTGCTAGGATGTGTTTGACCCACCGCCGACTGGATGGTAGAATATCTACCATTTATATCTAGATAGCGGTGCGCCTTTGGTCTGCGCTAGGCTGCGGTCAGCAGTCTGACGTCACACTACTTTTCGTGTTGTCTTTTGGCGGGAAGCCAGATTCAAATTTCAGCGTTAAATATTGAGAAAAGTATTAACCTTAGACAAAAAAAAACTTTTATGTTATTTTTTTTTAGATGTTATCTTTAACATATTCGATTTCTGGAATGAAGGCTAGTTCCCTATGCAGAAACTACAATAAATACATTTTAAGTACATATTTGAAATAGTAGCATTACAACAACAATGCATTTAAACACAACAATTTTGTTAACAAATAAAAATGATATTAAATGTATTTAATGAATGAATCAAATATAAAAAGGGTGGGGAATGAAAAGAAAAGGAAAAAGAAAAAAAACATTTATTAGGCACCTACAAACTATGACTTGTATATTATGGCAGTTACCTCGCCTCGCAAAAGTCTCTAGCAAATTCAAATTACAAATGTGCTAAGGGCATCGTTGTATTGCATAAAAACGTGAAGACCCGTGCTAAAAAATTACAAATAAAGCAACATTTAAAAGTTATAGACTCTAAACATAATTTTCCTGGACCCTTTTCTATGGCTGAGACTTTGACACGCGCGCCACATAAATAAAACCCTTGTTTTGACTGAACTGGGAAACATATGCGCTAGACCAGTCTTTGATCGTCTTAGCCGTTCAAAAGATCTATCTCCCACCACATCATGAGCGTTATATAATCAAATCGATCCCTATCATATTTCATCTTGAGGCTGGTTCGGCTTTTCAAGTAGAGAGAGCTAGATTAATCCGGAGAATGTCTTGTCTTTGTAAACCCTAGCTCGTTTATCACCGAAATACAGGGGGCTGGGGGCGACTCTGCATGCCTGGGTAGCAATAGCGTGATTGCTTTTACCGAGTTGCGGTGGGTAGGAAATTGCTTGTCGCCAAAATTAAATAATAGCTATATAACATTGTCCGTGGGGGGTAGGCCTTACAGTCCAGAAACGTATCGCGAGTCAATGAGTTAAAGGTAGAGAAACTGAGGCAAGAATACAGCGAAGTGAAAAGCAAGAGTTATTATTGGAAAATTTGAATTTAAGAAAGAAGAAAGAAGAGAATTATTCATGAATATGTGATTACGTGAATTGGTGTTATACCAATAATGCTACTTTATCTGGGGGGGGGGGGTATGCCTGCGTAGGGTGATAGAGAATATTTAATCATTTAGCGTTGAAAACAGAGTGAAGAGGATGTTATTGTAAATATCATAACGGACCAATGGGGTTGGGGTGTAACGCTTGCCATAGTATCGTTTACATTACTTTTGCAGTATCTTGTCTTTTGGGATTTTTAGGCTTGCTCATAAGGTAATAATAATATATAGTTTAAATTTAAAAATCGTATTATGAGTCTACCCACTCAGTCACTACTGATTTGTATTTATTTATTTATTTATTTATTTATTTATTTATTTTATTTATTTATTTATTTATTTATTTAAAGAAGGCTTTAATTTAAAGCAGACCCTGTCAGCGCCAATGCCTTCGACGAGCGAACAATGTCCAACTAGAAGCCGTGGCATTTACCCAAAGTTATCATTTCTTAAGTATATAGAAATTTTCTCGAGATATATGGGAGCTTTACTCCCTAATAATGATTGTTTAGTCATGTCAAAGGAAGCAGATTAGATGCAGTACTGTTCTGTTTGTTTGTAGCTATGATGCACCAACAACTTGTCAGCCCGGCAAGCTGGAGACCCCAGTTCAATCCCCATTCGAGCTAAAATGTATTAACATACGCTAACAACATATCCAAACCCAAAGACAAACTACACATACACAAGTTGCGAAATAACATGTAGATTTTAGCCCATGCTATGAGCATGACGAGAGGGGTGTGGGGAGGCGGGAGGTAAACTCAATTACCACGAAATTGGCAATGTGTGCTTCTAGTTTAGGCCTAGGAAATATGATAGCCGGCTTCTGTTTGTCCGTACTAATCTTGTAATCTGATCCTAGCTGATTAAACTCCAACGTGACGGCGTCATTTACATTTGTAATTGCTCGGGCTTATGGTTCGCATCGGATCAGAGCAATCAAACAACACACAAATCCCACGCACTAATGCGCGATTTCGGTCGTGGAACAGTAGCCACTTTCGGTTTCCAAACAGCTTCACGAGTCCCAAAGAGCTTTGTGAGGGATATGTCGTAAAGGTTCGAGATTACGGTTATGTTACGAGTACTTTCCTAAACTATCGGAGAACTATCAACACGTCCTTCTACACTTTCTCCTTCATCCCTTATAGCTGAGGGGCTCGACTCTTTGGGTGCTATTAGAATGGTACGCAAAGGAACTGTGATTTTGCCTAGACATCGTTTAAAAAGTCTATTCTTATGGAGTAGCATACTAATGAACGAATAAATAGTTTTCATAGACCGATAAAAAAAAATGCTGACGTTTCTCATGTTCTTTCAGTTCCTTTCGAAAGAATAAAAAATGCTATAAATCTAAATGTTGTGTATTATTTATCCACAGCGATTCTGAAGTGATATTTTAATATACCGACCTTCATAACTATTTATTTATGATATAGTGTACTTTTGTTCATTTAATTCAAGAACGGAAGAGAAAAAGATAAATCATCAAATCGTGTATAAAAAAGTTTAATTTTGTCCAGTCATTTCCTAGTACCCAGTCAAGAACATGAACTATAAACTCGAACTAATAACAAATTACAATGCGATAGTAACACGGAGTACATCTATGTTCGTAGCTCAGAGGATATCACATTCACAACACGTTCTTAGGTACAAAAGTTTCTCGTTCCAAAATCCAAAGTACTTTCCTTAGTTTATGTTAGAATGTATCTTGGTTTTCTTCCACAGATAAATACTTCAAACATGATAATATTAGAATGAACTCTTAACAAAGTTTAGAGTATTAATTTATTTCTTGTCTTGTAACATCGGGCAACGGTTTTGTAAGGGCAATAAACTAGATGCTAATGCATTTATTTTTAAGTGAGACGTTTGATTCTTTTTTTTGTGGTCTAGGGTTCCACTGAATTTTGTAGGCTTCACACTGTTGTTATTATACGAGAATTCGAGTACAAATTCCATATTTTATGCTGGATCTAATTGAATTTATTATAATTTATCAGTCTAGTAGAGGAGAGAATAATGGCCATTGTAGGTATCTAGAAAATATTTTTCCCTGACCCTCTATTATATCATCTACAAACAATAGACATCGCAAGTGGAAATCTATGAGTTAACTCACCATTTATTTTATACATACATTAAATTAAAGGTGGGGTAATTGAATAGAAACCACCTTATTTTAGGAGCTTTACGATCAACTACGAATCCGCAACAAAATTACATTATTCGTTTACCAAACACGAATTTAATTGTGAAATTTTTATCTATATCCATTTGTTCACACTATGAATATCTAAAATCTAAAAAAATTGTGTACACCACAACATACAAATGATGGGTGAAATTATATAAAAAGTTCAATTTGAATCTAATTTGAAAGAAATAAAAACGTGTACTTCTTTGGATAGTGTAACTATTTGTTGTGATCTCTAGTGGCCATGCTGAGTCTGGACAACACCACATGGCCCAGCAAAACATATCACGGTTTTTAATGCCACCACTTTGGGCGATTCTTTCTGTCTTCCCACATAAATAACGCTCACTGTCAAAACACTAATGCTAACGGGAAGCGATATGTCTTACGCGCGTAATACTGGACCCTCGCGACGCGTCGCGACGCCCAGAACACATTGATGGTAAAGCGGTGTGGTAAGGGGCTAATGGAGCACTCAGCGTGTTACTATGTTACACGAAGTGTGACCTAAGATGCTATATTGATTCATGTATTAATTTAATCTCTATTCTACTCAGTTATTGAAGCTGCTACAAGCGCTACAAATATGGCAATAAAAAACATACAATATAATGACGTGAACCATAAGTTTTGTAAAAATGTGTGTAACATTATCTATAAGCGATCAAAACCACGCTTGACGAAGAAGCTCTGATTACGAAATTGTTTATATTTTACCACTTATTTGTTTAACCGATATCTTATTGACTGACTCACAGAAAAAAATGTGTAAAAAGTAAAAACTATCTCGTGAATTGGACGTTCAAATTCTTAAAACAATATATTGAATTGTGTCTGAATATATTAGTTTTGTTTTATATTTTTTAACGTCAATAAGGTAGCAGTTGACTTGTTTTGAATTTGTGACAATTCGCATTAATGAACTATCGTGTTTATATTTTGTATTTATTTATTTATTTAATTGGATGAGCGTAGCGAGCGAAGCGAGTGAAGCGAAGACTTCAATTTCACTGACCCCCAAAAAATTTAGCTCGGGTGTTTTTTTTTTTTTTTTTTATTATTTATTTATTTATTTTATTTTTTTGTATTTTTGTCTGTTTGTTTCGCTCTCTACCGGGCAAACGGCATATGCGATCTTGATGAAAATTGACAGGACCTTCCAAATCTTTAGACTTGCTACGTTTTTGGGTACAATCGAAGAAATATTTCTCATGAATATCGTACTTTTTTTACGATTTTTTTCGATTTTTAGTACGATATTTTCGTGAGCATTTGGGCCGTTTCTGTACCAAATGTGTGGGGCTCCAACGTTCATCTTTCACATGGACATTAAGCTTATGGTATGTATTGCTTTTTAAAAGAAAAAGTTGAAAGAGTTAGCCAGAAGCTATAGAAATAAAGCTTTTAATAATAAGTTTTTTGATTTTTTGTGCGATATTTTCGTGCCATTTGGGCCAATTCTGACCAAACGGGTGGGCTCAACGTTCATATTATACATGGACATTAAGGTTATGGTGATGTAGTACCTTTTGAAAGAAAAAGTTGAAAAAGTTAGCCAGAATCTATAGAAATAAAGCTTTTAAATATAATTTTTTAAGGTAAATAATATCAATTTGACAAGAACAATAGAAACTTGAACAACAATCACTTCAATGCGTAGGCACAAAACAAAGCACTTGCAAAAGTAAAGATATGCCCAAACAAAAACTATAAAATGCTCATCCTTCAACGCGGCGGGACTTTAGCGTTTTCCTAGTATGTATATCCAGTTCAGTTTTAAAGTTAATTTATACAAATGAGGACATTATAATTGAAATAAAATGTTACAATATCTTTTCATTCCCGTGGGTCTACTATGATATGATATGATAGATGTCACGAACGAAGCAGCTATGCCTATGACGTCATGTCATCAAGCGTATGTTATATTGACGGATTGTTTCACATAGAAGTTAGATGAAGTGTCAGCCTCTAGCTCTCATAACTCGTTAACATTTCAGTCTTAATGTGGGAGACTTGAAGGGAAATGTCAGATGACTAAATCTGTGCACCACTATAAAAGAGGGTGGGAAGATAGGGTATAGTTTTATGTGGAGGTGCAGGAACTCTAAGCATCTTCGTGTGGAATAGATTTTCTCTCTTTGAAAGCCGAGTTCTCGATCTTCCCCACTTGATGACGATAAATAATTTGGTCACCCAAATATACCCTCGATAGTTAGAATCAATGTTAACACAAAAACTTTAAATTCACTGAATCAGACTAAATCAGAATAGTTGATTTTTTGTTGATTATCGTCTCTATTACTGCAGTAGCCTACTGCTATTCGATACGATGAGGGTGAAGGATAATTTACAAAATCCTTTACCTTATGCAGGATGCGAACCCGCGACCCCCTAATGCCATACGCTTAGGACCTGCGCTTTAATCGTATGCACCAAAGCGGACTGCTAGCGTATTAGAGGCTGTGGTTCAGGTTCGAATCCTAGGCTTCATCATAATATAATATTACATTCATTTGAATCTGTAGATTTTATTCATTAATTGTATCGATTAAAGCATCGTTTTCAAGTAGATGTGAAGATAAAACATTGCCGTATGGCTCCTGAAGCTAAACATAATGTGACAGAGTCTAACAAGACAACCAAGTAGACTAACTAAAAAAATATATAACATTACACTTTCAGAAAGTTTGTGTATAATTCTCTTTCGTGACGTTTCTATTTTTTAAACAAAAACTTTCCGAAAAACACATTTGTTAACTTGCAAAAACTGATTTATATTTTTCTTTCTTCATTATTTTGTTCTTTTAAAAACATTTCACATTCAATCACTCGTAGAAGCGAGGAAGGGTTCGAGCTAATCTATCATCTTTGAATAATGAACCACCACTTTAAGTAAAATGTAATGTAAATCAAGAAGCGGTGCCAATTTTCTCTCACTCCAGCAACAAGAATTCTCCCTCTTTCTTTATCACGCTCTCTCACAACATTTCGCAATTCTTTTCACCACTTTGCAGTTTATTATATGGTTACCTTTGAATAGTTCGAATAGGCCGCTTTGAACTCGCATTGATGGATGAGCGATTTGGCCTATCTCACCGAATTCCTAGATTCGAAAAAAATCGTTTAAGTACGATTTTATGAGATATATTTCATCTCTTGTACCAAAATATGTGGCAGTTCTAAGCTTAGAATAATATAGATGGTTCGCTGAAAACTTCGTCAAGATTGGAGTAGCCGTTTGTCCTAAATGGACCCCAGTAAACATTAAAAATATGTTTTTCTCAGGATGGCCAAATTTTTTAATTTATGTTTGCTGTGCTCACTTTGCGCTAATTTAAAAACGTAGGTTGGATGGAAGGTCAGGTTCCTCACCCCTAATTTTCTCATGTACCTAATGTCAGAAATTAATCAAATTACAACAAAATCATATCCTTTCAAACGTGTTATATTCCGATCCACAAGTAAAACTACTTCCTCAAAACAAGAAACACCAACTACCGAACCGAACCGCACCAATACCCCATCACAGCGAGGAGTAAATCACTCACCACAACCGAACATCCTACAATACATCACCGAAATGGGTCATGAATCAATTCGCATTTCATTTTGTTCCTTGGTAGTCAAGGAAATAATGTAAATCTATCGCAGACCTTGTGCTAAAAGAATCTAAAAGAGCAACAATGGAACTATATCGACGTTAAAAGACGGTTGCTGCTCGCATATTGTCGGGGTCGACGTCTCGAATCTGTGTTAGAAACTCGTTGTAAATCAAATAATATAATTCTCAAATAGTAACAATCTAATATAAATCAAGAACGCGGCAGCAACAGTGGAAACGACGCTGTCTTCTCTAATAAAGCGATAGTATTGAGAAAGAAAATATAAATTTACAATAAAATTCAAGAGTAAAACAGTGCTGAAAGTAATGCAATTATGTAATAAAATGTAGTCGACTTAAAATTTAAAATGTTGCGAGTTTGACTTCCGATTGAGAGTTTTGACTGAAATATCCTGGTCGAATTTCCTTCCAAGTAAACTTTTTACTTGGACATTTGACTAAAAAAATAGCCGTCTTCACTATATTGCTGTTTAGCTGCTATTCTTTAGTCAGAGTGGAAATAAAAGAACTAGTACAATTAAATGAATAATCTAATTAAATAACAAGCCCGAGTCGTTTTATGAAGTAAAATATCGTAGAAATCCAAGATAAAAAGTACTTTTCAATAAGTCACGCTTCTCAACGGTTTGCAAAAATAAAAATAATTAAAAATGAAAGAACGTGTGCTTATTATTGTATATCTTACTGCATGTACATCTTCTCATTATTAACAACGAACCACAGACACAAGACCTTAGTGTGACCTTAAACGGCTATTATTCTATTTCTCTATAATTATACAAATGATATTAAAAATTTTACCTCAGTTGATACATCACAGCCAATGACTGCATGTTAGGTACTTGACACTTTTCACAAGCAGATTAATCCTACTTTTATAGGTAAATAAGGGTAATAACCCTTTCATCCCTGGAGGTATCCATAACCCCGAAAGTAAGTTTGAGTCCCACTTCTCCTGAGCACAAAGAGCTATCGCACATTCACATAGGATAATATTTACGCTGTGTACAACTTTTTTGAACTCTTTTAGCGTAAAATGTTTAAAGATGTATTTTGAAAATAATATATATTATGTAAATGTGGAAAATTATTATATTTGCCATTTTGTACCCGATTTTCATTTTAAAAAAATATATGAATAAGGACGCTTCTTCTTTAACTAAAATCTTTACACAAATCAAAAATGTGGGAAATTGTGGTACATATTCAAAATCCAAAATTTTTCAACAAATCTAAAATACTCAAAAACAAAAAAAATCGCACAAAATTTCTTATAAGGTATGTTTGTGTGGTGAATAAGTTTGAAAAATCAAAATTTTAGTTTTTTTTAGGTTCGGGATGAAAGGGTTCAACTCGTTTTTCGTATTTCCAGTGTGAAGGCAGCATGAAAAATGGGAGTCATTTTTAGCCTTCGTAATTTTCCGTATAACGAAGTCTATGTTTATTTATTAATGATAACACACAGTTTCAAAATCAATCTATAACAATGGCACGTTTAAAATGAAAATGGTAGAAACGTATCGGCTTTATATTTGCCGAAAGTTCCCAATATGTCGATATGGGTTTTTATAGATGCGGTAAAAACAGCACGCGGGCTCTCAACGCAACCCTCGTTCGATTGATGTGGCCGTATCTTCCGTACGAGCTCTTTAGTCGACAACAGAATCACATGCCACCAGTGCTCTTTAACACCCATCCAAAAATAATATCTTCATTTTTAGTTAGTAGAATCTAATTACTCTAAAACAAAACTAATTTTTTTAAAGTTTCTCTCACAGCTTTTGTCTCACAATTTAAGTATGCATATAAATCTTTGTAAATTACCATTATTGTTGTATAAAAACCTTCCCAAACCAAAAAAAGTCGTAAACGTAAAATAAGTCTCAATTTTAATCAAACTCGTCAAAATTCTCATACCATGTATGTCGATAGCGTGGAGTATTGGTGGAACTTATTGCAGGTTTCTGATGAACATTGACAAAGACACACGACAGATGCTTTTGCTTGTTTGTTTTTACTCCGTAATTGTATATTATTCTCATTAGAAATCGTTTTTCAATAGCTTCTGTCAATCTTACAGAAGACCACACAATACGTGAGAATGTATATACTTATTTTATGGCAATATAATATTATGTTTAAAATAATATGTGACATATTATGACAATGATCGAGAGACGTATGAATGTTTCTCCAAATTTTTGCTCGTAGTTCTCGGAGCTGCCCACAGATGTGCACCTTATCAACACGTTGTGTCGTCACTTCCCGCCTAATCTAGGCTTCCCCGTGAACTAAAGATATACTGTTGTCGTCTTCTTTCTCTGCGCTCAAAGCCGCTCTGATTGTAAGATTCAAACCCTAGGTCATGGTTCACTCCCTACTCAGTGCGCCTGTACCTCCCACCGCACTTACAAGTGTTTCCCTCTCTCGTCTCTATTTAATCTAGATAATCCTCACTTGACTTTGCCTCCATGTCCGCGAGTTCAATAGATCGACGCGTTTCATTCAAGCGTGCGAGCGCTAGTACCTCGTCCGGCCGGCGAGCGCCACCGTCCGGCGCGCCTGCAGCCTAGCTGTACGCAACCCGCAACACACTTCCACTAAACTCTCGGCTATATCCTTCCTATCCGTGTCACCTGGGATGTGACGTAGACAAAGCGGTTATCACTTGTCATTATGAGCGATAACACGACCCGTCAAGCACGCTGTTAATTGCAGTCAAACGTTGGTGTCCTGCGGGCGAAGATGTCCTGAATAGAGAGTCCTGACTCCAAGATGACGGAACTGTCTTAGTGTACTAAAGCTCCTCTAGGTGGTACCTTGATAATATGGAGGACTCGGACGAGTACCCGTCGTCGGCCAGGTAAGAGGCGGTATTAATTGGTCTAGGGTTTGAAACTTTTTATGGCATTAATCTGTTTAGAATTTATGAAGGACAACGCAAAAAATGTTTCTAAAAAATCGAGATAGTCTGATGGTCATTTTGTCACTTACCATGACTCTAGCCACGTGGTCGACTAGGGGGAGGGGGGGAGGATGGAAGCGGGAATAGCGAAACTTGTTTTGAACGGCAGAATTCATATTATATCAAATGCGCAATTTAAACAACTGTGTTACATGTTGAATATTTAGATCAAAATATATAATGATGTCAATGTTGCCATCAAGATAAAAATATCAATTAAATGCTCCTAATACTCTTCGAAAGTACTTTAAATCATTCACAAAGTCGTTGATCCCACTTAAACGTGTGTGCGAGATTACAGTATAACTTAATCTCTAGGAAACTCTTTCACATTATCGGTGTTATCATAACGTATCGTTCTCAATTTGTCAATCATCCTGCACTTAATAATCTTTAAAATAAACACGAGTTGTGTGTTGTTCTAGTTCAAAACCGATCAAACAAATCGTAAAAGCCTCGAAGTATAATTTCACACTGTTTTGGAGATCAAAGCAACGAAATTGTAGGTTTTACTGCGACTACGTTGCGTCGATTCCGAGTCTTTATTATTCATCCATACTCAAGCCGTCTGCTGTAAAGCCTGTTCATAAATATGATATCAAAAATGGTAAAAATTTATTTATTGAGGAGGTAATGTTTTAGGTTATTTCATCGTGATTAAAGCAAAGCTCTCGATTTTCTGCATGGGTGACTTTTTAGTCGTCGTTCAACCGTTAAACATCCCACAAACGATTCCCTAAAACAAACCATCATCGCAATCAAACAACACGAGGCCCGCTCGCTTTGTCGAGCCTGTCAAGTGTAATTATAATCACGTGCAGTCATTAAACCCCAATTACCAGAGTTCACTGACTTTTCGGCTCCGTCTTATCAAACACGATGTTTGGCTTTGATTTACTTTGCTATTACTGTGATTGGTGTTTTACTGTTCGAAGATTGACGTTATAAACGCTTGAGATAATTAGTAGTTACAATTATCTTCCAAACACTGAACAATACATTATTCTCCATGCCATGCATTGCATGATCCTGCAGCACGTGTGACAGGAGATACAAATGAGGGGGGAAGGACGAGAGCTTCAAATTTGGGAATACTATAAGGAGTTGCTTAAGTCTACTTGAGGTTTACCTACGTATGTGGTTTAAAGCTAGAACCATGCCTTAAGCCAAGAGTAAATTAATATGTTTGTATTGATCATCTACTCTGGCTCCGATTCAAAAACTGATTTTAGATATAAACGACGCCAAAATTAAACAAATATTAAAGCTAAATTTTGTATTTCATGAGTCTACCTATAGTACCCACTGAGTTCCAGAACAGCTGTTCCAAACCAACCCTGCGACGCATACCTCATCAACGATTGAATAGTTGCTCAGCATGCAGTTTTTTTTTAAATTAATTACCGTTGGTTGGCCACGATCCACTCGTGGATGACGACTTAAGAGTCTGCAATACCAGTGATTTTTTTCTTGAAGTTTTTCTGAAGCAAGTTTTTATCGGATTGTTACTCCTTTGCCCATATGTTATGGTCGTGTATATAAAGTATTCTATAAAACTCATTTTTATTAAAATCATCACAAAAAATCATTATAAATTAGATTGATTTTTAAGATTTAGGATTTTTGGAAAGTCATTAAAACTGGTAAACTTCGGAATTTATTTTGTGCGTAATGCGCAATGAAGTTTGGTAATCTATGACTATAAGTGTGACCATATCTTTGCTTAACAATTACGCAAAATTGCATCTCGATCGGATGGCAACTGGAAGCAGAAAAAGTTCCCAAAACAGTTTCAAATAGGTGTAGTAGACTCTTAAGATTATACGTTATGCCTCATTGCAAAGACGCCTTCAATAAGCCACCACAACTTACAAAATAGTTTTAAATTGATTTATCAAAGCCAACACTTTCGAAGTTAAAACAAAATCCAGAACCGGACGGAGACAAGTCCCGGAGCTTGCTTCACATACAGCGTGGTGGGTGTACTTATGTGCTTCACATACAGCGTGGTGGGTGTACTTATGTGCTTCACATACAGCGTGGTGAGTGTACTTATGTGCTTCCCATACAGCGTGGTGAGTGTACTTATGTGCTTCACATACAGCGTGGTGGGTGTACTTATGTGCTTCACATACAGCGTGGTGAGTGTACTTATGTGCTTCACATACAGCGTGGTGAGTGTACTTATGTGCTTCACATACAGCGTGGTGGGTGTACTTATGTGCTTCACATACAGCGTGGTGAGTGTACTTATGTGCTTCACATACAGCGTGGCGAGGTACTTATGAGATGACACAGCACCTGTCCTGCCGGTGCCCCCTGCTCTAGGTACTAGGTAGGTACTCACAGCAAACTAACCGAGCGAGGACATTGAATTACCCCCTCTATGACGTCACGAGCGGTAAACTCGTCCGATTCACTCGTAAAACGCCAAGACTAACGGCTTGACCGTTGTTAAAACTTGGTAATCACTTAAAACTTGAGCCGGCAGAGTTAAATCATGGACGTCGGACCGGACGGTTCTTGACCTCTCCCAACACGGCTGCTTGGATACTAGGGCGACGACAAACGAGGGCTGTGTAGACTGCTCGCGGAGTAGATGTCCGTAGCTGACGTATTCGCGTGGGGTTTGCCAGCGTCTTCCATTTAGTTATCAGAGCTTTTTTAACGAAATTCAAATTAGCTCCAAAACTGTATTGGCCGGTACGTGTTCAAATGCTACGATTATAGTATTTGTGTGTATGATCAGAGGGTGGTATTATGGTATAAACGAAATTTTCACCGCTAAAAACGATATGGCGAATACTTTCTCCCACCAATTCATCGCTTTGACCCAAAAAAAAAAAGGCAATTTATTTTTACCACAAATACCTACTTGAAAATTTTCAAAATCACTATTTTATTGGGACCTGGAATTCCTTTACAAGATACCAGTACAACAACACACAATCATTTCAGGGAGGGAGAGATACACCATAACAACTAAATTTTGTATTATTTTTATCACCAATTCACCGCTCTTGGGCATAACGTGAATAGTATATACTAGTTTAAGCTCTACTTCGAACACGTTAGTGATTGTGTGCAATGTAAAGCAATATACTGCACGTTCTAGCAGACGGATAAATAAAGTTAGCTATCCCTGTATACTAATTTATATCGAAGTCGGAGCGCTTTGTATAAACCGAATATCTCAGAATGAGTTCTTTCCCGTGTAGTGGTGCCAGGAATTAATGTGGGGGATGTTAACGACAAAGTAAATCAACGCAGCAAATTGTATTTTATCACCCATAAAATGCGTTCTATGTTGTTTTTATGGAACAATAGAGCGATTATAAAATACCAAATCTTGGTTTATAACTAGATTATATGAGGGATTCGGATCATTTCCTTTGGCTATGCTGCACGTTTTACGGACATAGAATCTACTGAATAAAACCAGCTGAGTAAAGTGAATTCTTACATTCTTTCAAGGGAGAAATACATTGAGTTAAAATAATGAGACAGCGCCGTTTCGGCACTTTGCGAATCACATTATGAGCGCGTTAGAAGGGTGCATTCGTTTCAATTGCAGTCGTCGGGTCTGCGTTAGAGACGTATAACTCCATGTTAGATCGCTCGGGCCGATGAACGAAGGGTAGCCGAGATTCTTCAACCTCCGAGATGGTTAGGGTAGATCTAAGTCACGTCCACTGAGAGAAATATTGTAGAGTTTCAGGGGTGCGCGCGCAGAAGTCACTACCCGACTCGAAAGTACGGTGTACATTTGCAATGTTTTTAGGAGATTTTCCCCGCAACTCTTCAACCAAAGTTCCGCCGAATCTCCTAGCGGACTTTCGGGGAACCTCCGTCCGGCGAGCGCGCGGAGCGGTAGGCGCGTGGGGATTTAGAGTTCCTTGCTGTTCATGAAGAACCTCGTTTGTCGTTTTTTTTTTTTTTTTTTTTTACAAAATACATTTCTCTGATATGTCATTTAATACTTGCTGTTCATGAAGAACCTCGTTTGTCGTTTTTTTTTTTTTTACTTAATACATTTCTCTGATATGTCATTTAATAAGTGTAAAAATAACTAACGATTAGCGTGGTGCGAATGCAATACCACACCTCTCTTTACTTCCATTAAAAATAAAATAAATAAATAAAAAAATATCCTCACCCATCCACTAAAGTTCTTATTGTTCTTATTGTTCTAGGTTCTCGCGGCCCCTCCTAGACTTTGCCGCCACCATGACAGTGTTCATCATGGTAGTCGGTATCCTAGGCAACCTGCTGACAATAGTTGCCCTCGTCCGGTGTCCGCGCGTGCGCAATGTGGCTGCTGCCTTCATCATCAGGTACGATAACTACCCCTTGGCTGCAATCATACACCGCAGGAGAGCTTCTCTTTTATAAGTTTTACGTTAAAACTGAGTATTTTTTGGATTTCCAAATATCATGATCTTGCAACAATCCTCGGAAAGTAAACTCTACTATGAGCACAATTGACACGATAATTCGTCATTGTTTCCTGTCTATAGTGACCACATCCCTCATACATCGCTTTTCGCGAACATGACAATCTCAATTTGTACTTCATTTCTCCATCTCTTCAGTGATGCTCTTTTGCGCCAAATTTCAGCCTCCTGCCAACCACATTAATATATTTTCTCGGTTGCATCTCGTCCTACGCTTTTTACAAACAAACATATTGTCTTACTTAATTTAATTTGTTTTCTTTCCACATTTTCATTTCACCCTTCCTGCATGGAATTGTTTTAGTCTTATGGCCATTATAATCATCATCATACAGTCCACTATGTATTGTGCTAATTGTGACGGATACAGACCAGACCAGACCAGACACTATTTCTTTATCATTCTCCTTCTGTCATATCGTCTTGACGATGTCTCTTTCATTTTCTCTTCTACTTGTCTTATTTTCCATTATTGTGTCACACTCATCATCAAGGTTCTAAGCGAGAGACCAGAGCCAGACACTGTTTCCTCTCTTCCCGTCGTCTCATCTAATGCATGTCCAGTGTCAACCACATCCTCGTCACAATCTACCTGTTGAGCAATCACAACAACCCAAGCTTCCGGTCGGTGTACTATCACATCCGGTGCGTAGGCTACGTCACGCATGACACGCACGACCAGAGATGTGAGGACATAATACACGCGTGTCACGCAGTTTGTCAATCACTTGGGAGACCGATCCTGGCCAGATGATTTTCATTATGTTTCTATGAACTTCATGATACGTGTTGCTGTTTTGCGTATTATTTTGCTGTTAATTTGTTAATTTTTAGTTGAATTTCATAAATCATAATTGGATTTGTAGAAACTTATTTCCAAAGAACACAACACATAACTTAACTAGTAATCGACAAACAATAATTGTGTCATATATTATTTTTACATTAGTTTCCTTTATACGTTAGTAAGAATACTAATTGGGTTGCACATTTATCATTAGCTTACATTTTGTGAATAATTTTTGGCAAACCCTTAGATAACCAATTCTCCTCGATTCAAAACTACATACAGACTGAAATGCCACATCGCTGTAGGCCAAAACTTGGATTAAGTGCTCTGTAAAAATAATTAAATACCTTCAATACTAAAAATGTGATCTGTGAAACTTTTCGGCTTGCGTGCATAACCAACTTTATAATTTGTTTGGACTTAACCACTCAAACCGTCTTCTAAATATTGTCCACGAGCTTGCACACATTAGGAGGTATTTAAAAAAAAAATTAGAGTTTTAATTATAACTTTCACCCGCCTTTATAGTTCATCTGTTACAATCATTTAATAGTTAATAGTTCGTAATAAAACACTTTCTGTGGCGCCTGTACAGGGAGGAGCTTATTAGTAAAGAGGCCATACAGCTTGGCTCATCTTGTGACTTAGGACCTTCTGGCATAGAATAATGCGTCCACGAAGACGTGGGAGAAGCTCTAATGAACCTCATTAAGTTAATAATAAAATATGTCGGTGGGTTTAACTCTGCGAAAGCTAAACTATAATTCATTAACTTTTGTGAGGTATTAAAACTCCTCGGGGCACGAGACCATAAAAAAGCCCATAAGAAAAATCATGTTGATTAAAGAATCTCTCACATAGTTATAAAAACTGATTAATATCGGTCAGTAGATTACGTTAGGATATCAAAAACGTACACACAATAATAAAAAGATTGATTTTAGAGTATTACCAAACTATATAAATTTAACAATGGGGTAATCATTGAACTGATACAAGTATTGTTTCCTAGTATATAATCCAACAGTCATAATATTTTTCCCCAAGCACATATGCGCCTAAAAGAGTCATGTCACAATACGCGATCTAGTTTCGTGTGTTTGAAACAATTGGCTTGTTCACTGCGACTTTTACTCACCACGCTGCGCTATTGTACTAACCCCCACCGCCGTCTGAATGCATGTAAACTTTGTAAAGGCGGATGTAGACGGCGGTGATAGCCCAACTTTCGGGTGTCATGGCTGCTCATAGCTGTTAGCAGCCTACTGTTACTGCTGTCAGTTTGCATAGTTTTTTTTTTGAAGCAAAATGCCCAAATTGCTGTGTGTATTCGTGTAAGGAGAAAGGAGGGCATACTGTCGTGTTTATTACTACAAATAAATACAATCACATAATAATACTGACGTGTCTTTATTCGGCCTCCTGCCTACGTAACCTCTCTCATGTCAACAAATCAACACTGGCTAGGCCTAAGCCTAGGCCAAAGATCCGCCGTATGCAAGTAGGGCCTAGGCCTATACTTGATAATTTATAATACCATGATATTGATATGCCTAGGTCTTCATCTAATGCTGAAGAAAAGCCTAGGCCCTAGTCCTTAGTAGCCTTATTCCAAGTAGGCCTAGGTAAAACAATAAGTAAACAAACAATCGAGGAAGCATACAGATTTGACTATGCAGAGCCTGCTATACATAGTTTATTTCAAACGCCGCCACGGTCTCAGGGCAGGGTCCACTAGATACCTAACAAGCAGCTCGGAATAAGTGTCTAGTGGACCCTGGTTTTGGGGGTTAGCGCAGTGGCGCGATCTGCGCGGAGCTTTGCGTGAACAAGCCAATAGTGATGAATATTTCCAAAGTGTAAAATAATCAAGATGCTTTAGCTTTTGTCTTTAATTTTTGTTTTAATTTCAGTATTTACTTTTGACTTTGCGTAAAGCCCACGCATAAATTATCTAAACCCGGTTTTTCTTGAGAAATTTCCAAAAACCTAACACTCATCTGGTTACAAACCTATTATAATATTACCCTTCTAAACGCTGCCTATCCTCATCAAATCAACAAGACGTGTTTTATATCAAGCCCCCCTCAAGATATGATCCTTGCGTCTGCTAATTGCTGCTAATATCAGGCGTGCAATTTGCTTTGCATTGTGGTCTTATTAACGTCTCGTTTCAATAGTAATTACAATTCTCCGCGTATTGTCGGCTTGCGCGCGCGCTCTGTAATTAACGAGTTGGTGAACGTTGATCTCAGTGGCGTGGGTCGCGGTCACAGTGGCGTGGGTTCCAACGACATCCTCTATTAGAGTAACATGTTGACAAGAGTTTTCACAAGATTATGCGATGCAACTTTTCACAATATACGTGTTCTATGCAGTGTTGTGGCTAGATAATTGTTTTTTGTCTTGACAAAGATAAAGATAATCCTCCAAAAATGTATCTAGATAAGATAAAATATAACATGTAAAAAACATTATCTAGGTAAAAGATAACAGATGAAAATAATTATTTAGATAAATTTGCTCAGATAAAAGCTAATATTTATGGCAGAAAAGGCTCATTTATTTACCATCTTTTGGCGCGCCATTTTCAAATATACTGTTTCTATGAAAAACATAATGTAGTGTGATGTGTAATTTTTATTTTTAAAAGTGATTCATTATTATATTTTTCTTAAACCAAAAACTTTTCTAGATAAGATAATAGATAACATATTTTATCTAGATAAGTTACAACACTGGCTCTATGTTACTGGACATACGTTATATAGAAGCAAATTACTGTTTGCATGGCCAACTACACTGGCATAATTGATAAATGTAGAGAATGCTTCAGTATGTAGCCAGAATATATCTTCACACTTGATTTGCCTCGCTTTCTAAGCCAGGTTCTAAACTTCAAATCAATACCTCAGCAAACTATAATACACGAGCATCACAAACGTGACGTTCCATATCTTGCTTGCAAGCTTCAATGCATTTTTGGTATCAAAACTTGCTGCTCTCTTTCACTCGCCATCCCTTGTCCAGACCCATAGTTTTTATAAAGACGAGTTTTTCAGATATCGCATGTCCGCAATATCCTTTCCTTTGTGGTCTCTATTCAATTCCATGTAAATATTGATATTCTCAAATGTGATTTAAAAAACGAAACTGTAGTGTGCCTACAGCTATTTTCTGATCAGTGATACTTTGGTAATTACAAATCACTACAGTCTGTGTTCTATGTTCTACAGCTTATGCGTGGCCGACTTCATGTTCTGTACCCTGGTGTTGCCATTCAGTTCGTCGCGGTTCATCAACGGCAAGTGGATCCACGGTGACTTCCTGTGCACCATGTTCCCCTTCATGCGATATGGCAACATTGGCGTATCTCTGCTCTCCATAGCCATGATCACAATCAACAGGTACGATAGTTTTATGTTATGTTGCTTCTTAGCTTTCTTAGTTATTTAAATAATATGATACAGAATGAAAACATTTTAACTTACAAAATTACCGTTTAAAAAAATGTATTGTCTTTTAGATCCATTTCAACAAAATGGCGGGTTTCTTATTTTCCTACGCATGGCGATATATTTTTAGTACAGTCACGTTTTAAATTAGAATTAAAAAAATAACTGCCATTTTATTCACATTTATTTGTGTGAATATGGTGAATACTATGTGACAAAGTAAAATCAAAATATATTATACATGTTCTGTGTACTATCTGTATCCGATCATTGCTTTGTCACTGACTACATGTCTTTACGTGTTGTAGGTACATAATGATCGTCCACCACAGCATGTATAACAGAGTCTACAAGAAACTGTGGATCGCACTGATGATAGCGTTCTGCTGGGTGTTCGCGTACGGCATGCAATTGCCCACGCTGTTCGGAGTATGGGGTGAGTAGGTTGCACTAAACTACACCACACTACACTAAGCTGCACTAAACTACACCACGACTTACACGTAAGCTGCACTAATCACACACTACACTAAGCTGCACTAAACTACACGACACGATATTACACGCTAAACTTCAGTACAACATGTTTAAAAACGTCAGTTTTGAATTTTACACACATTTCGCGCAAACATATTCTAAGAGTTTTTTTTTATAAATGAATAAGAATTAAATATCGGTTTTAAATCTATTAATACCGTTTCCGATTAATGAAATTGAATTTTTTAGGCAATGAAATTGAGAAATATTATTTTATAGGCGATAAGACAACAACATGGCATAAGATCCATCTGCTACAACGTAATTGTGTTAGTCAAAGCGCGTTCTCTGTCACGAATGAATTTAATAACATTTTTGTCGCTCCGTAGTATTCCTGCTCAAAGAATATCATATCTAAAGAATCAAGCAAGACTGATGAAAGGATCGTAAACCATACTTTCAACCGTCACTTTTTCTAAACTCCAGCCAACCACTTTTCTCTAGCGTCAATGCATTGTCACGTGACCTAAATATGTCAGATATTGGTCGGTGTCGAAAGATTGATAAAAAAGGGCGACACATACGTTGCACGTCGGCTCGTACATCGTCTTTATACGAAATAAATCGATAGTAAAAATGTGAGTTTGTGAGCAGCGTGTATGGCCATGACATGCACTAGATGCTACTTGAAATATAAACTAAGGCAATACAACATGTTGTGAAGTATGCAGTATAACACTTCAAGATACCAATGATTATGCTGAGCATGCGTTTTCAATGCTGACCTATTAAATACAACAAAAAGAAACCCTCTTTTGTAATTTGTTTATGCAAGTTCTTTGGGATATGAAACACTTCCTTGTTAACGCCAGTTGGAGAAGAAATTTAGTTTAAATTGAATTCAATTATAATTATTTACTTTTAAAAACTCGAGAAATATGTTGTGAAGAAATGCTCAATTCGCAAAATTAGAAAGTGAGCATTACAATGAAAGGAATTTGTCAAAGAACGTGTAGGGAGATTACATTGAAATGGATTGTTAGACATTTTCCTGTTAAATGGTCGATTGACCTAAACTAATGTCATTGACGCAGAAATAAAGATAAATATGAACAATGCAAAAAATGACATCAGGGATTTTCACTGTGATCTCAAAGTTCATATTGTATTGTCCTCTGGGATCTACATGCATTTTGACTATCTATGATCCATATTTAGGCATAGGGCCTATGTTCAATAATTGTATATTATCAAGCCAAAATTTCGTGTATTGTAAACTTCTTACAAAATTACCTACTACTTCCTATTTCCTCTTCAAAACTCACAGCCTTCTATATAAAAGTGTCGGCAGATCGCTCACGGCCCGGTGGTTCGTTTCTCCCCACGTGACTCGAAAGAGAAAGAGAAAGAGAAAGAGAAAGAGGAAGAGAGAGAGAGAGAGAGAGTCAATCTAATCTAGAGCCGCATCTCCATAATTTCCCATAAGAGCCATCCTCCGGCTTTTTATTCGTATCATGTTGGGGACGTTTTAACCGGAAAGAGGCTACTGTAGCGTCTGCATGCGGCCTGGTAGTTCGTCACAAGAAACTGTCTATCTTGTATAGGCACGCGGGGAATACACTTTTTCATTACATCTTACAATAATCTATAAGTACACGTTTGATAAATCACGATACAATTTTGAAGATTAGGTTTACTATCCACTCGCGTGTATACTCATAACTTTGAAGTCTAATAGGGAAGTTTTATGAGTACCCAATATTGATTTTTGTATAAAGAAACAGAAATGTATTTATTTAAAATTGCCACTACAGAAATTTCAAGTGATTTTATTCATTGTTCTAACTTCTATTGTGATACAAAGTTGTACGATTTCTCTTTCCCGCGCCTTTACACTGTTGCATGGGGTATCCATTGAGATGAAGAAAGATTTTAGTCCATGGTGTATCTACATTATCTTTGAACATCTCAACTGTAGCAGCTATATGAATTATCTTGACTCGCTGTTATAATATTTATCTCACGGGCAGCTTTCAACGTCTAAACCTATATGGCAGTACTTCTCCAAACACAGTGAGACCTGAAATTGTTTCTAGTCCTCAACGGAATAAGATTTAATTACTACCCCCCTAGTAAACTCGAACGACTTTGCTTTGTTAACACACCGCCTTGTGTAATCTTAAACATGTGTGGTGAGTACACTAAGATGCACTGCCTTCTAGATTGGAACCCCTAGAGCGGCGATGTCATGTTGACACACAGCCACCTTATCTGTCTGAACACCGCCTTGTGTATTATAATCCAATAGAGCGACGTTGCCGTGTTGATTTACAGCCTTCTTGACTGTTTGCAACACCGCCCTTTGTATTAGTAATCGTGTTATTATTACCACGAGTATTCAGAAGGCGTGTTTTGAATCGCTGTAGTGGAAACCGTAAGATTAGTCTACGATTGCTGAGGAAAACAAACAGCATACGCAATGTCATTCCGCTCAGCTCAGATTCCCCTAAGCATTAATTAATTGTAGCATTAAGTCTAGCTCTCGGTTGTACCTGGTAACATTCATTAATTAAAATAACTCGAGATGATTATTACACAGGCACGTCACAATCAAGTTATCACTTTTAAAACATTCAGTGTGTATTATTTTTAAGAGGAACCTTGGTGACCAAATGACACAATTCAAGAAAATAGTACACCGCAGATTTTAATTCATATTACAAGGAAATATTACGACGTGGAATTCAATTCGTTTTTCAAGAAAATAGTACACAAAGGAATTTAATTAATTTGTCAAAAATAGTGCACCACGGAATTTAATGCTTAGGTCAGGAAAATAGTTCGCCGTAGAATTATCTGTCTAGATCTAGAATATGACTGAATTTCATTTGCTTCAACTGCATTTTGTGCTAGACCTGACATAATAAATTTATTTCGGAACGTTTCATGTTTCTTTAAATGTCTCACGAGCTACAAATCCAGACTACAAACTCCTTTGATTAATAGTCTTGCTGCACCAAAACCAACAGTTTGTCTAGTCATAAATAATTACTTTGCTGCACCAAAACCAACAGTTTGTCTAGTCATAAATAATTACTTAAAGTTGTTTGTTTTTAACTTTCGTTAAAACTTTGTAGTTAGGTTTTAAGTTGCTGAGCGATACGCTGAAGTATTAAAGAGTATTATAAAAACGTTTATCATGTTATACAAAGTCTTTCGACAGTCAACACGACTTATGTTGTTTATTTTACAACTGGTACTAGCTTTCTATTTAATGTGTAAATTAATATTTACGTGTCCCTAATTTGTGTCTCACTTGGCAGCTTGTGTAGAACAACGTTAAAGTTTGTAACGTTCTTTTATTATCAAAGGGTGGATTCTATATTAATAAATCAGACATTCTATTTCTAAAAGACCAAGGGGCTTCTCCCTTTTCAGGTTAATGACAGACATTTAAATTATCTGTATCGCAAAATGTTAACAGTTGTAGTTGTGTGACTTTGGGTTTTCCAAGTTCGATTCCCACCACCGGAAATCCTAGCTGTCTTTTTTTTTAGTGTAGTTTGTCATTTGTGAATACCGTTCTTGAAATAT
Source organism: Sweltsa coloradensis (assembly GCA_024449915.1). Classification (NCBI taxonomy): domain Eukaryota; kingdom Metazoa; phylum Arthropoda; class Insecta; order Plecoptera; family Chloroperlidae; genus Sweltsa; species Sweltsa coloradensis. The sequence continues at coordinate 165,902 of JAMZAV010001286.1, read as the reverse complement.
ACTTTGGTTGGAATTTTATAACATAATAAATAATTTAAGTATTAATCTAGAAACTGTGTTAGAATCTGAGATAATAGTAAATCAAAGGTGTTGCTTTGAAGATTAACAATACGTGGTGTTAAAACCTTAGCAACTAATCTTGGTATTCTTGTTTCGTGACTGAGCAAGTATAAGCTAAGACGCTACTAGTACAGAAGTTCATGTAATACCTGCAGACTCAGTCGCAGCTCTATAGTCTCTAGCGACTCGAGTTGTTTACAAAGACGACGAGGAAAAGACGGACACGATGCTGCATCTCTCGTGTGACTCCATAGACAAGATATCCCGGTTGAGTTGGCTTATTATAGGGAGGATGATAACCGGGACTCCGTAGAATTACCATCTACTTCTTATACGCTGTAGTGTTCATTTTATAAAGATTATCATTTCATTAATTATCCGAAACAAAGAAGTGAATTATTTTAAAACATACGTATTACATTTTATTTTAGTATCTTCAAAAATTCAATGAAAACAACCTACAAGTGGTCAAATCCACGCAAAAACATAATATTATAGGTATTATAAAAAAATATTTGTATATGACTGTAAATGTTGGCGAAAATTAGCGATTCATCAATCATCAAATTCAGAAAACTAAACCAACGATGGACGCGAAAAACCAAGCTAAAAAAATCAGCAAATAATATCCGACAAATTTTCTCCATTATATTTACATGCATAGTTAATTCAATTACACCACTGCAATATTTAGGGATAGAAGATCACTTCACGTCTCTCTTTCACATGACATGCGTTTTTGGTTCACATTTCGGTTTATGATTCAGGACCCCGGTGGCCAGGGCGACGAGTATAAGCTCCACCCGTATCCCGACCCGGCACCTCCACCAAATATTTAAGTTCAAATTCCCATATTCAAGCGTAAGCCTGCTGTAAAGACATGAATGAACTTAATAATGAGTACTTACAAAGTTGAATAACGGTCAACTTCGCTACCTATTTTGGCTTCTCCCGTACCCTTGATTGTTATGTAGTGATGACAACGATCTTGAGTCAACCAATCACAAAATTCAGACAGCAAAAACGCACCCAATATTGAAGATTTTGTTTCTGTTCGTTCAATCTTGATGCGAAACCCGACACCCCGGCCCGTTCTTCCTCTTATCTCTTATCTCTTATCTCTTATCTAATCTTCTCTCTCGCCCTCTGAATTAAAAACCACGAGAGATCGAGGAAACGAACTGAGACGAGTGAATATTCCCGGCGAGCAATCGGATTAAGACGTAGGGTTTCCGGTATTTCGAAACTAAAAAGTAATAAAGACTTTTCTTCTTACTAAAGTTAGTTCGACCGGTAAGCCAGAGGGCTCACCTCAAATTAAACAGATTTCTACTACGAGAAAAACTCAAACGAGACGAGCAATCAACGGTGCAATCCCCTACGAATATAATAACTAGTTACTATAGAATGAACGAGAGCAGAGAATTCACCTGGGGCTAAAATTCACGTTTTCTATTTTTTACACTCGGTACGAAACTAATTTTCTTTTACTTCAAAGAGAATATTTAAAATTTATATTCTAAAACGAAGTAAAAACGTGTGTGATAAAATTCAAAATTCAAAACTTAAAACACATACCGAAAAACAAAAACACCTTTCGACGTTACCTAGTAATGCTATAATTATGTTCTTAACTCAATGGTAATGGCGATAAAGCATGGTTGGACACCCCCTACTTCACAACCTTCACATTCGCAATACTGTTCATATACATACTTATTCCCCCCGACTGAGACCGGGGTAGAATAAACCCAGAGCATGGCTCTGCTTATCGTACAAGACGATTCAAGAGAAAAGGCCCACCTCGCAAACATCAGCTAGTAAGAGGGAAGTATAATATTACTGACCGAAACTAGAGGCGAGCTCTGTCAATCGTGGTCGGGGATTCCTCCCCCGTTTCCCCTTTCCTTCCAGACGATGATGACAATGACAGCACGAACGATGACAAAGACGATGACGACCGCGACGTGAGAACCCCCTTTTCCTCTCCATATCCTCTAGGCTAGAGTGGCGCATTATGACCTAACGGTTGACGCGCCCTTAATCCATGTAAACAAATATTTGTTATTCAGCCTATTCCATAATAATATACTGTTATTTCATTGTTAAATTAGTTCTAAATTAGGCGAAGGAAGCTTTAGGACACCTTTTTAATAAGCTTATACCAGAATCGCCCCAATCTTTCCGTTCTAAGCTCGACGCTGCTAATAACATTTTTATCTTCGACCTATCTGAAAATTGGCTTATTTTTTAATTGTTCGAATTACCTTATTACAATAATTAAGAAATAAATAACAATCCATGCAACGATGAGTATTGATAATTCAATTCAAGTGTGTGAAATGTTGCTGTGAAACTTGGCTTCACCTAAGACGACAAAGTGTTGTGAGGGTGATGAAGTTGAAATCATTCCCAAATGAGTTTCTTAATTATCTGTGGTGTCTCGTTAGAAATGAAATACAGGGTTCGTATTCCCGAGCACATGTTCCCACCCTTCACTCAACATCTCGTTACTATGTTGCTAGGCAAGTTCGGCTACGACAAGACACTAGCCACGTGCTCCATCATGAAGGACGAGTACAACCGCTCATCCAAGACGGCGCTGTTCGTCACGGCCTTCGTGATACCCTGCATCGTGATCGTCATCTGTTACGCGAGGATCTTCTGGGTGGTGCACAGGTAAATTATAACAGAGTTGATAAAGAAGTTGAAAGTTGGGTAAACTTCTTTATCGACTCTGGCTATACCTACTTCCAAGGTACCCTAAACGGGACCAAGAAGAGATTTGCCGAAACTCCACTAGAACTTGTCTTCAGCGCAACCTAAAAGCTAGATAGCGCTATCATCAACATATAATATTTATTTTTTGTTTGGGGGGGGGGGGGGAGGAGGAATAATCGGACTAATTGCTTCTTGGCTAAGATGGTAGTGAGCGGCCTACTATATTTACCTGAAGATGTGACGAGAAAAGCGAAGTTTTCACGATGTATAATGTCTACTGCGTTCAAAATTCAATTTTCTAGTCGTAGGTCTAGCCCAATTTGAAAAACACTTCGTTCGTTGAAATATATTGGAATTTACTTTAGCGATTAGTATTAACAACTTTAAATTAAACATGCATTATCAACTAATTCGACGTAAATGTGTGTTTTATTATTTTTTCATTATTATTATTATTGCAATATCAAAACCTATTAACTAAATCCAAGTATGCGACTTTAAATTAAAATCAAAATCCCGATGTCCTATTCATGGAGCTGTTGTAGAGCTCTATATCACAGCGCGTTAACAAGCTATGTTACATAATACTATATTACTATTCTTTAGTAAAGTTATTTGCACCAGCACCACGGGAAAATTGCTATGCAACCTCGATAAATTGAAATGGAGCAAATTACTTAAGGACTTGTTTTTCTAAAGCTTCGCGACCTATTTAACTTAACAACTATACAAACTTGTACCTTAATAATATAAGGGATAGTAATGTTATTAACTTCGAAGTGTGATATGCTTCTCTTGCTCAATAATAATTAGGTTTTCTGCAAATCCAAAGTTTTCATTTGCCGTTCTAGTTAGAGTTAAGAGGGTGGCGTAATAACTCGCTGGAACAGAGAAACTTCTACTGTACCAAATTGTATCGAGTAAAGAATAGGTAAATCTCGATTATCTTTTAATTCTACACCCTCCGGAAGTATTTGTGTATTCTATTACAAGTGCTACACAGGTCAAAAAAGAAAACTTGTAGTTTGAAGAAATATTAATTAGCTTTACGAGTTTCGTTTCTTCTTGTGTGCCTTTATTTTGTTTTCATCTGTGATTTAGAGATTCTTTTTTTTTACAGTTCTGGGTTTTTGATGCTAAATCGGTGAACATATAAAACGTACAAAATGCTAATTTTAATAAAAATAATGTTTTTCCATACTTATTGAGAACTAACCAAAGTTTTCTAACGTTATATGTGGCTATATTGAACGCAAATGTTCCCATAATTCATTATTTACCATTAGAAGTGCAAGAAATGCCACACTTAAAAGGGTTGTCGTCAAAAAAAAAAAATAGATGCTACAAATGGCACAATAATGATACATTATCTAAATTTAAATGCAAAGAGAACTTATAGTGCTGAGTGATTATAGATAAGGATAAGTACGTTCATAAAGTAAAGTCATAATTATATCTATTCATATTATGGATTCTTAGCCTCCACCGTTTTGTTCCATACATTTAATAATGTTCGTATATTTTTCGTATTATGAAACTCTGTAACGGACCCGGCACCTCCACCAAAAGTCTGGAAATAATTATTGTACTAGTTCCCCAGCAGTAATTACCACCGTGGGAGTCATTATTGTCTGACTTTAGAACAGACCGGTGGTCACAAAACTTATTTCGCTATCGTGGACATGATAAAGCCCCAACATAAACATTAAAAGATTCTTGCTCCAGGCCAATTTCAAGGTTCTAATAAAATTAAACTGAAACCTATCGTTAATCGTTGTTTTTATTAGCAAATTTCTTCACGTGTGTGTTAGTTTTTTCCGTAATTTGCAATATTTTGACACTTGATAATCTCATTTTAATTGAAAAATATAGTATCACGGGTATAGCCGTATATAACACATCGAGTTAGCAGATGGGAGAAATACATTAAAAGAGTGGAGAGGACTCACCCCCTGCCCTTACCGCCTCGCAGCAGCGGCGGCATGTCGTGACGTCACTGCTCTCGGAGATGATGTAGTCCTCCTCACTAGAACAGAGAAAGAACAGAGTTTAAAAACTTGTTTCATGCAACAACGGGTTGTCAACTCCACCACATAACTGTGTTCACTCTAATCTTTTATACGGTGAAGAAATACCGAGTATGAGTTTTTAATTTGTTATGAGATGTCACATTTTTAATGAAAACACGCTTTTAACATTAATACGACACTCAGTTTTATATTAAGGTAGTGAAAGAAAACAAATACTACGAGTCTACCTATGTAAGTCTCTATTGAGGTAGGTTCACAATCTGCGTTTATACTGAAAGGCAGAAGTAAATATTTTGAAAATGCATGGATGGCTGAGGCTTTGTTCACTAAGCCGTTATTTTTTCTGGACTGGTAAACATCCAAAACTTGAGACGTGTTTACAATTCTCTCAGCCCAAGAGTGACTGATTTAATTTTAATGACGACGTTGTTAATTTCGTCAAACGACGTGGCAATTCGACCTTTTATAATAATGGTGGGATGAAAGTCTTCCAATAGGATATATTAATGATTAAAAGGATATTTTAACACGTTCGTTGCATTAGATGTAAAGCAAGAATGAAGTGTCAAGCATTTGTTGTTGCTGTTGTTGTAGGTCTGAGATGAGGATGCAGGAACACGCGGCAGCCAGCTCGCTCAAGGCTCCAAGGAGAGAGGCGAGAGAGGCCAAGACCAAGAGAAACGAGTGGAGGATAACCAAGATGGTGTTGGCCATCTTCCTCTCGTTCGTCATCTGCTACCTGCCGATCACCATCGTCAAGGTGACAGACAAGAACGTCGCCTTTCCAGGTAACTACCCTACACACACATTCTGTTTGCCTGATACACGCGGAGTCTCCGTCCCCGACCTACAGTACAGTGAACGAGTTTAGTTCTAACTGAGCACAATCTCAGCACGCCGTTATATACGGCTCTGTTGTGAACGAGAATTCTCGCCTCCCCCCTCCCCCCCGAAATTTTTCCCATCTATGGATCAGTCAGCCCAATATCTACACATAATCGCACTTTAATAGTTACGTGTGACTATTGATTTTAGGTAATCAATCCAAAAATTAAAAAATCCATCTCAGCGGGAAATCGAACCCCAGTCTCCCGATTGCCTAACGAGTGCTTTCTTTTTTTGCTTTTTATTGGTGATCAAGAAAGTGATACTGATACATTTTTTTGGAATGGTTATTGTCAACGAGTAAATTACACCAATTTATAAACTTCTACAAGAATGTCAAGAACGTCTGAACGATTTATAGTCTAGAATGAAATTAAACAGTGCATTTGGTGTGGTGAATTTGCACAAGGTATAAAAAATGTATACTCGTTCACGGAACTATACGCGGACCCTCGCAACAGAAACGGCTTCATTGCTGTTGCTTACAACTCTGTCCACTATTGGTTACGCTGGGGCGAGATAGAAAACAACTTTTTAATCCCACTACATCACATGCACATGCATTGCAAATAAATATTTTTGACAACACTTTGCTAAGCTCTAAGTAAAAATTTATTTGATATAATTTCAACTTCTAACGGACCCGGCACCTCCACCAACAGGCAGAAATAATGTTATTTCTATAGAGCTATGATGCTGTGAGTCTGTGATCCAAGTGATCTATTGAAACAAAACATGAACTTATTTCACTGTTGTGTATTTCAAGGAGAATCAAGCCCTGCATTCTACAAAACGAACACATTACAAATACTAGGAAAACGCTAAAGTCCCGCCGCGTTGAAGGATGAGCGTTTTTTTTGTAAGTTTTTTGTTTGCGTTTTTGCGTTTGTTTGCACTTTTCCTTTGCAAGTGCTTTTTGAATGCATTGTAGGTGATTGTTGTCAAGTTTCTATTGTTACTTGTTAATAGGTATTATAAACCCAAAAAAACTCATATTAAAACCTTTATTTCTGTGGATTCTGACAAACTTTTTCAACTTTTTCTTTCAAAAGGTACTACATCACCATAACCTTAATGTCCATGTGAAATCTGAACGTTGTAGCCCCACCCGTTTGGTTCAGAATCGGCCTAAATGTGACGAAAATATCGCACTAAAAATTGAAAAACTTATTTAAACCTTTAATTTCTATAGATTCTAGCTAACTTTTTCAACTTTTTCTTTCAAAGAACTACTCACCATAATCTTAATGTCCATGTGAAATATGAACGTTGTAGACCCGCCCCGTTTGGTCAGAATCGGCCCAATGTGACGAAAATATGCACTAAAAATCGAAAAAAATCGTAAAAGTACGATATTCATGAGAATATTTCTTCGATTGTACCCAAAAGCACATACACCTTAAGTTCAGAAAAACGAGGTCCCCTCAAAATTTCATCAATCGCTTGTGCGTTTGCGGATCCAAAGCGACAATATATAAAACAAAAAAAAAAAAACTTATCATGAATTGTTTTGTCAAGGAAATCAAGCTTCGCATTCTACAACGACCATCATACAAATAATAAAGATAACTAGTTTCATTTTAAGATAGCGCCGATATTGTTTCCATTAATTCCGAATATTGATCGTAATACAACATATTAATTATGTAATCATTTATTTAATTAGTAACTTGACACCACAATGGAGCCGAGTTTTTGTCTTTACGATTCGACATAAACGCAGCCAGTGGCTTTCCATGACATGGCTCCATATAATCAGTTCCACTAAAGTTTTGTGTGTGTTCGCAGCGCTGCACGTGTTCGGCTACCTGATGCTGTACATGTCAGCCTGCATCAACCCCATCATCTACGTCATCATGAACAAGCAGTACCGCCTAGCGTACAAGACAGTGCTGCTCTGGAGGAGACCCAGGCTACTCTCTCTCACGCCGGCACCAACCAGCAGCCACCACGGTAAGCTGTTACTCGATGCACTTATCATTAGGATCTTTGCTGTCTCTTGAACTAGGCTGGTAGGAGACCGTGACTATCTAGTAGAATAAAGTGTTGCCGTTTGATGCAACTTTTGATAATTGATCATCGATATTTGCATTCGATAATTAATAGATGCTTATGCTTGATCGATGAGCAACAAAAATAAATTAATCGATATAAGCAGCATACACGAAAAAGCACCAAATTTTATGTTTTCAACATCATTCTATTCAGTTATAAAACTGATTTGTAAAGGACAACTAAATAAAATAAGTACATAAATTCACCGTTAGTAATTAATTGTAACTTCACCCACTCTCTATAAAAGTGTCACTGCAAAACTTCCAACCAGATTAACACGTTTATTTTTCTCGATATTTTGAAAATGACAACCTATTAAAAAGAATCTAAATAACAAAAGAATAATCAATACAATCTGATTTATAGATAACAAATTGTTATCGATTGTTATCCCCATAGTAACATTTACGATATACTTATATGGGATTGCAAGAACACCTTGGCTGCTGCCTATAAGTTTCTGCAAACACTAATATCTGTCACAAGGCTTGGTTTAGGACATCTGAACATAATATTTTACAGTTTGGCGTGTAATGCGTGATCTACCCCTACCGGTAGCAATTCGTTCAAATTTCACTTTCCAAGTCTTGTGGGAAATCCAAAATGAATTTCTTGTTATTTATGTATTTTTTTCTTCGATAATACGATGCTGCGAAATGTTTAAAAGGCTAGAATAAAGACGCCATTTCTTCGCGGTTCCTGGCCGTATCTAGTCCATTAGTCTTACTTAAAAAAAGCTATTCAGAGTCCCAAGTTAGCCCTACCTCATTCCTGCTATTTACAGATAAACGTAGGCGGCGTGCGGAGGTTGATAAATGGTTTAACATTGTGTAGAGAGGAGTATCAATAAAGCTTAGAAGTATAAGATGAAATCTATATTGGGATGGTTAAGACTTGTTGGTTTGCCGCATAAAAACTAGAGTAAAACTCGGTTATTTGGGGCCGGAGATTAAGTGAAGACATTTAATAGGTAACAACCCTAAACTATCACTAACATTAATATGAAATAATGTTGATGATATCGACAAGACTAATTAAACTTTTCGTTGTTGTAATATAATAACTCTTTATTATTTTGTGTGCATCTATGTCATCGTAGTTTTATTAATACTCAAGTTTGTTTATTGGCTGGTAAATCAATTATACTGTAAATTTCGCAGTAGTATTGTAAACACAGTTTTGTCATTAGTACAAATAGGGAAAACATAGAACATTAAAAGGGTTATTCAAAATTACATTTAATTGTTATTTATTTCAGTTATTACGATCAATTATTAAAATAATGTTATTGATGGTTGAAATTTATTTTTCGTTTTGAGAATAACACAATCAAAAAAATAATGCATACTTGTTCGATATTCTAATCCCCATAACGTATTTCCAAACTACTTGGACCGTACCAACCCTTACGGATGACTTGAGAGAAGATAGCTTTTAACTTTTAACAGCAAGGTTTAGATTTAAACGCCAACAAAGTTCCACTGAACAAACTTAATTTGTATCCAGGAAGAGTAAAAGAGTGATACCAAGTGAAGGCGGCACGCTTGAGCAGGGAGACGAATATTCAGGAGTGATTTACCGTGGCCATTAGCTTATCGGGTCTGCTCACACATCCCAGTCGGTTATAAGCAAGTGAATTATGAGGGTCTTAGAGCACTCTCCGGCTAACACGACGGTAGCAAACTACTTTACCGACAGACATCGTGTAAAGGTGGGTGGGCTTACATAACTTTCTAATGTAAGACATGCAAGTTTAGAGTTTACAAAGTGTACTAGACCAATAGAATCACGTTTCAAATATCATCCTAAGCTTGGAATGTTTGAATTGAATAGTTAGGAATGTCATTAAGAGGAGTCGCTGAGGCTAGCGCAGGAAAAGTGAACACGCTCAGAATTTATAGATGATTGCAGCTAAACGGTTATTAATATTAATATCATTAAAAAAACACACGTTAACGAAGAACTGTTTTTATCTACTCTCAGTTGCAAATAAATCATTGCAAGACACAAACCCAGAAAGTCGAAAAAAATTAAAATCCAAAACATGAGTTCGGAAGTTTTACAAAATTAACATGCACGTCCAAGTTGATTTAAAGTTTGAGATCCAGAACGAAAATGTCCTTGAAAAATGTGTAGATAGGTGGAAAAAATTGCTGAAGTTCACAAATATCGAGTAAATTACAGAGATTTAACGAACTGTTTACTCAAAATCAACGAATTAATAAAGAAATGTAAGTACTAGACCTCATATAGATTGTCTCTTCATTAACGAACAAGTGAAATATGCAGGTAAATAATAAATATACAGGTTAAAAAAGGAAGCTGTGCGTTTGAACTCGTTTCCGCGATAACCTCAGTGAACATCCGTTAGGAGCTGCAGGAATAAGGATGTTTTAAATTCGTTTATAACAAGTGCACATTTAACTACATTCACTTCAGCTGTAGTCGTTCTGGCATTTACTGCAGTTAATCAAGTCAAAAGCTGTCTTTGGGTCAAACTCAAAAGTATTTCATATTGAATGTAAGTCAACTCTAACTATGGCTTTTTCATTTCAAAAGTTATGTTTGTATACGTCATTTTTGTAGTTTATTTTGATGTTTCAAAAGTCCCTATAAAGTTGTGTAAATGGGACATAACATGTTGTCCATTAGGAGCTTTAAAATCAGTCTACCATAGAATGAATAAGACTAAAATATTTGTAACTTCGAAGCTAGACCAGTGACGTATGCTCGTTCTATCCGGCAGCCATAGTATGAATAGTTTACAATTTTAAATTTTATCAGAAGCAAATTTTCGTGAGTTGACCGCCTTGTACATCCGTATTTTATAAACGAGAGTCCCCAAAATATGGAGCGAAGCTTACCGTAGACATGTAACGTTTATTGAATAGTTAAATTATTATTGGTGGAGGTGTCGGGTGTATAGAAAACTCTAATTTCGGCCTGGGAACCCTCAGTGTCTCCAAAAAAAGTGTCATCCTTTTTGAAGGTCAATCCCAACAACAACAAAATCGCGAGTCAATCGAAGGTCATGTTTGTGTTTGCGTGAGACGTAACACACGCACGGACGGACGGACGGACGGACGGGCAGAAATATGATGCTCAAAAACAGTTAGCTATGTAGGCATCTTGATTCTTGGTGTCTATAAGGTGGAAACCTAGTTGCATGTAAGCGACGATTCAATCCCATAATCACTTGATGTGATTTTTTAATTTTTCTCGTTGATATGAGATAAAAACTAGTGACCGGCATCAATCATACACGCATACAAGCACGGGAACGGGGTTGTCCAAAAGAGGGAGCGAAGCAACTAAGCAACAGATCGTCGAAGAAGAAGACAAAAATGAAAAATGTGTTCTCGTTATGTATTTATTTATTTGCCATCTCGTTATTGGTTTAGGAAACTAGTTGTTGGTGGAGGTGCCGGGTATGTATATTTAATGTTTGCGTAGGGGTTACGGACGAATGGGCAGAAAAGTGATTCTTATATGGGAGCTTTGCTACGTATGAATGTAACACACAGGGGTCGGTTTTCTCTGTCTGCTCGCTCATCCTCACGCGCGCTCACGCTCGCAGCGGCCGACCCGCGAACTAGCACAACTGCACTCGAGCGGAACGATAAAGTCACACGGCGGTGGAAGTTAATGGAGACGAGGAAATGCATTTGCATATAAATCTCGCGCGCGGTGCAAGACTGCCATGAATTAGAGGCACGGTGAAGACGTGTTTATACTTGTTCACTCGGTGTACATGCCATTAACCTGCCCTGAACACGGGGTGGATTGTGCGGTGGTGGGATTTACGTAGCTCCGCTGCGCTTTATACGGAAGATTGCGCTGCTTCATTAAAATGAATCGCAGGTAAAACACTAGACTCTTGTTTTAAGCCAACAAGATGAACCAATCACGGAGCTAAATTAGATTCCGTGCACTACTGCAGGGGTGCATGTGCAGTACTTTAAACACACAGTCGTGGCGCTACTTGTAAGATTCATCACGCGTGAGCAGAATACAACGATCTACATGTTTGAGAAAGGCTCTTAAAAGAGTTGAAATATTACCATTAAATATCTAAAAACAGTGTTAGTCAAACTATTTTCCTTTTAATTAATCATGTAAATATCGTACCGTCCCTAAACAATATGTATTTTAGGAAGCGAGCTCTCCTACAAGCGTCACTTTTCTGTTGCGTGTCACAAATACCATAAAATCTGAGCATGATCTCCGATTGATGTGCGTTTTTTTAATCATTGTCCTTCAACAAAGATGACAGAGAATAATTTTGGTGAACCTGGGAGTTAGGTGGGCGAAGCTATAGCGTCCCCAAACATATCATACAAATACCCGGCACCTCCACCAAAACCGATATTTCATTGTACGATCGTTAAGTATTTTTATTTTGATATTCCTCTTTATACTCAGCCCCTCCACCAAAAAGAGAATTGAACAAAAGAATGTACTATTTTATTTTTCTATTGTTATAAGGAGCTACGCTCCTCTTGTTGAGAGCCTGTTTAAAACACGTTTTGTACTACACGATGTCAGAAATAATATATTAACTGAATAAATAAGTGTATCCTATAAACCGACACATGCAGCTCTTTGCAACTGAATGCTGGGAGTTCTTCATCTTCAACAGTCCAAGGACATTTCTGTCCTAGTTATAGTCACCTGAAGGAACTAAAAGTGACGGGCACCCTTACCAAAATAATTTGGGTACCAAACGAAGCTAAATCCAAAGATTATCAACTTGAATCCCTCACGTCCCAAACTGAATATTCTTGGCCGTACCATAGAGAAACAGACAGCAAGTCTGCATACTACATCGACATTTCACGAACCGCAGCAAGTAGAAGATTAATCTTTAAGACTATTGAAAATTAAATTTTAATTTAAAAGTAAGGGGCTTAGCTTAAGCCGGTGAAATTAATTAGAAAGAAACCCCGGCATACTCTTGTTGAAGAGGGGGAGGGGGTAGCATTGACAGGCTTACGTGAAAGAGCTATCTTCTTGGGAAATTTAAGAAGCACCGAAGCAAAGAGCAGGCCTACACAAATAATATCTCAACTTATCCCTATACCGCGGTTTTTGCTGAATTGCCGCCACTTTACAGAAATGGTTAATAAATTAATACCGAAATATTGGTATAGAGTAAATTGGAGACGATTCCGGGCATGATTATTAATTATTACCAGCGTATCATATCACAACACCCTCATAAAACATTCGTTATATTCTTCCTCAATCGACTAAAATAAAACTCAGCGAAACAGAATAAAATACTTTCTCCTTTTTTGGATACGGGTTTTGTTGTATTTTAGAAAACTCGACCATTAAAAGCACAGTTTTCACATTATATACCCTTTTTTAGTATCTGGGTCTCTAGAGAACCTTGCTCACCCTGCGCTAACCCTGTATACCAGAGTCGACAAAGAAGTTTACCCGTTGGGGGAAACTTCTTTATCAACTCTGCCTGTACTTTACTTCGAGGGTGCCGTGTCTTCTTGCGGCATCTCCACTCTTAGAGGGCTGTGGAAACCATTGGCATTACAAGTAGAGGTTTCGACCCGTCTCCGCTATGTTCCCATGCAAACAATGAATCAAAGTCATTACTGAGTGCGTGGGCGTCGGGGTTTAGAGCACAAGAAGCGATCCAGCTATATCATCTCTCCATCAACCATTGGAACACCAGGGATGAGACTTATGTCTAAATCCAACACCGGGCGAACTGACGTTTCTCATCCAAAACGAATTATTGGGACAAAACAGTTTGTTGTACTGGATTCTCGTTTAAAATAATCTTCACTAAGACCGCTTTACCCTGAACAAAAATAGATTATCTTAGGGTGGGTTTCTCTTTATACAACATCGTATACTGTAGGTTCGAGTATCGAGTTGTTTTAAAGAAGCTGTACAAGGTGATTGATGAGTAGAAAGACGATCACTCACTTAAAAACTATTTTCTTAGCGGATTCGCAGCCACGTCGTTTAGTCCTGTGTGCTCAGGCCATACGGGCCACCGTTGTTAAAGTCCTGATAGTTCGATTTATTAGGGTCTACTAATGCTCGAGATTACAGAGAAGACGTGGTACCTTTACATCAAGGCTAGTTCCTTGCGCCCGCCGCTCGGAGATTCAGTGGAACTTGCGAATTTACATACGCATATTGAGACAACGACGCAAGTAGGAAATTCCTATTTTATTAGGGAGCAAAGCCATATACTTTTCTGTCCGTCGTTCTGCCTGAACGTGTCAGATGAAGATGTCAGATGAAAACCAAACAAAGCGTCCGATTGACATGCGGCTTTATTGTTGGCATTACCCTTCAACTATGATGATACAGAATGTTGTATATGATCCTGGGGGAATACAGGAGTGGCTAGAAAATTCATGGTTTTACAGCTCCACCGTTACAAAAAGCGATAGAGAAAACTACCAATATATTAATGGCTTACCCGGCACCTCCACCAAAAACATTAACACAGCGAATTTTATTTTTGTATTCTTCTCTGTTGATTACAGTAGCTTCGCTCACTATTTTGGGTAATCTAGTACCCGTGCTTGTTGCAATAGTTTCTACAGGTGCCCATGAAAAGAGTCGAGTAGCGGGTATCAATAATTCTGTGAAAATATGCACACTTCTACACTCAAACTACTCAAAAGCAGGGAGCACATTTTATAATTTTTTTACACAAAACAAAATCTTATTGACACTCATTAGTCATTAACACTAATATAATATATTCTATAGGCTTATACCTCCACAAAGAAATAGGGACGCATTTTTATTTAATTTTTAGATTTTTATCATTTTCATATTGAAAACTCTTGCAAGTCATTGCCCCTCGCCCCTATCGGTAATGAATAATGATATAATATAAACAATGCAGTTCAAGTAAGGCGCACTTTTCATCTCGAGCATTACGCAAGACGTGCACTGACTGCAGTGGTACGACAGCCACATCAGCGTCGTACATCGCCGACAGACTGAGTGCTGAACCGCTAACTCGCCGAAACCTCGATAGGGCCGAGTAATTCTGCAACGTTTTACTTTAATAAGAGCGCGCATCAATCATTGCCACGGAGAGCGGCGGTTACGGGTAATAAAACAGCTCGAGATGTAGTAACCTAGGAGAGATGGGCCATTAGACGTCGATATGTTGGTTGCTGGCGGGGGCGTCGTCTCCGCACAGACAACGGAACTACGGGGACATCACTACACTGCACTGTTAGAAGGGGTGAGGTGCACTCACTAACTAAGGTTTGGACAAATTAAAGGATTTAAAAAAAGTAAATTTACATTTTATAAATAAATAAATTAATAAATCCGTAAGTCTACCCACTCAGTCACATAATTAACTGATTTCCAGTGGGAGACGGGAAACCAAAGCGACCAAGCCAACCCTGTAGGTCCCGACGCAATCGACAAGTGAGCGATAACCAACCAAAGATCGATATTTTTTAATAGGAATTATAGCAATCAGTGGTATGGACAGTGCGAACACCCGCGATCAACGCCAGAATCAACAAGGCCGATTCAGAACAACTTTAAATTTATTATGTGCCTCGTTGCTAGGACGGCTCCAAAGTCACCGTTTACAAATTCCTAAGACAAGATCTGATGGACTTTAGTACGAATCAGAAGTTAAAAAACTTCTTGCTTGAGCGGGAATCGAACCCTAAACCTTCTGCATTGGAAGCAGGTAGGCTAACCACACGACCAACGAGCTTCACTTTATTTTTGTTGTTTTGTCTCGTTTAACACACACGCACATGAACATGAATAAAAGATTCTTTCAAAGTGCATTTAAACACGACAAATACGAAACAACACATTAATAATGAAAACATTTTTACACAAAATGTATATTATTTCACGTATAAACGCGTTTGATATAATGTGCATCTTAAACGTTAAAGCAACTTAACCATTCCGGTCCTAGTAGGACTACTGGGCTATGGTATTAGAAAACCCATTGACGACAAGAAAGTTACTCGTGGAAATTAAATAGAATGTTTTCTGGGATCTCCTCAGTTGGAAGCAGTGGTTTGAGGTGTACCTTTACCTTACAAATATACCTATATGGAGAGAGATGGGGAAGAGATTAAATTAATTAATATTATCGTCAATACATACAATACAACACAATACGTCTAGCAAAGAGCATTTGTATATATGCTGTCGACTCTCTTAAGTACTATTTTTTAGATTATTTAAATTAGAGAACTTGACAAAGTTATTAGTATGTGCCACCTTAGTAAGATAGCATTAAAATAATCGTGTTCGGATTCATAAATGCTACTTGTCCCTAACCGGAAATGAACAATTCGGACACCGAATGTTTTAGTAGACACTTGCGAGAAGTTATCGGATGTTTGGGGTTTAACCTCTGAACGAGGTTTGAGTCAGAAACCCATTAAAGTTCGAACTCTTCGCGCCCGTACAGGAAGGCATTAAGTTTAAGTTTTTCCTTTTTCTAAAGTCACAAACTTGTCGATCTGTGTTGATTTATGGTTGCAGGGTTCCTTATAATGTAGAGCACATGATGTATTTACCAAAACAAATCAAAACTTAAGACAATTTAGAACGGCGATTTAGAGAGATGGCGTTGATGATGTTTCTGTCGTGAGCAAAACATATTGGTTCTAATCTCAAGACTAAAGAGGTCACAAATATTAAATTTGCTTTACCCCGCCTCTGACTTACAATGCCACTTAGGTTCAGCTTTACAGCAGGCGCCACTAAACTTATTACTAAGTACTTGTTTCAAGCGTACTTAAGGGCTTTAACGCTTGTATGTTTTTTTTACCTACACAGTAATAAAACAATACGTATATAATATACTACTTCACGATTATGTTTAACACACATAACAAAAACTTGTAGAAATACAGCCAAACCTTACACACTCAAAAGGAATGAGATCTAAAAAAATGGCCAAGTTCTTCTACCCTTCCACATATACTTTCTGTGTCCCAAAACATCATCCTCGAAAAGCTTTGCAAAATCGAATTTACGATTATTAATTTAACGTAATAGTTTATCCAAGTTCTTTTTTTCTAATTAATTTAAACGTAATAACATGCAAATTCTATTTTGCCAAGCTTTTCGAGGATGCTGTTATGGGACACTGTACGTTTATGTGGAAGGGTAGATGAGCTTGGCCATTTTTTTAGATCTCATTCCTTTTGAGTGTGTAAGGTTTGGCTGTATTTCTACAAGTTTTTGTTATGTGTGTGATCTCATTACTTTTTCAAGTTCCATTACAAAATTATTTGCTAAAATATAATATTTTTATCAAAGTTGATTTAAATTCTATGGTATTAGCAGTAACAATATAGGATGTAAAATATCTAGACCCGGATTCATGTACATCCTGGGTATAGGTGGTATAACCATGGTATAACGACGGTATAAGGACTGGACCCCAATTCTTGAGTTCGTGGGAGATGAGTTGAAAACGCAATTTGAAAACGAAGTCGTTTTCGTTTTCGAAGGAATTGGTATTCTTGAACGGTATCGTGGAAAACGTCATGGGTTGTGAGTTGAAAGCATGTTGAAAGAGTATCACGAAATCCAAACACTTTAAAAAGATTTGCGTATAGCAAAGAGCTCGAAAAAGTTCTATATTTATTCTAGATGGCAGTGCCTTCATAAACGCTGGCCAATCGAAAGACAAGTTGTATGAAATGATTTGATTGTTGCAATTATGTAAACAAACAGTTGAGCAAGTTCATATCAGTCCAATGTTGTGCTGGCATAGGGTTGGCTAGGCTTGTCAAACATGTAATGTAAGTATGAATTTTACTAGTCCTATAGCCAAATGGAACTTTAGACCTACACTTTTGTATTATAAATAATTTTCCACATCTGGGCCTAGGCCAGGGACGGTTTCTGATTTGTTTTATGAGAGTATAATGACACCTTTTCTCGTTCCACACAAAGAAGAAAAATTTTAAATGTCCGCTATTTGTTTACGTATCGCACTTTCCCGCCTAACTCTGCTTATACCGTCAACAAGTGTCAAGTAACTATGGTTACTTGTTGATTGTATGCCAAGTGTTTAAGGCTTATTTTAAAACCTTTATTTGGAAGCCTTCCAACAAACTTTTTCAACTTTTTTTTTCAAAAGAGACTATATTTCTATAACCTTAATGTCCATGTAAAATATGAACATTGTAGTCCCACCCGTCTGGTCAGAATCGCGGGCCGACGTATTATATGTTAGCAGTAGTAGGCAGTAGTAGGCAGTAGTAGGCAGTAGCTAACATCCTTAAAGTGATTTTGAGCATGTTTCAAGCCATTTTTTCACCAAGAAGGAATAATCGTACCCCAATAAAATTTGGCATGTGTTGTCAGGTACCTAAATCCCCTCGATTGTGATAGTTTTCAAGTTCACATCACGTTACATGACGGCTGGGTAACACCTCGAAATCACCCCAACTCTGCTTGGTGTATAAGGTGCTTGAGTGTGTAGCGCACCGCGGCTTGGCTGCGGCGCCCTAACGGGCACCTAGATAGAGAATACTCGTATGCTCATGCATAACAGATTTTGAACAGAATAACAACATACATAATTTTTCTCATTCCGAAGTATTTGGCTGGTTTTGAACTTTTTGACAGAATCCGAAATTCTTTGATAACGATTATCTATGTTTTCTGAATCCACAGTCTGGTCAAACACTAGATAAGGCATGCGACTTATTAATATAATCTCATTCGTGTATGTAATACCTGGCCGATATATAAGCATTTGTGATGAAGTCATACCCATCGTCTTTTTAATCATTTTGGTCTCTCGCGCACAACTAAGTAAGTAACTAATGTTTTACCAGGCTATGTGGTATATATGAGTGGTGTCAGATACACGAGTATGTTAATTTCTAGTCACATTCGGGTGAAAGATTCGCGTTTATAATATATTAATAGTTGTATTCTTCCACGAGTGAACTTAAACGACAACGTCAATCGACAGTGACAACTTTGTTAAAGAATATTTGCTGCAGTGGCATGTAAAAATGTTTAGTATCACTGGCTTCTTCTAGCTGGCATATTTTAAGGGGCAGTGGTTAATACTATCAAAGGGCCAAGAGGCCAAATGATTCTATACTCAATGATACTGCGCCGTTGGGCATTGAATAATTTCGTTTACTATATTGTCTCTGTCAATCGACAAGTAGTCGTTTTGAGTTAGTAAACTCCCCCCGGAACCACCTACAGCATCGATTAAAATCTCACATCCGAACTTTGTTCCTAATCGAATCCATAGATCTCGACACTCCACTCTAGACACAAGACCACACACTCGAACGATTATCTCAGTCTCCGTCTCGATCGATTAGCGGTGCCATAACTCACGCCCGTCCTTATTCTCTCTGAAACTCATCATCGCCGGTGACAGCGGGCGAAGCTCTTAAGCGGTCGACGATGTAATTACGACCGTGAGCGGTACTCGAACACCGACCCCTAATCACCTCATGTCAAGACTTGGGCGAAGACTGGCTACAGTAAGAAGTGATGTCGTTAGACGTCTTACAAAAACTTGTACAACTCGGGCTCTACCATGTTATATATATATATTTTTAATGTCGAATAAGATTCTCAAGTACGTATCAAAAGATCGACGTGTCGACGTGATTTCTCATCTCCCCGTCAGAATCAGTGTAGTAAAATAAAACCTCAGTGCACAAGTTTATAGAAAATACAGCACACAACATTATTGTATAAACCATTTGTATAACGACTTTATTTGTTGATATTATTTTAATGTATGTTTCATTTCATTGAAGTAAGCTGGATATGTGGTCACCCCAATTGGTCACCCAGCAGTGGTTGGTCAACAGCAAATTAAATAGTTTTTTTGTCTGGCCACAAAACTTAAGCATACACAATTTTTTTAGACAAAACATAAAAGGTAAATGATATCCACCGAATCCTCTTATCAAGTGGGTCGAAATACATACAAATTTATTCGAGCACTCATTTGCAGACGACATAGTTTGAAAGCTAGAAATTCTCTAAACTGCACTGTAAATGAAAATCACTCTTTATTTTAAAACTTGTTTCAAAGGCTTTTACCGAGGAAAGTTGTCACAATCCAATGTCACAAAGTGTCACACAGCAAACCAAACACATCAAGAACTTATCATTTTATCTTTACTTTCGTAAAGCACTTTTTTCTATGTGAGCGTTTCCCCTTGAAACTTTCAGACTAGAAATATTTCCATTGTGTGCGTTTGACAGGCCAAACAATCAACCGATCATCTAGAAATCTCGCACTATGTAGTTTATCCAGATATTATCTTAGATGCACACAATAGACGTCGTTTTTCAACTAAAAGAGGAGGCCTCTCTCGATTGCGTCTGTATACAGCAACGTTCTTACGATCAGATAAAAGAAGTTTGTGGGAACATGTGCGTTATTTCCATACAGAATGGATCCCTTATTGTCAGATGTACAGATGTGCTCGATGGTTGCAGCTATTTTTGTCAATGTCAGTTAACATTTTTCAAATAAAATAGCGGGGAGTCGCGTCCAATCATTTGGTAGCTAAACGATTTCTGGTTGGTCATTGTTCGCTCGTCGATGGTGCCTGTGCCGATGGGGTTGGCTTGGTTTGCTTTAAATGTGAGTAACAATATTTGTTATTTACATCATGGGAACAAGGCTATAGAATCCATTGTTGACCTAGCATCATTACTTCGAAAGTAGGAGTACATGTAGAAATATGCTGTTTGTGGAGGTGTATAAGTTTAGTTGTTCCGAAGCAAGTAAGCAGATGCTGACGTCACCGGCGGGTGGGTTGCAGCCAATCAGCGGTCACTAATTTAAAATACTGGTCACTCATTGGCCCGCCGAAACCGCGCGCATCGGCATACTTGCTGCGGAACAACTATATAAGTAATGTAAGTATAAGTTCACCGGTGGACATGCCCTTTTCTTTGAAAAGAAGTTCTCGGTAGTTTGTGTTAGAATCTTGGACGCCGAAACCCCGGTCTCCCCAAAACTCTCCTAGTATTTTAGTTCAGCGTTGCGTGTCTCCCATGATGTCTGACAACTCACTCCTTCCAGAGCAGGAACCCAGGACACCAGGGTGTCATCAACCCTCCGACACTGACGGATAGTAGACGCCCCACTGATCCACCTGCAGTGCACACGGCCCCCAGAACACCAAGCAGTCACGGCCTCCTCGCCGACAAATCCAACTCGACAGCCGTAAACAAGTTGTGTATTCCACGGGCGTAGGACGGGATACTACAATGGGGGCTGATTCGCGCCTGGTGTTGGGGGGAGGGGGGGGGGAGGGGAGCACGAACTTATTCGCATTGTATCATCGGGATCCGAAGTCTCACGGGTTTGTTTTGGTTTACACGAAGCAGAGATTTCTAGTGCGCAGGCGTAGGGGGTGGAAATTACGTCATAACCATCACACACAGAGCAAATATTAACGTGGGAGCAAATTGTGATTGTTATGTGACCTCGCAAGCTTATACATCTCTAGGACGGTATAAAAATCAGCATTCGAGAAAGTTATTTGTTGCAAATTAGATATTTGGAAGAATTTGAAGGTTTGTTTTGGTCATCTCGAAAACAAATAATTCAATTCATAAATAGTCTCAAGAACATCGTAATATACTCATACAACCTTGGTTAGAAAATATCGTTCCAGCAAACAAAATCAGAAGTCAGTTACCTACGCAATGATTGGCCAAAATGTATGGCTCTGAATAATCAAGTCGTCTACACCGGTTGTCGACAGATTGGCAATTAAAATGTCAGAACCTAGTATGATTTTGGCACGAATTTAGATGCTGACAATATGTTAAGTTTATTGTTGAAAATGAATGTAACTAAATACATATTGAATTCAAATATAAACTTCGAGTTTCATATCATAACATTTATTCATGTCACAAAGGTCAGTCACAAAGGTTCTAAAAATTGAGCAACAAATACATTTTGAAATGTTAAAAATATTCTCCCTGGACAAAATACAAATACGGTGGAAAAGCTCTCTTGCACATCGTTCAAAGAGATGAGGCCAACCACATAGTATTATCCTTTGTCCAGAATGTGCATTTATATTGCCAGTTATAGGGCATTCTCTTGCGGACATCTAAGTTAGGTTACTCTAGTCGTGTGTCGTACTTCGAGTAATTCACTTACTTGGTATAGGGGTATTGGATAGTAAAACGAGAAGTTTACAGATAATGCTCAAAGGATTCAACCTCAGCTGCCGGGCAGCATTCCATTCGTTGCTTTGTATGGTAATTATAATTACTATTGGAATGAATGGTATAATTATATTGCAACGTGCAACGGAACCTTAGTGAACACTTTCAGTAGGAAATCGAACCCGAAACCTCTCGAACAGAGTAATGTGTGGAACAACTTAGCCACTTATCGGTATATTATAATCCTAAATACTTCCAGTTGTTGGTTTACTTTATTCTGTGGGGTAATTTTGGAGTATATATTTGAAACCGTTCTTCTTGTAATGTGTTTACATAACTTATTCCACTTTATAAAGAAGTTGCACATAAAATTAATAAATCAAAACAAACTTTTGTTTACTTTAAAACAAACAAAACTACTTGGGTTACTATATTTGGTTCTGATCAGTTATCACTTTTTGAAAACTGATAAGCTCGGTGTTCAAGTCAGTAAAAATGGAAAGTTAATCAAACTTCCAGGTAATTGTTATCGCTATGGGAACAACCTCGCTCTCTATCGGCTGCTCTCACAACTATCACGTCAGCGTTTGGTGGAGGTGCCGGGTAAGAGAGCCAGGCCAGTTATAATACCGGAACTCAATATAAAACGCCGGCGAACGCAATATCATTCATTCAACATCATTCAATTTCATTCAGAACTGATAAGAACATAAAACAACTTTGAAACACATTGAACATTCTACTATTTTAATAGTGTAATTAATTATAAACTCCACAGTACTTGCTTTATAGGATTTTTTCATAGACCATGTGATAAACGTGAAGAAAGCTCCTTTAAAAAACATCAAGCTCATAAAATGATTGTTGACTGATAATATTATAATTTTATTGGGTCTAAAGTTTTACATTTTTCAAAAATATTTTTAGGGCCCTCTAAAATACGGCAACATTTTCGGATACTACGCCTACAACTGCGTTCGAAGGAACCTATATGCTTAATTATGTGACATGATTAGCGAGTAATTTTGCGGGTAAGGTAAAGTAAAGCGGCAAATGTAAAATTTGTCTTTAAATTTGTTCCAACGAATCATTGCAATGTTAAATCACAGTTCGGAGTGTCACACTTTAGCGCTAGTTGAAAGAAACCGTTCAACTTCCAAGGATAACTTAAACTTTGTTTGCTCTAATCGTCAAGTCTGACCTCGTTTAATAACGCGCGGTCCACATTGAGCGTTTTCCCGTAAGTACGTTCCGATATTAGTTTGGTTTATGACGGTTGCTAAGCGACCAACTCCATGGCCAGAACGTTCTTACACGGAATTAATTTTAGCGGACCGCATTTTTACGAGTGGCCATATTTCTCTGAACGAGCGAATGTGAGTCAATTCGCCCAATTGTTATGTATTCCCGTAAAAGTGATGTGTTTATGGCCGTGATAGTGGTCACTGGCAGAGTGGGTATTATTATACGTCAGGCTGTCACTGTGTCGTGTAGGTACTGACTCTGTGCTTGATCGCGGGGCGAAACCCATCAACTTCATCATCACACGTCATCCATTCTCCCCTATGAGGTGGATTATATGAATGACAATAATACTGGGAAACGCTCAGTTGGACGCGTTGGTAAGCGAGCACTTTGCTATAGCTAAAACCCACATTGCACATTTTTTTAAATTTTTAAAAATTTTGCGACGTTCGCTGTCCACAGGGCCATGTATCCAAATTATTTATTTTTGCCAAGGTATTTGGGTAAACCCGTGTGTAAACCTTTACTTTGTGGATAAAATCCACCGCCATCTAGAGGACCTTGACTCCTTGGGAAAACTATTTAAAAACTTTTTGGGTGACAAATAATATACTGCTTCCTCGAAAGTATTTTGATTACTTCTAGGTGGCAGTGCATTAAAAAACTTCGCGCGTCTTTTCGTTGCCATGGCAACGTTACTTTTGTTATAATGTAATTTCCATCTACCTACTTATGGGATCAAAATAAAATTAGCATATTCGTGCCCGGACGGACATTCTAAATGATTAGGCTATCTCAGATTTTGTCGCCGATTAGTTTGAAAAAAAAACTTTTGTTTAAACTTTAATGAAAACTTTTTAACTTTTTGAACGATTTTTCCACAAAACTAATGGCATTCAATCGAGGACGAAGCTTGCGGATGGTCAAAATTTCAACTCGATCCGAGCCTCCGTTCGAACGTTATGGCGAGACATACAAACAAAAAAAACCCAAAAAAACAAAAAAAACAAAACCAGTGACTAATTTTTCCGGCAGAGTCAAATGGAAACGCTCGCTTAATCAACCAATTTATTTCAATTAAATTAACGTGCATTAATAATATTGTAAATATGTGAGACTAATTACTTTTCGTCTCAATTTTCAGCAAATTATTATAAGTACTAATGAACTATTCAGTCATCAATTTGTTAGCCCCATTATTGCTATAAATGACCCAGAACACGATTTAAGACAATTTTTCATTGTCTCTGATATACGTCACAGTAATCGCTAAGTTTAAAAACTAGGAAACGCTCAGTTGGACGCGTTGATAAGCGAGCACGTGCTATAGCTAGACCCACATTGCACATTTTTTTAAATTTAAAAATTTGCGACGTTCGCATGTTTCCAATATTATTTATTATTGCCAAGGTATTTGGGTAAACCCGTGTGTAAGTAAACCTTTACTTTGTGGATGAAATCCACCGCCATCTAGAGGACCTTGACTCCTTGGGATAACTATTTAAACTCTTTGTTGACAAATAATAGACTGCTTCCTCGAAAGTATTTTAATTTCTTCTGGGTGGCAGTGCATTAGAAACTTCGCGCGTTCTTTTCGTTGCCATGGCACTTTTCCTTTTGTTATAATGTAATTTCCATCTACACTATTATCGGATCAAAATAAAATTAACATATTCGTGCCCGGGACGGACATTCTAAATGATTTGGCTATCTCAGATTTTGTCGCCGTTTAGTTTTAAAAAAAATTTTCGTTTAAACTTTAATGTAACTTTTTAACTTTTTGAACGATTGCCACAAAACTAATGGCATTCAATCGAGAACGAAGCTTGCGGATGGTCAAAATTTCAACTCGATCCGAGCCTCCGTTCGAACGTTATGGCGAGACATACAAACAAACAAAAAAAAAAAAAAAAAAAACAGTGACTAATTTTTCGGGCAGGGGTCAAATGGAAACGCTCGCTTCGCTCGCTTAAATTGCATTTAGAGTCGACCCAAACATAAAAAAATAGATTGAGAAGATAATATTTTTGAAAAATATGTCGATTCCCTTTACCACCACCAATCGTGAAATGAACAAAAATCAGTAAATGATGGAGGAGTAGCAACAATTAATTATAATTAGAGGTGCGTGTATATAGCATTTTCAAGTGCCATTTTATAGCGTTTTGTAGCATCTATTTTTTGGCTAATTTTTCAAAACCTTGTGTATGAACTTTTTCAGATTTTTAATTTGAAATTTGGTCATCAAGGTTGAATTAATATTAATGGAATAAAGATGTGTATAAACAAATAATAGATACTATGGGCATTGGGCAATAAAATAAAGTAGAACTTGAAAATCTTTGTTTTAAGTGAAAATATAGCGCTTTAAAGCATCTATTCACAAAACGCTATTTTCACGTACCTCTTAATATAATCAAATGAATTATCATTTTTTTTTTGTAATATTTAACATGAAACACTAATGAATACAAAGACAAATATCTACAAAAAAAAATTGGGAACGACGCCTACCATAACTTTACAACGATTTTTCAAGCTCTTTGGTGGAGGTGCCGGGTCCGTGGATATCTCATGGTATATCCTACCTTTGAGTAGCGCTAGTCCCTCCACCCCCTCGCCCTAACCTCAAGAGATCCCCAAATCATTCTGTATCACTCTCGTTGAAGGGCAATGACAACTCACCTCAAGGGTATAACGCGTGGTACTCTTTACTCGCGAGGTCCCGAGCTCGATACCCGACACAGGGAATGTTAGAACTGAAAGTTGTTTCCAAGGGCTTCTTCAGTCGTAACTCGTTAGCATAGTAGAATTCTGTGATTGAGAACGTCTAAACAGCCCTTGGACTTTCCCATCACAATTACCCAAACACCCGAATAATCTATAGTCAGGACAGCACCGGGTAAATGGTGGACCCTACCTTACACAGCGGACATCCCTTCGGAAACGTTTGTTTTGTAATTTGCAAAGTTGAGTCTCCAATACTAAATTAAAAAAAAAAAAAAACGTATTAAGAGTCTTACCCACTCAGTCACACAACTGATTTTCAGTGGGGGGACATAAAATTTAAAGCAGACCCTGTAGGCGCTAACACCATCGACAAGCGAACAATGATCAACTAGAGACCGGCATATTTAAGTAAGAAACATCGATCAACCTAGCTGGACACGACTCCACCCACTAACGGTGCCAGAATCATGCAACAAGTCTAATTAGAACTAATTAGTAGTTCTTTTCTTTCCAAAATACTCACTTGTACATTATATAAAAACAAGCTCAGACCCTTTAAGTTTGAGGTAAATTTTAGTTTGCTCTAGCCTCTGTGCGTATATGGGGGAAAGGGGGGGGGGAATTACAAGAAAAAATAAAAATATAACCTAACACCATGATGGCGGTATATATATGTTTCATTTCGTGTCCACTGGAGCTCGCTAGGGGCGTAGCTAACTTACGAGCACATAACAACCCCAACATGGGACGTCAACAACTCTGGGGAGCGCTTCGCATGCATCACTTGTTGGTTGACTAGACGCAACAGGTGATTCGTTTGATTCCTGTCTACTCACGGCCTAGTGGGCGACACGTGGAGGGTAGAAGGCCGTGAGTGAGTCGAGGGGGCGGTGCTCTATGCTCGCGGGAGAGATTTGTACGCAATGTGGCACAAAAATAAGACAGGCCTACGCTGGATAAACTCAGTCATAGGCGACACGAACAATCTATAGTCTGCGTTCGCGAGTTTCAAGGAGCTTTTCCTTTCTTTAAGATATTTGCTTAAATTTTGTTTAATTTCCCAAATGAACGATTGTATCTATTTTTCTGATTGTTTAAAATACTATAATTATTTTTACTATATTTTATTTTCATTTTGTCGTGAAACAAGTTGTTGGTAGAAAATTCCGTCTTGTTTTGTTCAATATAATTTTTTCATTAATCACTAGTATATAAAAATCTCATAACATTGAACTCGAGTCCAATAATGTTAAGACCACTGTCGCCCCTTAAGTTTTGACTACTTGACGTCTATCTCATTCTAACTTGTGTTTGTTTGCTTGTTACAGACGACAAGTCTAAGGACGGCTACAGCAAGACGATGGTGTCTCAAGTGTCAATAGCCATGTCCCCCATGAACCACAAGAGTGATGATGACGTCTTCATGGACGACAAGCTCTAGTGGCGTCATCAAGCCGTGACGTCATAGCCATGAACCACAAGAGTGATGATGACGTCTTCATGGACGACAAGCAAAAGCTCTAGTGGCGTCATATCAAGTCATGACGTCAACAAGTGACGACGTCTTCGTGGACGACAAAGTCTAGTGGCGTCATATCAAGTCATGTCGTCACAAGAGTGATGACTTATTCATGAACGGCAAGCTCTAGTGACATACTAGACTCCACAACTAGACTTGAACTATACCAGCCATACTAACTAAGTGAAAGGACGACAAACTATAGTGTGTGGTACTGAGAAGACCTATTCAAGACAAACGTTGTTTATGGTTCTTGTTTTAATGAACTTCTCGTCGCCATTACTGCATATGCGCATGCGTGCAAGTCGCTGCATATGCGGATACTTTAACCCACCGGTAGTACAATAAGCAATGAAATAATACTGAAGGCTGGGATGTTCCATCACCTAAGAATACTCAAGTGGTCTGCGTTCTACGCATAGTGTGTGTGTTTCTGTTTGTGCGTGTATAGATTCTGAAATCTGAATAGGTATATATTTAGATTCACGGGTTTAACCACGATAGGTTGATACATTGCTAGCCAACTTGGAGGAAGATAAGACAATAATACAATCATAAAGTCTTAAACTATTTTAAATTGTTGATGGTTGAGTGTCTTATCATAATAATTTGATAGTGTATATTATAATCGTTGTCAAAAAACAATTTTATGTCAAGTCTAAACCATCGCCATAACCTCATACTTTGAGTAGTGATAGAAAATGTAGCCTAACGCGCATCTGATGAAGCAGTTCTATCCACAAGGGACTCATGCGTGTACTTTAGTAGATAATCCTAAAACTGTGTTGTCATTTTATGAATCGAATTTTATATTATTATTGAAATAATTTTTGTTTTACAAATTATTATTGTGATTCATATGAGAGTTAAATATATTATAAATACGATTACTCCTAAAAACAGTAGGAATTGCCGAAATGTATTTCCAAGAGCATACGTTAATTTATTTTGAAAAGAAGAGTAGATCCTAACAATTGATGTAAGCTAGCATTCTTTGACAAAACGTGAGATTCAGTGGACAAACCTTAGAAATCTGCGTGATATTGGTGTACACCAACTTCCGTTAGCCTTGCCGAGAATAGTGTAGGTTTTACTAAGGCAACGTACACAGGAATTTAACACCGTCAGAATACTCATAAACGCGCTGTTCAGAAGCTAAATGGTCTCCTATAAAATTGCTCCGAAGCAAGTAAGCAGATGCGCGTCGTTTCGGTGGGCCAAAGAGCGATCAGTATTTTAAATCGGGGACCGCTGATTGGCTGTAATCCACCGGCCGGTGACGTCAGCATCTGCTTACTTGCTATGGAACAACTATACCAACACTCAAATAAAAAAACAATCAACAGCAAGGCCGCACGAAGTACGTCTGTACGTTTAGTAAAATTATGTGATGAGATGGGTGTTGAGTTGTGCCATTAGAATCACGCACTACAGTTCAATAAGAGATGTGTTCAAACATTTGATATTATTTATAGTTTACATTTTCAATGATAATTTCAAACATAAATGCTTAGGCATACTATATTCCTCATGACTAAATATTACCCAAAGCCAAAGAACAAAACAATACTATTACATATTATATATGGGATACATAATTTCATCTTTTCTTCTCATCATGCTAATTTTCATGAACTATCCCTATACCCATAATAAAGATCACATCACCCTTTTTGTTAAATGAATACTCGTTCCCGCACACACCCACATTCTCTCATTCCATATCTAACATCCATTGTATTATATTGGGGGGAAACCATCTCAGCAGGGTATCAAACCCGGGTCTCCCGGTGGCCAGACGGACTCTTTAACTTCTAAGCTACCGAGACTTAATGTTATCAACAACCCAGAACTTGATAACTAAACCTCTAGTTTACGAGTTAAATGCTTCCGACCGGCAATCGGGCGACCGAATTCAAAACTTCGCTGAGGTGGATTTTATCATTCCTGGATCAATTTCACCTATGAGAGTGTTCCCGAATCCCAACTAATGAAATCGATAAATAAGCCATTGTATTATTTCCTATTTGTTTGTAATTTATTATTATCTATAAGTTTTAATAGTATTTTATATTGAATATTAGTCCATAGAAATGCTGTCAAAATATAAATGTCTTGAATTTTATAGTAAATATCTTGATTACTTGATATTCTGTTAATGGATTATATTTAACTGTTGTTTTGTAAAATAGTTGTACTATGTAAGTAAATAAAGAAGCACTTTGCATATAGAAATTGTATTGATCTAGTCAACTTTATTCATTGAAGATGTGTTCCATAGACCTACACAATGCTAGAGGAATTTGGGACCGGACTGAATCCAGACGTCAAATTAAAACACATTTATCATCAACAACCTGTTTCGTGCTACAAAAGGAATACATTATAATGAGATAAGCGATACAATTGGGAAAGGATTACACCAAGGTTGGAAACCATGACTGGAAGTTGAAATGTTAACTAAATAAGGATGTTGGGAAATGATCTTTTTTAAATAGAGCAATAATGTGGAATGGAATCAATTGCCAGCTGCAGCTGTTGATGAATCTTCAGTGAAAAGGTTTAGAAGGTGTTTGGAGGATATGGATTTAGATTTGGATGTAAAATGAGAAATAATGAAAAATGAGTGAACCAAGATATAATATTAAGTCTTTAAACTTTGATACAACATAATGTTAATTTTAGATAATTGCCACCATGTTAACAACACAATTGAAATAAAAATAAAATAAATAAATCTAATTATAAAATAGCAAAAAGAATAGTGTTTTGTTAAAATGGTGGAGGAGCCGGGTCCAAGAAAGTCATCTGTTTGAAGAGATAGACCATTCATATTGCTGGGAATTTGTATGACTTGGTGCATGCTGTTCGGACAAATTTTCAGCAAAGACAATTACGATGTACTTATAATCCTGGATAATGATGAAATGAATGGAGAGGAGTCTACTAGTACTTGAATTTCAACTTGAAATCAAGATTAGTGATATAATTTAAAACTTTGAATATGGTGGATGCACCAGGGACACAGTAAATAAACTAACAATTTAGTCAATTGAACGACAGTGTGGATTGTGATCAGTTTTATATTTCACACAAATTAACTATATTGTAGGTTCATTAGATGGGACTTCAAATAATGTGCAATTAATAACTGATACTAGTATAAGGATTATCATTCTCCTAGTCAAATACTATTCACTGATTGAAGTTGATGGAGGAACTTTAAAGTGTCGGTTACTTTTTTATTTCGGTCGTTAATCAACTGAAAAAATATTTTGTTATATTAGGGCATCTACTACCATCACCCCTAAATAATGAAAAACTGGCTTAAAATCCACTGTTACATTATTATCAGAAATAATATGTGGGCAGATTTTTTAAAGCAGTACGAGTCAGCAGTAATGGGGATGGCACAGGGAAGAGAAAATAGTCTAGAAATGAGTAGTAAAATTGTATTTTCGGGCTACTATTTTTATTATCGATAGATACTAATTGATTCAGGAAGACAGAAAGGACTATTTCGATAACTTTGGGAAAATATCGTCCCACAAGTTATCAATGGTATGATCGTATGACCCAAACAAAAGAGTTTTATTACTTACTGTACCATATTATCCGGGAATGGAAGACATAAGGAAAAGGATGGGCATGTGAAATGCATATTAAACTACGTATTATCATATTATTTAAAAAATACATTATTTATTGAAGTTGTGTATACAGTATGTTATGCACATAAATTAAAAACTAGGGTATGACCACAAAATTATGTCAACAGATCACATAGTGGTAGCCCAACATGGTGTATTCTTGTAACAAAATGTTCCGTACAAAAATACATTTAGTAGTACTGCCTTAAATTTTTAACATCTATGATATGGTTATAATATTTTGTACCCATGAGACTTTTTTTACTTCGGCATAGTGTTGGTGCTGATATAGCAACATGGTAAATCATTGCTACTGTAACCACCGTGATCTATTGGCAAGTTTGACGTTACCTTTGTTACTCATTCTTAATGACTACTGTAGTACATTCAACTCACCAGGAAATAAATGCATGTATGTGTAGTAAAGTTGTTAGAAATTGCTTGACAATGACTACTGAGGCGTGTTATTAGTTATTACCTATTAGTTAGAGCCCTACAAAGGTTTGGTCTCGTTGAGATATAGGTTCATACCAAGAGTTAAACAATAAACTTAATAATAATCAATAATCTTACTGAATTGGATGGACTTTTTAAAATAAATTAAGTCACGTTGTTGAGAATTTTTTTGCAGTAGCTTCTCAAACTGCGTTTTTTAGGTGTACCACCTTGTATATACGTATCTCAGTCACGATCAATATGGTACTACCTACCATACAGACAAGGCAGTGTTTCTAGTTTACGACTTGGAGGCCAGCCGTTTAGTAACGTTAAACTACACAAAATTCCATCATCACCAACTTCTCAAGTACAGAAGTAGTAATTAAACCTAATGAGCAACCTTATAATGCAAATCTAGCTGAGCATGAAACTCGAATGAACTCGTGTACAAACCGTAGCTAGTAAACCTGTTTCCACCATGCCTTTCCACTTCATGCTCAAAACACAGTCGACTATTCCTAGCAAATAATCTCCCATGACAAGAGTAGGTAAACAATGGTGGAGATTTTGCTTGGATTGTGTTAGCTGCCATTATTGTGTACTTTTCCAATGAAGAATACAATTATCCATGGATAATACACTAGGAGTGCAATAATTATGCATGTGTATCAAATGCTTATATGGGAAACTTGAGGCAATATAAACTATGATTTTGATTTTAGCAGAATCAACTAAGTAGTCTTTACTCTTTATTTTTTTTCCCCAAGCTTGAGTTCATAAGAGTTACTGGTTGCTTAATTTGCATTAACATTTAACACATAACCTTTTTTGATAGTACGTAGGTATATTATATGTACGTACATTGTACAGTATATAAATTATATACTTTATTTTAGATAGACAAAAGAAGAGAAATTATAGTAACATAAATTAAATCAGTCAATGGACATTCTAAAAATGCTGTACACTACCTACCTACCCATGATATTTTTATCGTAGTTAATCAATGGGAATATTCCATTTAAATATTTTATATTTTATTTAATTTTTAAATCATGTCTTAATAGTCACTGCATTTTTTTTTTATCTAAAAAAATTGTTTTTTTTTAAAATTTAAAAAAGAAAAAATTTGGCCCCCCGGGTTTGCGCGCCAAAAAACGAGCGTGCCCCTTTTTGGGACGTACTACGTCATAACTGTGTTGAGTCAAGGCCAATTTGGAAACTAAATGTACTATATTTGTACATATTTCATAGACGCGGTGCTCGCCCACCCGTCACAAAAACAACCCCACAGGGAGTACATTTTACCCTCTGTTTTTTTTCTTTTTCGTATTGCGGGAGATTTCGCGGGGAACATTGATTAAAAAGAATAACGAGCATTTTGTCTTGAATTTTTGCACGCCTGGGGCTATCATGGTATTTTTATTAAAATAGGCTTTAATTAGTGATCAAAGAAAGGGTTTTTGGCGGGATGTGTGTCAGAACAGGAAGTGCGGTTGGGTTGGAAAGCTAAGCCAAGGGCTTGTCAAGGGGAAAATTTTAGTACTATTCCATCCCAATGCCTTACCCTACGGGAACGATTGGCCAGACTGTTGTTTTTAAAAAATTTCTACTCTGGCCTAGCCCTTAGGGACTTTTCAGTTTGTTTTTTGATGCAATGTCAACTTTTCTTGTTTCTGCTAGGCGCTAAAGGGAAAATGTCCGCCAACTGTTAACATTACTGTAGGCAAAAGGGCTAGCGCTGCTTTTTTTAAAAAACACCGCCGTCTTGATGTATATTCTCCTACTATAATACTATTCCAAAATCTTTGGTCTGGATTTTATTTTATCCAACGGCGTGGATAAACACAGTTCTAAACGTCACAGTCGTTTTGCCGCTTTAAAAAGTCTGCTTTTAAACGGCTATAAATCATGGATTATTATTCACAGGAAAAAACAAAGTCATATTTGTAATCGGGACGAAATCTTCTTCTAAAAAATCTATTCGTACAGTATTTGGCGGAAGTGGAATATTCCTATTATGTACAAAGAGAACCCGCACTAATACAATACCGCTGAATGTTTGAACAAAATATGTCAACAAAATATTTATATCTAGGGAGATTTTCCTAGATAACAAATGGTAATGAAAATTTTTCCATTGCCCCAAATCGAGTTCTACAACACAAATTTGAGGTTTTAAAACTGAAGTTTCAATTGGCATGTTGTTGGTACTATGCAAGGGAGGGCAGTGGCGTAACTAACAAACAAGCCCTTGTGTTTTGTTTTGTTGTTTTGGTGGCAAAAATTTTGTAACCTCAAAAGAGGGGTACCGGTATGTGAGTAAGTAGTCTGGTGACCATCAAAAAAAAAAATATGGGTACCATGTATGCTATTTTTGGATGAGCGTAGCGAAGATTCCATTTCACTACACTGGAGAAAAAAATCCGGAATGTTTTTTTTTTTCTTTTTGTATTTTTGTCTGTCTGTTAGCACGATTCCGGCTAAACCGATACTCCAATTGAGATGAAATTTTATGAAGACCTTCGAATCTCTGAACTTGGAACTGCCACGTTTTTTGAGCGCAATCAAAAAATTATTTCTCATAAAAAAGCAAATTTACGATTTTTAAAAACTTCAACTTATAAAAACCTAGCTACAGCTTTATCCGTTTTAATGATTTTTTCACAGAACCTTAATTTTATGAATTTAGGTATTCGTGTGAAATTTGAGCGCAATCGAAAACTATTTCTCATGAAAATCGAAGTTTTACGTTTTTTCTTTTTTTTTTTTTTAAAACAATTCTTTGACTTCTAAACACCTACATGCTTTATCCTATTGAATGATTTTTTCACAGATCGTTAATTTTATGAATTAATATATTCGTGTAAAATTTGTGCGCAATCGAATAATTATTTCTTATGAAAATTTCAATATTAAGATTTTTTCCTTTTTTAAAATTATTACGATTAATTAAAAAAATTAAAAATTAAAGTTATTATTTTATTTTATTTTATTTTTTATTTTTTTTACAACAGAAAATCCGCATAACACATGGCAGCTCAATGTACCAATTACGCTCATCCAACAACGCGGCGGGACTTAAGCATTTTCCTAGTCTAGTCAAAGTACATGATTGTATACAATGGGGGTCTGGGGGGAGGCCCTCGATCTAATGTAGGTACGTGGCGCACAGACCAGATTTTTTTTTAATTCTTAGAGTGTGACTGGGACGTAGTAGTATTTTAACATTTTTTTTTTACAAAAACAAAAAATATATATCTAGTCTATATAATAGGCCTATCTCAATAAATAAATATCTCATATAACAAATAAAAATTGTGCACCCCTAGTTACGCCACTGAGTGAGGGTACACTAGAAGATTACAAATACCAAGAAACTTTTACAACACCAACACTCAGAAATTAAACCAATTTCCATTAAAACTAATCACCAGGGACAAATCTACAAAAGCAAAAATACTGAATATTGAATATAAATATACAGAAAGAAACACTAAATAAACAACAAGGGGTCAAACATTATGCGACAAACTAGTACTGCACGACATTTAATTTAATTGCAAATAGGCATAGTCACTTTTCAGTTATCGGGCATCTGGTAAGGTAACTGTTTGGGCTATGATCTCGGTTAGCGACTTGTGTGCAATTGAAAAACTGTAGGCCTACATACAAAAGCCTCAGTTCTGGATAACCCACCTTTTCTAGCTTTTCTCAGATCTATGTTGAGGTATATGAATTTATTAAATTAATTCAATTTCTAAAATTTTCCATCAAAACTAGAGAACGTTTAACTCTCCATCCGTCAACAGAATATAAATAGCAATTACATAGTTTCATAGACTGTGATAAACTGATAGTGGTAAGAGAATCCCAGATCTATCTCTCTGTAGGATCCCTAAATGCAACATGATTTGAATAATATGAATATGACAACTCATTTACTTCGGGTAATACTGAGGCAACCTTACAAGGAAGGACCAGTACCGCCAATAAATTCAAACCTTTAGATATCACCTGTAATAAACTAATAATATCTCACAAAATGCTAAGCAAAATGGAAAGTGATTATTTATAGGTCCAATGTTGCCTTGGTAGATATCCTGCATGAATAAATATATTGAAATGTTTTATATATTAAATTAGTACTGTTTTTAATTATATAATAAATATAATTAATTCATCCCACAATTAAGTCATATTAGTCATACTCATAGTCATAGATCATGATATTTTTAAATATGATCTTTGTCCATGCAGAATATTTTTATTTTTTATATTTACAGACAACTACCTACCTACCTACTAGGGAAGACGACGGGTACCCGGGTATCGGGTACCTCCCCGACAAAAGTCGGTCGGTCTGGTTTTCCACTACCCTTTCCCCAAAAAACCCCGGTTCCTAAAATTGGGAGGTGTCCTTGTAGGGGAAGGCAAATGAAAACATGCGTTTTCTCATATCTTTTGTGTTTTTCGGCTTTTTTTCTTTTGAATTATAATGCCCTTTTTCTGCCCGCTTGTGGCAGTATGTAGTATGCCCCCCCACCCCCCTCCTGCCTAACCACTTGTGCGATCTTCCAGAATTTTACCGCTAAATAATTACCACAAATCACTTTGTTTTTAATTCTAAAGTCAAAAAATTAAAAGTACACCCATGGTGATAAATCTTTCCTTTTCTTGTTACCTCGTTCGGCTCCAGTCCTGCGCCCGAGCCAACGCATCGTGAGTCGTGACCTTGACTTGACTGTGACAAGATAAAAAGCAATGCAACCGAACGTGGTGTTATCTTAATGGCCCGCTGCTGTTCCTCTTTCGTGATTATGAAATACTACTTCATCGGCACGTCATTGTTTATAGAACAGCATTACGTCTGAGATATTACGATAATTGATGAGCGTGTTTCTTCACAGTTCATTAGACACCCCACACGATTTTTTTGTTTTACTACCCGGGTAACCCGCAGGTAATGTGGACGGGTACCCGGGTCGTAAAAAAGTCGGGTTTCGTCATCCCTACTACCTACCTACCTACATAAGCCTACCTACCTACCTACCTACCTACCTACCTACCTACCTACCTACATAAGCCATAAAAACCATTTTTTTGCTTAGCATTTTGTGAGAAATTACTAAAATCAGGTAATTTTGCATATGAATAGTTATAATATTGGTGGTAGTCCTTCCAGACTGCAATACCATTGATTGTTTAGGGAGGTTTATCTGCCACCAGTAGGCTTGTAACTGATGTGAAACTTGGCACAATTACCACGGAAACATAAATGAAGTTAGATAAAAGAAACTAGTAAAACAGGTAGAATTTATTCTTAAAATAAGTATTTATTGGACTTAACACTGCTCTTTATCAATATTTATTTGTGATATTTTTATTGTTCTCAAAAATCTTTTTCAAACTGAAGGATGAAATAAATATTGATAAAGAGCAGTGTTATGTCCAACAAACACTTACCTTTTTAAAGAATAAATGAAGTCTTCAATCTCGACACTGTTACAAACTTAAAACTAGGGTTGTGCGAACCGTTCGAAAAGACGAACCGAACCGAACCTTAAATCCGGTTCGGTTCGGTTCGAAATTATTTGAAAGTCGAACCTCGAACCGAACCTTTGAAATTCCCGCTTACGGAAAGCCACGCCTTCCGGAGCGACCCTACAGCATCGACCGATCGATACAATTCTACCGCGGTCGCCGCTCGTAATCGAAAGTCGAACTAAGCATTTCATATGCAACTTGCAAAATCTTAAAATGGCGGATTTTTCTTGACGCGTAAATAATTCTGGATACTTGAGATAGCAAGAAATCGTTATTTATTGTTGATGCTGGTGGATTTTCTTTAGGCGAAAAAGATTATAATGGCATCAACGCATAGTTTTATCGATCTACTAATGAGTTTTCAATTTTCATCGGAAAGTAACGGCCCAAATGTAAGCAGTCCGAAGCTAGGCCTAGCCCTAGCTCCGGTAATAATGTCGATTTTGTCTTCGGGTTTTTGGCTATGAAAGTGACATTGCCGCTTTATTTCATCGTTCTTTCTCTATGATTTCATCGATCTTGTAATGATTTTTTCATCGGAAGTGATGACGGTCCGAGTGTAGTAGGCCTAGGGCCTATCCCGTAAGCCTACCTAGGCCTACTAGAGCTAGGGCGACCTACCAAGACGCGTGTTTTTATAACAGTTTAAGATCATAAAAACCATTATTAATGTTGATTTTGATGTTTTTGTCTTCAGGTTTGGCTATAAAAGTTGCATTGCCGCTTAATTTGATCGATATTATTATGATTTTTCTTCTGAAGATGGTTAGGCTAGGCTCTACCCTAGGCTAGGCCTCCTACCCCTAAAACGTTTTCCCCACATGATTAAAAATACATCAGAAGAATCCCTGGACATTTATGACAAGAATGCACTGTATTTGATACTTGTAATATTATTATTGTGCGAGATAAGCCAGGGAACCTAGGCCCCTGGGCCCTAAGCTCCTCAGCCTAGATTTGGATCAATGATCAGTTTTTCTTCAGTGCCCATGTGATTCCATTCCCCTTTAAAAAAAAAGGTTCGGTTCGAGGTTCGAGGTTCGCGAACTTTGTAAATGCAGGTTCGAGGTTCGGTTCGAAATTTAAAATCCAGGTTCGCACAACCCTACTTACAACCGTGCATAGTTTTGTATCATTATTCATACTACTTTATATATATAATTAATATAATAAATTAATTAATATATAAATATATACCGTATATACTATATAACGGATAATTGTTATAATGCAATGCAAAAGGTCCAAGGTTCGATTCCCGCCAAAGTCAGAAGTATTTTAACTTCTGATTTGGACCTAAGTCCATCAGTTCTTGTATTAGAAATTTGTAAACGGTGACTTTGGAGCCGTCCTAGCAACGAGGCACATAATAAATTTAAAGTTGTTCTGAATCGGCCTTATTGATTCTGGCGTTGATGTGCGGGTGTTTGCACTGTCCATACTACAGATTGCTACATATCCTATTAAATCTTTGGTTGGTTATCGCTCATTCGTCAATTGCGTCGTGGCCTACAGGGTTGGCTTGGTCGCTTTGGTTTACTGTCACCCACTGAAAATCAGTTATATAACTGAGTGGGTAGACTCTAAATACGAATTTAATTAATTTATTTATTTAAGATAAAGATTCCAAAAAAGTACCAAATAAAATAATTAGTACATATAGATCAGTGGATCACTCTAAAAAGTTAAAACTCATTTTCAATTTTCTAATAAAAAGGAATTCTTAGATGTCTCAGTAGTCAGAACTAACTACTTAGTACCCACTTAAACAACAAATACCTTAACGAGTGGTGCCAAAAGTATGTGATGCGATAGGCCTACACGAAAAGTACCTTCATTCAGGTACAATAAAATATAAAAATATTGTTAACATTAATCATTCTAAAACTGTGAAAGTTATATATTGCTTATGAGGTAGGTAGACAAATTTCAATTTGACTAGTCTACAGTAGATGCCGTTTATAGAGGCACACAGTAGTGAGCTTACTACAAGCTACTTCTGGGAGATTTTACTGTTAAGACAAGTTAGGACTTCGCTGTTCTTGTGAACAATAATCGTTGTTTGACTTGTTTCTACTGCTAAGAGTGTGCCCATGTTAACTAAACGCACTTGAGACTTGACCCCTTGTTAATGTTCAAGAGTAGAGTGTAAGAGTATTTATTTATTTTTATTTTATTTTCAGTTCCACTGTCTATGTTTGGCATTATTGCATTGCGAGACAAGGAACTATTCTGCAGACTAAAATTAACTCTTGTGTACCATTAACGTAACAGTCCATAGTAAATACATAGTACTATTATCCTGCTGGCAGTTATTGCTAAGTGAAGCAAGGACCTATTTTGCAATCCTGGCCAGGATTTGGTCACTTTGAAGTGACTTCGTGTGTACTGTTTTATGTCACACAACATCGAACCTAGTGTTGTCATCTAGGGTCGGGAAGAAATGTTCTATTACGCTTAGGCCTAGCTGGACCATGGTACATACCTTAGGGATGTCATAGGGTAGCAAAATTTTGATCGGATTCTAAACCTTCTGAGAATCGAGTTACTCGGATTCTGAACGCCCAAATTATGTTATTTCATCCTGCTAATGTACAGAATGCATTTGAAGGACATCTTTTTCTGCCCACCCCAGCTGCCACTGTTTGGGTTCTGTTTGCTCATTGGAACCAGTTGGGAGTGGGGGAAGGGTAGATCGTGGATGTATCCGTGGCATCCAAGTAAGATTAGGGCGGTGGTCCGAGCGTATGGCTCTACGAGGATGTGGGTTCAAATCCCGCATAAGGCATGTGTTTTTGTAATTGTCTTTCATCGTCATCTATGTTCATCATCATCGTCTTGAATAGCCTTAGTGCATTAACATGAGACGTTAAGCAACAAAAGCCATCAAATTCCAACTCGCAACCTTCTCGTGGTCTGGGTCGTCGTCGGGGAACTTTCCCCTTCCCTTTGACTACCTCCCCGACGGTGACGACAATGACAATACGGACGTATGATGACACAGACGGAGACGACCACGACGTGGGGAACCCCTGCCCTCCCCATACTCTTGTGGCTGGTTCTGACCAGCACAGGCCTGTCCACCCCTTGTCCCCCCCGCGTCACCCCTTACGTCCCTCCCTTCGTCTCGATTAGCCAAAGTGCATAAATATGAGACGTTAAGCAATATCCAATCAATCAATCAATCAAGCAACAAAAATCACCATCATCATCATCACGACACACAATTGTTGCTATTTATTATCTAAATAAATAGAGGAACAACTGTTACGAATGAAGGATGCTGGTATTGTGTTGGTAATTTTACCAAACAATTACCCAAAAAAGATTTGAATCCTTAAAATCAACTCTGGTACCCTGTGACATCCCTAGTACTTAGTGCTGACCATTCTATAGTAACCTCCTATATACAGGTGTGTTTCATAAGTCACACAACATCAAAGATAGTGCCGTCATCTACTGTCTAGAGGAGTAGTGCTGCACGAGGCTTAGTTCTAGCTGGACTTGTGGCCGTGGTACTTGGTCCTGGTGGGGGCTGGGGTCGACGACTCCCAGTGCATCCCTCGGAGCGCGGGCTGATCGTGGCCAGTGTGCGGAGAAGGGAACATGGTTCCTGCAAACAAATCACGAGTCAGCAAGGAATTCAAGATTGAAGGAATGATTATAGATTCAGTATTTGTGCGAGCATAGGCTGGCAATGAGTATTATTAGGTAACGACAACAAATTCAACCTAAAATAAATAGTTAAGGACCAGATGCACAACTGTGACTCAACGCATTAAGTAACATTTGCATAACATCTGTGGGAAGAGCAGTTAATCACAGAACACAATTAAGAACATTTAGTTATTAGTATATACAAGCTTACACATTTTTCTAACAAATAATCATTCGTTAGCAAAACAAACAGCCCCGTTATATAATTGAACAAGTCGTTAGCTCGCACACAAGCAAGTATAAACCTGCAAAGTAGGTAAATGACTTATTTCACAGCTCAATACAGTGATTTAATGCCTGTTTGTAGCCCTGAAATTGCCCACTCAATGTTACTTGTAGATATA
Source organism: Sweltsa coloradensis (assembly GCA_024449915.1). Lineage (NCBI taxonomy): Eukaryota > Metazoa > Arthropoda > Insecta > Plecoptera > Chloroperlidae > Sweltsa > Sweltsa coloradensis. The sequence goes on along the minus strand of JAMZAV010001286.1, from coordinate 124,786 downwards.
AAGTCTACGAACTGTACCTACTGTAGTTGTTTGAGCCTGGAAGGTCATGTGATAATGAGCCAGATGCTACTATAGGTGGGACCAGATAAGCTGTCCCACGTCAAGGTCAAGCGAGAGCACGGACGCCAACGTTGACAATTTACACACTATGGGCATTAGGTAAGGGCCTACCGTATTTGGTCATGTTATCGTGATATGTTATCACATAAATCAACATTTTATAAGCTGTGAATAAAGTAGTTCGTCCCACAGAGTCAGTATTTTAGCGAAATAATGATTTTAAGTAATCACGATTTCGAAAGTGTTTTTTGCCTTGTTGGTAATGGTGTGTCCAAAGTTCCAGCTGTTTATAATGCCAACCTCGCCAGATGTGATGGTCAATGTTTAGGAGCATCAAAATGTCTTGATTTTATTCGTACACTTCATAAATACTTTATTTTTAGGATATATTTGGGCAGGCCTTGGCTTTGAAATAGTCGTGTTTTTCTCCAAAAGCAGTTTTAGGACCGTTATTTTATTTACTTTTTGCCGATCCTGTGGCCATAGTGCGTGGACGACAGTGCTGCGATCCCTCGGCGAGTGACAGCTTATCTGGTTCCACCTATATGTAAGCTTTCTGTTTCTTTGGATTTCTCTAAACATCAAACTAAGTAGGCCTATACAGTAAGAACTCTATTATCCGAGTTGGATGAGACCGGGGGCACCTCGGATTTGCGAAAAACTCGGATGGCGCGGTTCATTTGTTTATTTGCTCTCGTAGCATAGCCTGATATGGTAAAATGATATATGACACATGCAATGGATAAAGGAACATAAAATACACACGAAACACTTCATACAGGGTAAACCAAATGATTTAATAGCTTGTAAATCAAGCTCACAAACACACGTACACAATTAGGCCTACATGTCGTAATAAAAACGCATGTCTAGGCCTAAATTCGACGCAGTAGGCCTAGGCCTAGAATGCAAACATAGGCCTAGGGTAGCTCTCTTTCTCATGTGGGAAAACCTCTCACTACTATCGCCTGCGCTGAAGCTCTCGTCGCAAGATAATTCTGGGAAAGAAATAAGATAAGCCCAGGAATAACAATTCAATGCGTCGCGATTACGAATTTCGTGAATCGGTTGAAACATGATCGCATCGCAATTCTTCTTCCACCCACAACGACCATCTTTGATTTGATCAGCTGTGACTGTGAGATGGTTGGATCGTATGCGCAGGCGGCGATGCGCGTGACGCACACTGACCACTGAGCTCTATATGCTCAGTGACACTGACGCACACTGCTCGAAAGTCGTACACTGACCACTGACCTCTATATGCTCAGTGACACTGACGCACACTGCTCGAAAGTTGAGATATATCGCCGATCTATCTTCTCTTGCACTCACTCGTAGGCATGACTCCCTCTAGGCCTACAAATGTATGCGAGTACATTTCAAAAAGCGCGGCGCGGCGTCTGAATTTATTTTTATGTTTTATTTACGTATTTAAAACTTTTATTTTTTTTATTTTTTTATGGAGCTCGGATAACACGGTACATCGGATAATCGGAGATCGGATAATGGAGTTCTTACTGTAATTAAATTTAATGCTACACTATGTTCTATATCTATATTCTATAAGTGTGCAATGCACAGTCCCGGGAACATAAGTGAATCAAGGAAATTCTTATTTTCTCTAGCAAATATTTTGAGTACATTAATTAAGCGAGCGAAGCGAGCGTTTCCATTTGACTCTGCCGGAAAAATTAGTCACTGTTTTTTTTTTTTTTTTTTTTTTGTTTGTATGTCTCGCGATAACGTTCGAACGGAGGCTCGGATCGAGTTGAAATTTTCACCATCCGCAAGCTTTGTTCTCGATTGAATGCCATTAGTTTTGTGGCAAAATCGTTCAAAAAGTTAAAAAGTTACATTAAAGTTAATCGAAAGTTTTTTTTTTCAAACTAACCGGCGACAAAATCTGAGATAGCCAAATCATTTAGAATGTCCGTCCGGTCACGAATATGTTAATTTTAGTTTGATCCGATAAGTAGTGTAGATGGAAATTACATTATAACAAAAGTAACGTTGCCATGGCAACGAAAAGACGCGCGAAGTTTCTAATGCACTGCCACCTAGAAGTAATCAAAATACTTTCGAGGAAGTAGTCTATTATTTGTCAACAAAGAGTTTAAATTTCCAAGGAGTCAAGTTTCCTCTAGATGGCGGTGGATTTTAAAGTAAAGATTTAAACACGGGTTTACCCAAATACCTTGGCAATAATAAATAATACTGGAAACGCGAACGTCGTAAATTTTTAAATTTAAAAAATGTGCAATGTGGGTCTAGCTATAGCACGTGCTCGCTTATCAACGCGTCCAACTAAGCGTTTCCTGGTTAATTTGATACCCCAAAGTAACAGCTGATTGTAGTTAATTATTTAGTAATATGTAAAAGGGATTGATTCACATGATTAAAAATTTAGAAATTATAAAGCATAAAACTTGTAACAGTCAAGGCATTTTCTGTCAGACCATTGATTTACTTAAATCCACAGGTGTACAACTTACGTTATAAGATAAGATTACAGAATATTAAGGTTGTTGTGTTATACTTACAATTGCAATGTGAGTAAGGTTTGTTAGTTCAAAGCAGCAAACATCAACAAAGCTGGTAGTAACAAGCAGGATAGTTATCACAGGACATCTTCAAGCAATTTACAAGTGCCGTAGTGGCACATTTTATTACTTGACAGTTGGCACGCCACGCCATGCACATGACAACCACTCGCAGATCACAAAAGCACATGCACTATGTTCATTAGTAATGTGAGATGTTATTTAACTTATTTTCATGATGTAGGTCTAACTCTAATAGCATTATTATTTATTACGTAGTTTATTAATTATTAATCTATCTATTACTTATTTATTAGTAAGTGCTGAGTGTTGTCCTACAAGCCAAGCAGTTGTTGACTACACACACATGCGTGCTCATGCACAAGGTTATGTTGGTATTGTAGGACAGTAGCCTACTCTTCTTGTCATGGTTCAATAAAATTTAAATAGTTAAGTCCTGGTCCTTACAAGAAAAGCAGTTTCTGAGCACACTATGCATGTATGACGTTTCTTGGATAGGTTAGCGTTGGCAGAAGAAGCATTAAAACTTAAAAAGCATTAAAAACAACATATGAAGCACATCCCAAGCACTAGCTGACTGCGTACCCACATCATACGTATGTATAATGTTATGTTCCTTTGTTACATTTAATTAATATACCCTATATAGTGGGGTTGTGTGAACCCACTGTTTTTACTTCGAACTCGAACTCAAATTGTCATTGTTTTGAAAATCGAACTTTGAACTTCTCAAATATTTCGAACCCAACTTAAAGGTATATCAAACCGTCATAATAGGTAAAATAGTGATAAGTCTGGACCGTCAACTCCACCAAGAAAGTATGTAACTTCTGGACCGGCACCTCCACCATCCATTTTTTTGTTTTTAAATTTGTACCTGTAAACTAAGAACCATTTTTTGACATGTCAAATAGTATGTGACCGCACACCACCACAAATTAGTTATTTTTTTTATTTTTTTTAACTTCTAAGAACTTTTTTTCTAACGTTTGCACATCCCTACTATATAGCGAAGACCTATCGTCTGGGTTAGTGAATGAGTGGGGAAAAGAGAAATGAGAACAACAGCTTACCTGAAAATTGTAGGTGGCTGCGTGAAACGAGTAGACGTAAATATATACGACGTTCTTCTCTAACAATCGAGTGACCAAGGCCACGCGGGCTGAAACGTTTCGACCGTTGTGTTTGTTTGTATATAATTACGTCTACTCGTCGCACGCAGCCACCCATGACATTCAGGTAAGCTGTGTGACTCCTTTTGACCTTTCTCCATTCCCCGCTCATTCAATAATGTTACATTTGTTGAGCATATTATGGCTACGTATTCAGGGAGAGAGAGCACTATCAACTGAGCTAAAACTTACAAGTGACAAATCAAGTATGGGATAGCCACTTAGTTTCTTGCGTTGTGCTTGCACTACGTTATGGACGTAATGATTGATCAAAAAGAAATCACTTTTAAAACGATGAATCCAGAAAAATAACATAGGCTAGTGCTACACATTTGATTTTGTCAGATTGTTCTCTACAAAAATAATATTTTCTTGCTCAGCAAGAGTTCTGACAGACTTAGCTGGTACCTAAACAAAAACACAAGCGCAGGAGAATACTGAAGAAGAATGGAAGAGAAGTGCGTAATTCACATTTTCACGATTGTGATAGTACCGGTACCTGTTTATAACTACTGATCACAAAATTTACAAAATTAAACGTGATGGGTGTTTCATGTGTCCCCACCCCAAGGACATTCTGGGCTATGTTAATTTATAGTTCAATATTGTCCTATGCTCTACAACTCACTGAACCGCATTCTTCCGTTCCGTTGTGTTTCCGTGAAATGCTTTAATAATAAGAAACACACTTTCTAGCACACAGTGTAGGCGAGACGCCAATCGTTTGAAGTAAACCTGCCCAAACAAGAATGAAAATGCATAATTCAAGCAAGGCAAATGGAGGGGAGGTCCTTTAGCGCGCACGTGCCAAGTTTGCCTTCCTGGCAAAAGATAATTTGGTTCTAGAGAATGAGACTATACGGACTCTCCCTGAGTGGACTTAGGTCTTTTGGCAATGGTCATTCGAAGATAGATTCGTATCTTGAAGTCGATGCAGTTGGTCAGTGGAAGGAGAGTTGTGTATTTTTCATGAGCTGGTTAGAGGCTACTACTAAGCAACTGGCTTAAATATGTAAACCATAGATAAACTTATTAAATACTATATTGGTGTGAGATAGGATCCAACAGCTTACCTTCAAACAGTGATGGTGGCTGCTGAGTTTCTTGAATAATAATAGTAACATAAATATATACAAAACACAGAAAACACGAGACGTTTCGACACGAGGTCTTGTTCACTCAAGAGAGAAAAGGAAAATGGCCACTGACTGTAAAAATCAAAATGGCGGCTAAAAATAAACTAAGTCAGAGAATATGTACAAATTTACAAGGCGCTGTTGGTGGGTGTGGCTGTGAAAGGTAGGGGAGGAGCCTAGCGGATGTTCAGGTTAGGTGGCAGCCTGGATTGGGTAATCCACTGATGTGCCAACTCCCATCTTCTGAGTTCCCCTGGCTTGCAGCTGGCAGGGAGTGCTTTAACCACTCTGGTTGTGTAGCACTTATTAAAAGCCAAGTTGTGGGATGCTGCATGACGAGCCACTGGTTTGTCTAATTGTCCGGTTTTTAGTATCTTGTCTGTGTCCATTCATGCGAGACCTGAGTGTGTTTGTGACAACCAGTGTCCTGCCGAGTATGTAGGCCTAACCAAGAACACACTCAGGTCTCGCATGAATGGACACAGACAAGATACTAAAAACCGGACAATGGACAAACCAGTGGCTCGTCATGCAGCATCCCACAACTTGGCTTTTAATAAGTGCTACACAACCAGAGTGGTTAAAGCACTCCCTGCCAGCTGCAAGCCAGGGGAACTCAGAAGATGGGAGTTGGCACATCTGGGCCCCGATTCATGTACATTTATCCCGGGTATAAGTGGTATAAGGACGGTATAATGCAGGACATGGCAGGATAAGGCCTGGTTAAGTCTGAGCAACTCTCATCCAATCAGAAATTTTCAATCCAACAACAAGTACAACAAATGTTTTTTTTCACTGCATTCCACAGCCATGTAAATCAGCAGATTTGCAAAAGAACACTAAAATTTGCTCCATCTTTTGTTTTACATTTTTATTTATTGACAGAAGATTGTGTGAGATCATTAAGAGAAAAGAAAAGGCGTATTATTGCCGTAAATTTTGGAATAGCCTAGGACTATCATACTATTGTTCATCTGCATAAGGCTTTTAGTAATCAAAACTAGTTATTTGTGCGGAATGTGTGTCAAAACAAGGTCGTGCAGGCCTAGGGTTGCCTAGGAGAGGCCAAGGGCTTGTCAAACGTGTTATGTTTGTATTAATTTTATCTAGTCCTATAGCCTAATCGAACTTTAGGCCTACACTGTTGTATTATGAATAATTTTCTACATCTGGGCCTAGGCCCGAGACGGTTTCTGATTTGTTTTATGAGAATAATGAAAACCTTTCTCGTTTTACACATAGACGCAAAATTTAAAATGTCCGCCATCTGTTTACATATTTTCTTATCCCCGTGCGAGGCGGGATAAGTCTTCATGAATTGGATTCGGAGTTATACCGCACTTATACCACCTAACTCTGCTTATACCGGGATAAAAATGTACATGAATCGGGGCCCAGTGGATTACCCAATCCAGGCTGCCACCTAACCTGAACATCCGCTAGGCTCCTCCCCTACCTTTCACAGCCACACCCACCAACAGCACCTTGTAAATTTGTACATATTCTCTGACTTAGTTTATTTTTAGCCGCCATTTTGATTTTTACAGTCAGTGGCCATTTTCCTTTTCTCTCTTGAGTGAACAAGACCTCGTGTCGAAACGTCTCGTGTTTTCTGTGTTTTGTATATATTTATGTTACTATTATTATTCAAGAAACTCAGCAGCCACCATCACTGTTTGAAGGTAAGCTGTTGGATCCTATCTCACACCAATATACTCCAGCCGATTGGCATTCTTTCTACATAACCTAATTAAATACTAATAATACAGAACGAGTTTGATTTAAATCAGAAACTAGAGAAAATTTAGTTTTATTTCATAAAAAGAATCATGTGATTCAGTTAATTTTAACAATTTGAATATAAAATCTATGTCAATCTATTTTATTAAATTATAGAAAATGCCAAGTTCATATTTTGTCCTTTTTGCATAAGGCGTTGTCCTGACATTTGTTTGGACCTAGTTCAAATTAATGACACTGTGTGCTGTTCTCTGATTGGTTATCATAACGCTGCGATCGTAATTTGTATTGTTGAGAGCGTTAGTAGTTTGAGAAGTTGAGTTGGAAGATGTCGTGGTCGTGGGCCGAGTTAGGCGATGTGTAAAACTTAGGAAAAGTTAACCAGGGAAAACGTTTTGAAGATAGGAAACGCGTGTTAAAAATCCGCGAAAGTGCTTATCGAGAACGAGCGGCGATCTGCCTAGAAGAAATACAAGTAAACGTCTGTGAAATCAACGAGAACTGTAACCAACCGAGGTACATTTTACGAGTCTAGCCGAGACTAGGGATACGTGAGTGACCGAACTTTTGCATGCCTTAGGAACATATTAATAAACCGACGGACTTGATAAAATACAGCATCGATAGCCAGAAAAGTTTAGAATCATTAATAGCGGCCCTAAGGGCCGAGAGTTAGTTGCGTTCAAGAAGATTCAAGAACGGTTGTAGACGCGTAGCCTGGAGAATACGCCACGGGAAACGCAATCAAAGTTTGGTGGGTGGATTGCTACGAAATATAGACTGAAATATCACGAAAAGGAAATTGGTAGGGATAAAATCGTTTATAAATCCAAGTATAAGAACATATAAGGAGCGGTTATTGACAATTCAATATCTTGGCAAAGTTTTAGTACTTGGGCAAATTGGTTTCGAAATCAATAGATGCAGATTATTTGAAATCCAAAATGGCGAATTTTAGTTGCAAAGAGTTTGAAATTGGCATCAACAATAATAAAAACGATGAACATCCGCGAGTGACTGAGCCACCGACGTCGAACGATTTCTATTGTTGATAAAGACGCGTGAAGTCAGAACTGTGTCGATAAAAGTTGTCTTGTTTACATCATTAACTGTCTGACAGTTTACCGTGTGAGGAACTGGCGAACTTGTTTATTGAACTTGGGATGCTGGTATCGGGCAAGTGTGAAACATTAGAACGTACGGTCGGAGTCGGTTTATCCGAACGATAAATTAACGTAATCTTATCACCGCTCGAACAATATCAAGTGACAGTTGAACTTCGAAAGGAATCACAGCCGGGATACGAACTCAAGACAGGATCGTCGGTACAAGACTACGACAGTCAATACATACGCAGCAAGTTACTGAACTACACGTCGAACTTCTTTGACTACATAGGGTTTCGATGGGAGTCGTGATCATTTGTGATGAGTATTAGAATAAGTTTATTACTAATTATATTGTCATAAACTTTCGGAAAACTTTACTGTTGTCCATCAGACCAAGATATATCTTAACTAGATATCCAATTCGCTTTTAGCCATCAGTACTGATAGGTAGGGTTTGAAATGTATTCCTTGTCAATGAAGGAAATTCATTTGTGTTATACAATATAGCCCGTTCTGGTTTGACTTATTAACCGTTGATTGTCTGTTGTAATGTCATCCTAGATCTAGTTTAAATTATAAGTTGTATTTCAGAGATGTTTGTCTTCGATGTCTTACGATTTCTCAATTTTGTGGGTCTTGGTGAGTTATAGGAGGTTGATGTGAACTAGTTAGGGACCTTTAGACTTGAGTACCAGGTTCACGCCTAGGTAGGGTTTAAAATTCAAGTTTGAGGGATTTTAGCCTTGATCAGTTGTTATTTATTCTCAATTAATATTTTACTTCTAAGTGAGGTCAGAAATCGTGTTTCACTTTAATTAGGCGACCCATCGCCGAGTATGTTCTTGATCATTAAATCATATTTTCTGGAGTAGGCCTACAGCTATTTAGTGAGGTATCCAACGAGAGCCTATCGATTACCTGAGGGATCGTAGGTTCGTTGTGTTACAAGCACCCACAAAATGATTCATCAAACTATTATCACACTGGATATATTTCAACAATTGATGTAGAATACAATCGTTCAAATTACGATATATGACCGCTTAAATAAGGCTTTGTTTACAAATATATTAAAAAACATTGTAGTTGCAACAAACAGATCTCTTCTCTTGATTTAATTATGTCCACGACTGTACATATGCACGGGCACCGCAGTACCGGCCACGCACCCCATAGATAGGTAGGCCTACAGTATATACGGGTGTACTCTCCAACAGGTTAAAGAAGCAGCCCTATCGGCTGTATACACAAGTTACACACACACAAGTTAACCTAGTGCAATTACCTATAGATTAAGGCCCTTACACTATTGAAATCAAATCTAGATTACATATCTTCAAGTAGTTGAAGACCACTAGTTGGTTGAAACATATCAGCAACTTGTCTACTCATCTATTTGTGTCTGTGCGACCTACCTAACGTTTTTAAGGTAAGCTGTCGTCCTTCTGTACCTTTCCCCCCACTGAAACATGTTTATTTATTCATATTCCCAGTTTAGGTAGTTGAATAATTCTATAGAGAAAACGATGGTACATTTCAAGGAATATTTTAATAATGAGATATATGTATGGTACTAGTATTAGGCTAACTCAATTGCAAGTTGAACACTGATTAAAAAATCCCTTAAGGCTGCGTGTTCACCAAAAACCAAAATCCAAAATATGCATATAACAGTAGCTATAGAGTATGATCATTAATCACAGTCTTTTGAAAAGATCAAAATAATTTTTTTTTATTTTTTTGGTCAATGCATTTTTCCTCTATTGCTACTTTTTTGAACGATTTTTGGTGCTAAGTTTTTCCAAAATTATACCATTTGGATGGCTGATATTTTTATTGTAGCTTACACTCATCTTTGACTATAGAATGTGTTATTTTGAAATGTGTATCTTCAATACCTTACATTTTACAGTGTATTATATTTTCCGGTACTTTTGTGGTATTTGTACCGTCAAAAGAAAAAAAAGGAAGCTCTTAAGATACGAAAGCTATAGATTTCAAAATACCACATTCTATAGTCAAAGATGAGTGTAAGCTTCGATAAAAATATCAGCCATCCAAATGGTATACTTTTGGAAAAACTTAGCACCAAAAATCGTTAAAAAAAGTAGCAATAGATGAAAAATGCATCGACCAAAAAAATCCAAAAAATATATTTTGATCTTTTCAAAAGGCTGTGATTAATGATCATACTCTATAACTACTGTTTTATGTATATTTTGGATTTTGGTTTTTGGTGAACACACAGCCTTAAGTTTACTATTGATTCTAAGTAGGGCTGAGCGAGCAGGGATTTTTTTAGTCGAGCGAGATCAAGCGAGTATTTGGTCTTTTGCTTGATTTGAGCGAGATTCGAGCGAGCAGGCCAAAATTTAAGTATTAATTCACTAATTTTGCAGTCACAAATGTTGGTATACGTTTCGGTCACGATGTTATTACGAACAAAAAAATCAATATGTTATTAGGTAGTTATTACGGTGTTGGGCCTGCCAATTATTGATAACATGAAACTAAAATTTTTTTTACCATAGGCTAAGCTAAGCTAGGCCTATTTCTAAATTGCCTACACTATTTACAATTGTGTTAAGTAGGAGTGTGGAAAGGGAATCAAACAGCTTTTATTTTTATTTGTGTCTTTCTTCTACGAGATCCCTGCAGTCACCGACCAGGTAAGCTGTTGGGTTCCCTTTCCACACCCCTACTTAACATTAACTAGCCGTTTGGCATCTCCTATCTATTTACAATCGTGTTCTTTCTTTCTAATTGAAGTTCAAAGAACAATATTATTTTAGGCCCTAGATGAGGCCTAGCTAGGCCCTAGAAGCCATTAAGGTAAGGTGCTTTACCTGCAAATTGTATTAAACACATATTGGGAACACTAATTTCTTCAAATAATACGGAAAATAAAGAACTATATAGGTCCGTCGCTTATATACATTACAAAATTTGAGTGGTTCACGGAATGACAGAAACTAAACAATTTGCAGCCTAAACGTGACGTAAAAATCGATAGACGATTTCGAGCCGAGGAAGACTTATCGATATTAGACCAAAGAAGAACTAGGCAGGTCTTTCTGAATTCTTTGGAGACATGTGCACGGGCACGGCGTCAAAGCAAGAGCATCGAATTTGCCTGCGCATGTGCAATTCGCATTACCAGTCAGCTGTTTGCTATCGGCGTGAAGACTGCAGAAGAGCGCATCAAAATATAGAATATACACCTGCCGCGACAGACTTTTTGTACGTTCCCGAACAATTCTCGAATCATTTGAGACCCGATATTTCAAGCAGATGTTTTTACACATCGAGCGAGATTCGAGCCAAACTTTATTCTCGATCTTGTCTCGAAATTTTGAGTCTCGCACAGCCTTAATTCTAAGCCGGGGTGCCTTTGTGAGCTGCAAAAATGTTTCAAAGAAGGTATGCTTGCAATCAGATGAATAGGGTACATTACAGTAGTTGGACCATCTACGATCCTTACGAGAGAAAGTAGGCCTTACTGTAGAATATGATTACATAAGAAGGTATAGTAGTCTCGGATTCAGGATGAGATCCACGCAATCAAATCAGCTTCTGGATTAGAACCCAATCAAGTTGCATCTTAGGATGAGGATGACATTGTAGACCAGGAACAGGAAGGAATTGGGTTTGGTTCAAGTTCTGTAATAGAAAATACTAAGTTGTATGAAAAGCGTGGATCGTCTATTAAACAAACCAATGAGAGATGGGATGACTGACAGATCAACGGTAAACTGATTTAAATCTCTGTCACTGGGAAAGTTAAACATTTTAACGCAAGGATGAATGAAACGATTACAGCTTTTCCCATAAAATTATCTCATTTTGATATTAGGGTACAGCCGACTGGTCCCCATTAAATCATTCACAATACAATTGAAATTATTGAATTGAAAAATTAATCCTTAATGGATAAAGGATCTAGTCTAGCTAATACATTAGGCAAAATTCAACTTCTAGCAATGCATGTTAATAATGGCAAGTGGCAATGCAAGGAAATGAAGACTATCTATATTACAGGGCATCAACTAAAAGGATTTGTACCTAATGTACAGGAAGTCATGCACATCTCTAAGCATAAATCATGCAAGGCAAACAGCTACTAGTGCTGCATGGGTTCCACACGTCCGTGTACCTACCTGCGGTGGTCTGCGCTGACGATGAGTGGCCGGCGATGTGGAAGATGGGCGGCGACAAGACAGAGTTGGGTGCGGCAAGGTTCGGTGGTAGTCGTTTCCTTCGCTTGCAGTCTCCCAGGCCGTGGTGAAGACGCAGGCGGCCCAGCGCCACCTGGACATAACATGACATAATGGTGAGACTTGCTCAGTTGCCACATACATAGTACTGTATTTATTAGGGCTGGGCAAAGAAATCGATATTTCGATACGATATCGATATGAGCCGATTTTTTGATATCGATATTTGGTTGAATATCGAAAAAATATCGAAAAAAGTATTTAATTTAAAAATAAATTAAAAGTCTAAAAAAAATAAAATTTCAAAAATCAAGTTTTGATTTCTAATGTTCCACGTTTCAATTGCCTGTGCAAAAAAATATAACTTGCAAATTTTTGTTCTCGTCACCTTTCATCCCCTCCCCTCACCACTCGTCGCTACACTTGTCCGTCCCCCACCTAACCCGCTGCGCGCGCTTCTACTTGTCAGCCGGCCGTGCGCAAAAAATACGTGAGTGAACCTTCCCCTCTCCCATCGCCTAAGTTGCTTGTTTATCGTCTGTGACACGTGCTCTCCGAGTTGGTTCGCTGCCAGATTTACAGCTGTTACTCGTGCCGGGCGGGAGTTATTTTGTTTATCATTCGTTATCTTTGTGTTTACTTTATCTTGTGTAATGGCATCTACTAGCGAGGGCCAGGCTACTACTGTGAAAAAACGTAAACTAGAGAAGCTGGCCGGTGGGCGCAGCGACGTGTGGGAGTATTTTGGTTTTGAGGTTAATGCAAGTGGTAAGAAAATAGATGAAAATTTTGTGCGATGTAGTTTGTGCGACGCCAAAGTCAAATATTCAAGAAATACTTCAAACCCATCTGCGCATTTAGTCATGTGCAAGGCAGCAAGAAATACTTCGAAACAAAATCCACTGCTTAAAATGTGGAAAAGTAAACTACCAACAGAAAGTGCGCGGGCACAACGCCTAACTGGCTCAGTGCTTAAATATATTGTACATGACATGCGACCCATATCAACCGTGGAAGGTAGTGGATTTGTGCAAATGTTGGCCGACTTTGTACCCGAGTACAAATTGCCGTCAAGGCGGCAATTTACGCGTATGCTCGAGGCGGAAGCCGAAACAAAACGATCTGAACTGAAAGAGGACTTTCAGTCTGATTCTTTCACAAACGTTACTCTAACCATAGACTTTTGGACCTCATTGGCCAACATGGCGTTTTTGGGCGTCACTATTCATTACGTGGAAAATTGGATACTGAAATCCCGCATGCTGGAAGTTAAGAAAGTCCACGGTGCACACACTGCGGAAAACATTGTTGTTATTTTAAACGAACTAGAGGAAAGATGGGGGCTAGTGGATAAAGTCACTTCATATGTCACCGACAATGCCGCCAATATCGTGAAGGCCATAAGGTTGAAAGAGGCGGGGCATGTTCGGTGCGCGGCGCATACGATTCAGCTTTCCGTCACCAAAGGGTTGTCAACGGACGGAGTTGATGCCATCCAAGCAAAATGCCGACGAATTGTTGGTCACTTTCATCACAGTTCGACGGCACAAGAAGCTCTAGAGGAAGCCCAAAGGCAATTTCGCTTGGTACAACACAAATTGGTGCAAGATGTACCAACACGTTGGAACACGACCTATGATATGCTGTGTTCAGTTTATGAAAATAAACGGGCGCTGAACAATGTTCTTCTGCAAAACACTAAAACTGAATCGTGGCTAATCACGGCAAATGAAGAAAAACGCATTAAAGACTTGGCCAATTTCCTTGAGCCGTTTAAAGAGGCCACTACTACACTCGGTGGCGAGAAATACGTCACTGCTTCGACTACTGTACGCATTTTCCTCAGTCTTCTTAAAAAAACTGTTACCGCAACAACAAACTCAAAATTGTTAAAAGATGTCAAGACCGCCGTATCAAAGGATTTGGACGAACGAATTCGGCAACTTGAAACACAGCCTATCGTATTACGAGCCACCGCGTTGGATCCTCGCTTCCACACAACTCTGGAAAAGAGGGCAGGGTTCAATGCTGATGCAGTTTGGAATGACGTAAAAATCGAAGCCGAACGAACTATCAATGAACAAGGCCTAGAAGACGAAGAGGACAATCGCGACAACCTTCTAAAAAAGGCGAAGTGTGGTTTGCTAGATGACAGTGATGAGGAGATCGAAGAAGCTAATCCAGATCAATCAATAATCTCCGAGATACGTAGGTTTCGTGCACGAGATCTAGAACCGCCTGACAGCTGTCCACTTGAGTGGTGGAGACGAAATGAGAAGTCATTTCCAATCATTGCTGTGCTGGCTAAGAAATACTTGGGCGTGGTCGGAACCAGTGTTCCGTGCGAGCGTGTTTTTAGCGAAGCCGGACACGTAATGAACAAGACGCGAGCAAGCTTGACAGGTGCTCATCTCGAGGACTTGATGTTCATGAGAGCCCACTACAAGTTGTGGTAAGTACTGTTTTTATTTACGAGTTTTTATTTTAGTTATTATTACGTGGGTTTCGTTTTTTATGACCCGACTGTACGCTCATGCGCTCGACTCTCCTCCGACCGATGCACGCTGTGCAATCGCCTCGCCGCCTTTCAGTGAAACCACCCGTGACCTTGCACTTATCACACAGTGTCTTGTTAATTTATTACGCGTACTATGATAACATTTATTTATGTCGTAACTTTCAAACAACAAACATTTATATTTCGAGTTTGACTACATTGCCAAGCTCTAGGCCTATACACGCAAAGACCTAAGCCTAATATTTGCGTCTTTTCTCGTTGCAGAATCCGGGCAGTTGAGTGTTCTTCCTACAAAGACGAAGACGGAAGGAAGACTTTTTTACATATTACTTCAATATCAAATCAATAATCAAAATGTTAAAATGACCAGATCAGTGTATTTTTTTAATTAATAAAAAACACAATGGTTTAGAAAATACTTTGTTTTTCATTTCACTGCAAACTGTTATGAGGGAGGGGATATTCAAAATACATGTATTGCTTTCGATATATCGATATCGATATCGAAATTTTTGACAATTATCGATATTTGAACTTTATGTCATAGCCCAGCCCTAGTATTTATGCAAGTATAAACCTAATGTATATTTACAATTATATTATAAAGTTCAAAAAGTGAGGTGCAGCCATTAAGTGAAGTCATTTAACAACAGTATTTTCATCCTACTCTTTAAAATTTGAGTGGTCTAAGTAAGGATGCGGCCATTGCTCAAAGGCGGCCTATAATCGAGTAAATACAGTAGTTTTACAAGTGAGTATGTAAATCTTCTCCTTTCAATTTCCATTCAGTTCAACCATGATACTATTGATTGATTATTGCCTAGCACTTGAACCTTTGCTATAGGCATTGACAAACAAATGAATAATAAGCCAAAATCAAAATAGATACCTACATTAAAAGTGCATGAGACCCAGTTAAATGTCCACCCTCAATTTAAATATGCATAAAAATAAAATAAAATTGCATAGCTTCTAGTAGGCCTATTGTTAAGTCTACACTCTACAGGATTTTTTAAGGTAGGCCTAGGGTCTACACCTACATCAAGATTGCTTCGGATATTCTCGACAGTAACCCCAAAACTAACCTGTTCGCCGCGCACCGTGTCCCTGGTCTTGGTGAGTATAGGACAGCCTAGGTCGCTCGTCAGATCCAGTGAATACAGGTTAGCAAGGTGACACAGCTGTTCCCGCTCTCTACGCTGCATCGGGTGTAGCCTGCAACACATTGAGTAGACGTTCGATTATATATTGTTTGGGAGTTGGTACTGATGATTTTATAGATCTTCAGAATCAGGACAGGGCACGATGGATGGATGGAGTGGACCAACGAAACTTGACAAAATCAGTTATCTCGTTAGTGAAGTCCTAAAATAGTATGCAGAACCACATGGAGCGTACATGTAATATAGTACTTTCTCGCACTTATGCGAGTATTGGAATCCAGCCACCAGTCAAAGGCTGTGAATCCAGGAAATTGTAGGCCCTTGTAACTAGTGTTTTGGGCAATATGAATGCAATGCAACATGGACCCACCTCAGTTTCGTCTGCTGAGGATCTTGCAGAAAACGGGAGAGTTTCTCATTGGCCGATGTCTGTATGCTGAAACCTGGTCTCTCGTTACGCACCCTACGGCGTCCGGCTCGGATTTCTCTCCCGGTCTAAAACAAGAATTAGATGGTTATGGTTTTACTGGATTGACGTCACTGTTATTGCAACTTGCAATAGTAGGTCCCATTTTATAAGTTTGGCAGGGTGACAGATATGCAAATGTTAATGGAAAATAATTAGTACTGTAAAATCCATGCCTGAATCAGGATTCGAACCCACGTCTGTCCAGAAAATGCATGATGGCCCAGTAAGCAAAAAATGCGGGCATATGAAAAGAAGAAGAAGAAGAAAATAGACCGCGTACTGTAAATCACAAAATTCAATTTTTTTGTGTGCTCCTCGTTGGAACGTTTTCCCACCTGCAAGAATTTTTTTTTATCGTTGGACCGAGGTTCCACTGTAATAACAAATTTCTAAAATTATGTGCTTAGCAAAAACAAAATAAAATAGGCAGACACAGGCCTACTGTAAAAATTTAAATAACATCTTTGAGCAAAGAACATTTTTCTTACTACAACAACATGACACTCAGTGGTTCGAAAATGATCTTGCCGATATAATGGCCAGACGAATCGTGATCAATCACCAAAAGGTATTTTAAATTGGGACTCGTTGATTGGCTACGATTCACCCGCCTATGACGCCAGCATTGGCATTGTTGCTTCAGAACAACTATAGGCCTATTAGAAGACCGACAACCCCGACCACAGGGCCCCTATTCAGTAACTTCACGGGTTCAACTCGGCCACGGCCCTATTAAATTGACTTTTAGGGCTAGGCCCTTACTAAAGCTAGGTTTTCTTTGAGCATACTATTGTTATTCGTTTGAGAAAGTTAATAATGTCGTTGTGTTTACGTGTAGGCCAAGGCTTATCATCCACCATTTTTACTAATCAAACATAAACAAATTTTGGCTAACGACCGAGTCGGACTCGGTTGTCACGGATTATATCGCAACGATATCGACCTCAACCGGGTCGATCACTAACAGCCGAGTCGATTACGGTAGAAAACGCCTGAGTCCAACTCCGTCAGAGTTATAGAATCGGGGTCCTGTAAGCAACACGAGAGAACAAGAATGTAAGCTAGCTTACCAAGTCTCGCATGCAGTCCCCTTGTGCTACGCTAGCCGCCAGGAACGTCTGCATACTCAGGTCTTCCTCTTGGTCGGTGTCTGAGGGAAGGCCGTGGCCACCCGGCCAGTCGCTCTGTTCATCATCGCCTAGTAACAACAAATACTTTTTTATAGGTACATATCAGGCCTATAAATCATCAATTCATTCATCATCGTAGGCCTACATATTCCTACATAGGCCTAGGTAATTCATTGTACATTATTTATCATTATTGGATGAGCAAAGCGAAGACTTCAATTTCACTGACCCCCAAAAAAATTTAGCTCGGGTGTTTTTTTTGTTTTTGTTTTGTTTTTTTTGTTTTTCTGTCTGTTTGTTCGCACGATTCCGGGCAAACGACATGTACGCGATCTTGATGAAAATTGGAGGGGACCTTCGTTTTCTCTGAACTAAGACTTGCCCCGTTTTTGGGTACAATCTAGGGATGTGCGGGTACCCAAAAAACGGGTAATTTTCGGGTAGGTAAAATTACCCGACCTCGGGTCGGGCCGTCAATTCCTACCCGAAAAAGTCGGGTCTGGTAGAAGTAATAAAGAAACACGCCAATCTGCTCCTTTTAAACCTCCCGCTCACACGCCAAACGAACAACTGACGTCGGAGCGGACCAATCGCTACGACGTGGGCGCGGCTTTGCTATGATGCTGTGTCCTTGGCTCTTCCGGCGCTGTCCCCGCTGGAGTAATAGGCCCTACTCACCGTCATTACTCGTCTTCTGGTTATTCAACGCTAATAACGGCATAAAGCAAGTTGAATATTAGGTACGTAGGCGAATGGTGAAAAAGAAACAACGCTAATAAACATCGTCAAATGCCTAGGCGGCAGGCCTAGAACAAAGTTGCAATTCATCTAGAAGTCCGATCTAGTGCGCATCGTTGCGGGCAGCAGAGCGTTGGGCGGAGTCAGGCCGAAAGGCTGGTGCAAACGCACGATTTCGTCAGATGCATGGCTGGTACAAACGCATGATTTCGTCGGCCGGAAGAGAAAAATACGCGATCGCATCGGTTTTTCTTGGGGTTTTCGTATCGGAAATATTAGAAAACGATCGTTACGATATTATTTCCGAGAATAACGAACGATTGATGCAGGAAAACGATAATAGCGGGGTTTCACTGTACTAGGCCTACTCAAGCAAAAGTTCATAAGATGCCGATTTGGAAGTACTCGTGTCAACACAGCCCAGAGTGGCTACCTGCAACCAATGCAAAACTGTTTTGTAGGATTTTTTTTTTTAATGAATTCACAAATTTAAAAAAATCACTACCCGAGCCCGAACCGAGCCCGAGGGTACTTCAATTACCCGAGCCCGAGGGTACTTTCAATTACCCGACCCGAGCCCGACCCGAGTTCAAAAACCACTACCCGCACATCCCTACTACAATCGAAGAAATATTGCTCATGAATATCGTACTTTTACGATTTTTTCGATTTTAAGTGCGATATTTTCGTGACATTTGGGCCGATTCTGACCAAACGGGTGGGGCTACAACGTTCATATTTCACATGGACATTAAGGTTATGGTGATGTAGTACCTTTTGAAAGAAAAAGTTGAAAAAGTTAGCCAGAATCCATAGAAATAAAGGTTTTAATATGAGTTTTTTGAGGTTTATAATAACAATTAACAAGTAACAATAGAAACTTGACAACAATCACCTACAATGCATTCAAAAAGCACTTGCAAAGGAAAATTGGTCCTACGCAAACTAAAAACTTACAAAAAAGCTCATCCATCAACGCGGCGGGACTTAAGCGTTTTCCTAGTATATTATTAACTATTGATTTATAAAGCTGTGCAAATTGGTTTGAATTTCGAACCAAACTCGAACCTTTGTGAAGGTTCTAGTTCAAAAAAATTTGGCTCAAAAATCAAACTGAAATGGAACCTCCTGCCATTTGGAAATAAAATTTTGAATGTTGGTCACACTGGTTTGAACTGACAACTTTTGAGAGTAAAATCGATAGGTCAATATTAATCGCACACCGTAATGCCAATGCCAAACCAACGGCATTATTATGTAGGCCTACTAGACTAGTAGGCCTATTTCATTTGACGTTTTTCATTGAATGATTTGACGTAAATTGTATGCTTTTGTTTCATGTATTAGTAAATTGTAATCTAATAACTTTATAATAATATTATTACGTCGTCTTCCAAAGTAATGTTGAATATTATTCATCTCGTCACGTAATAAATATCGGAGCATTGAATAGTTACCGTATGATAATATCTCGTAAATGAATAAACGACAATTACAACAAAAGCTGAAATGAAACTTCACAGTTTTGCGTCGGGGCCTACAGCGTAGGCTTAGTCGCATTGATTTACTGTCCCCCACTGAAAATCAGTTAAGTTATATAACTGAGTGGGTAGACTCTAAATACAATTTATTTATTTTATTTAACTAATATTTCCAAGAAGCACGACCTTCACAAAGACAACAACAAGCATCTGTTTACACAACAAAGCGCGCTCTCGTCGGGCCGGCCAGCCACGTGTGGGGGGGGGGGGCTCTCATGAAAGACGTTGTAAGCGTTGAAAAACACTGTTTTGAGCAAATAGAAGGAACAAAAGGATGCACTCGCAAAAGGTCTACGGTCTGCGTTGGTATGGAAGAAAGAATAGGCTTAACTTTGATTCGATTACAGATCATCGATCGACGAAAAAAAAATTGATATTTATCGATCAATAATCGATTGCACATGCACGAATATTGATATTCAAATTCATATCGAACGGCAACCCTAGTTTATTTTTAAGGTTTTTTTAATACAGTAAGATCCCTCTTATCCGATCTCCTCTTATCCGATGTTCCGTGTTAACCGAGCCGCCCCCCCAAAAAAAAAAAAAAAAAAATTAAAAAAATTAAAGTTTTAAATACGTAAATAAAACATAAAAATAATTACAGACGCCGCGCCGCACTTTTTTAAATGTACTCGCATACATTTGTAGGCATGCCTTACGAGTAGGGATGACATCGGGTACCCGGTTCCAGAAATTACCCGGAGACGATTTTAAGATCCGGGTATATTTCGCGGCCGTTTTTAGGCTAATTCACCAGTTTAAATTACGCGCTACGTGGTTGCGGTCTTTCCCGCGGAGCGTGCCCGCTGTCTAAAGAGTAACTGGAGTTGACGACAGAGCGCGTTGTAAGCTATCACGTGCTTCCGTCCGTCTCGGCGAGTCGCGCCCATGCCACGAGTGAGTGCAAGAGAGAAAGATGCGGCAATAAATCTTGGGACACTGCCGTCTGCGCAGTTCGAGATGCGCGTACGATCCAACCAACTCACACTCACAGCTGACTGACAAAGATGGTTGGGTGAAGAAGAAGAATTCGCAATGCAATCATCTTTCAACCGATTCACGAAATTCGTTATCACGACGCATAGGATTGTTATTCCTGGGCTTATGTTCTTTCTTTCCCAGGCTTATCTTGCGACGAGAGCTTCAGCGCGGGATATAGTAGTGAGAGGTTTTCCCACATGAGAAAGAGAGCTAGGCCTAGCCTAGGCCTATGTTTGCATTGTAGGCCTAGCCTAGGCCTACTGCGTCGAGTTTAGGCCTAGACATACGTTTTTATTACGACATGTAGGCCTAATTGTTTACGTGTGTTTGTGAGCTTGATTTACAAGCTATTAAATCATTTAGTATACTCTCCACGAAGTGTATCGTGTGTATTTTATGTTCCTTTATCCATTACATGTGTCATATATCATTTTACCACATCAGGCTATGCTACGAGAGCAAATAAACAAATGAAACGCGCCATCCGAGTTTTTCGCAAATCCGAGGTGCCCCCGGTCTCATCCAACTCGGATAAGAGAGATCTTACTGTACTTTTTTTTTACTTTTTTTACAATAAGAATAAATTTATAATTTATCCTAAACGGAATGTGGCCAGGTTTACACTAGGCTACAAGTATCTTGACCTACCTTCCCTGCCCTCGTCGTTGGTATAAATGCCAGTGTCACTCTCCGAGCTGCTTAGGCTGCTGCTACTCAGCATCTCACTGTCAACACAGAGAACCACCATCAACAATAGGTATACGCTAGCTCCAGATAGACTACGTACAGCCCTACTACGATTTCATAGTCGCTAGGGGTACGGCGCGATAGACTACATTTCTAGTTTAGTACATAAGGCCTAAGAGTACAAATTTGGCACAACTTGGCATAGCCCTAGGTACACTAGATCTAGGACCTAGGGGTAGGCCCTAAACCTTTAGTAAAAAGTAAAAATCCAGTTTGATGAAACTAAAAATAACAATAGGGAACTAGCCTTCATTCCAGAAATCGAATACGTCAAAGATAACATCTAAAAAAAAATAACATAAAAGTTTTTTTTTGTCTAAGGTTAATACTTTACTCAATATTTAATGTTGAAATTTGAATCTGGCTTCCTGCCAAAAGACAACACGAAAAGTAGTGTGATGTCAGACTGCTGACCGCAGCCTAGCGCAGACCCAAAGGCGCACCGCTATCTAGATATAAATGGTAGATATTCTACCATCCAGTCGGCGGTGGGTCAAACACATCCTAGCAGACAGTTGCCGTCACTGCGCCCTCTGTCATTCCTGCTATCGTTTCTCAATGATCCTTTTGATTGATTTTAAAAGAAATGACGCTTTATAAAAGGTGTAAGGTACCAATGTGTTTAAACACCACTCTAGAAACACCGGAGAAAGTATTTATATATGTGCCAAAAAGAACTAAACAGGTGAAAATAATGGTTAAACGCAACAAGACGAGAATATGTCAAGGAGTCGTAGGGCCTCTAGCCTACCGCTGCAAATTCACTTTACCGTTGTGAATACCACTTTCATGTAAGTAAATGATATTAATTGGTCTACCTTCTACTTTTTTATTTTGCAGGTTAGTTTCCTATGAGCTACTAATTTACCTCGGGATTATTATAAGCCTAGGACCTATACGTAACTCATTTTCTAGCGGGGAAATATTCCAAATAGTATGTAGTTAAAAATTTTGAATTTGTGACATTCTCCCATGCGAGAAAACGCCTCTTACGTTTAGGCCCTAGACTTATAATCCCAAGGCAAATTTTGCTGCGAGAATATTTGGCCGGAGCCTAACAGAAGCTTATATAGGAAATTCACTTGTGAATGAAAAAGCTAGTAGACCAATTAATAATATTTACTTGCATCAAAGTGGTCTTCACAACAGTGGAGTGAATTTGTAGAGGGGGCGTCCTCCTCAAAACATTCTCGTGCTGCAGCTTTGAACAATTCTTTTCGCCTTGTTTGTCGTTTGGTTCTTTTGGCACGTGTATAAAATGATCTTCTCCGGTGTTTCTACAGTGGTAGCCTTTGCCCTCTTGGTAGACCTAGGGCCGAGGTAGGCCTATCACTACGCCCAGGTCTAGGCGCATATTTAAATATAAAATCTAAAGCCCTACCAAACATCAATGATATAAATGATATCATCATCATCAACCTAAAAAACTAGGCTAAGGATACAGGAAATGCCTCGGCCTAGCCCTCCAAATGGACATTTTATAGAATTAGTTTACCTAACCTAGGGCAAAGACACAGCCTAGGGCGTAGGGCCTAGCCTAGCGCAGCCTTGAATGACTGTGTACGACTACGCCAGACCATAAACCTACAAATTCTTTCCCATAGAGAAATAACCGGGGCTCTTTCCCACCAATGAGAAATAAATCGCTTTCTAGTCAAGGTCGGGTGGACGCACTGTCAAAATCACGGGGTTCTTAAGTCATGGTCGTCATCTTTGTCATCGTTCGTGTTGTTGTCAAAATAGTCCGATTATTGATGAGCACGGTCCACTGGATTGCCTCTAGGCTTCGCTGCCGCGCACGGCCGCTCGTCGAGCTGTTGTTGTTGTTGTTGTAGTATTTATTTCTTGATAAATACAAACTGCAACGAAGAGCATGCTGCAAGCTACGTAACGCAGTTGAACCAACAACGAGCGTTTGCGCGGGAGTTCAAAACCCTATAACTTTGTACCCCCGTAGTTACCACGGATGATTTAAAAAAAAAAATCTTTCAATTGTGAAGTTTATTTAACTGTGTTTAAAAAATGAAAAAACGTGAATTTGAGACCAAGGCTAGTTCCCTATTGCACAGGGCCCGCATTTAATTAGTGGGAGTGCGGCATGCCTACGTTGCTCTAGGCCTAGTTCTATTTAGAGAAAATTAGTGTTGAGTGGGGATAGATTAATAGGAGGCTACTCTCTCAACTCCGACGGCTGAACAAGGCTGTTCAAGCAGAAACGTTTTGTCGCAATGTTATTTATTTGCGTATGTTATATTTATGTGACCTTCAACTCAACACAGCCCTCAAACTCTTTCATGGTAGGCTGTTGGCTCCTAGCCTCCTATCAATCTTTCCCCACCCAACACTAAACCAGCCTCTAGACACTATCAACCCAAAGATAACTGTAGCTTGAAAACTCTTGGTGTCTTGGATATTTGTGTACTTTTACAAAAGGTGAGGTCTACTGATACAAATATAAAGTGGTGCAGTAGGCTACCCAACCCACCATTGTAAACTGTCCGAGGGGCTACAGTCCATGTTGGTGTCTTCCGAGGGCACCACGGTCATCTTGTGACAGTTCTTGGTACAGCCGACTGCCGTCACGTCGGAACACTCCGAGCTCCTCTCACGTAGGCTGCGCTTGCGCTTGCCACATAGCAGGCCGCTGAACCTGAAGTAAAAAGATTGCTCAATAACAACTTTATTTTATCAATTACAGCCCTAGAAAATCACACAATATTTCTAATATAGTACAGGCCCTACCATTTAGCATACTTGACTGCTTTTAGCATAGATTAAGAAGCCAAATGGGTTAGACATTTGCAGATGCCTACAGCCCTGCCACTAGGCTGACCTACATTACATACTACCAGGAGGCCAAGTCTTGAAACCATGCGACTCAAGTCGCAATGCGTGTCAAGGTACTACTTCCAAATCGCATGCGACTCGACTTCACGTCATGTACGTAGTCTTGAATTTAGATGTGCGACTCATTTGGCTTGCGAGATGAAATTCTTCCTTGCGAATGCTTTTTTGGGTTTGGAAACTCCGCCCACTTTCGCTCTATGACTGACCAATGAGAAAGCTTGTTACAAAATGCAACTTTCGACTTTCAACTTTTGAATCGATGTTGTGAAGTATATCGATGATATAAACGATTGTGACGAACTATCGATGCTATAATCGATTCGCACATTCAATCAACTGTCAAAACACACTAGGAGTACTAGGCTAGGCTTACATATGAATATAAAATAAATTGTATTTAGAGTCTACCCACTCAGTTATATAACTGATTTTCAGTGGGGGACAGTAAATCAAAGCGACCAAGCCAACCCTGTAGGCCACGACGCAAATTATTTCAGTTTATTGTTATTATCAAAAAGCCTAAAGGCAGTCGTACTCTCTATTTAAATAATCACATTTTTATAATGTTTGTTTTATTTATTATTTATTTATTTAATTCGAGTTTCGTTTTAACATCACAGATGTATGAAACATGTCATGAACATAATATAGGCAACTAGGCCTAAAAATTATTACAGAACTATTCCTAATTGGATGAGCGTAGCGAGCGAAGCGAAGATTCCATTTCACTACACTGGAGAAAAAAATCCGGAATGTTTTTTTTTTTCTTTCTTTCTGTATTTTTATCTGTCTGTTAACACGATTCCGGCTAAACCGATACTCCAATTGCGATGAAATTTTATGGAGGCCTTCAAAATCTCTGAACTTAGAACTGCCACGTTTTTGAGCGCCATCGAAAAATTATTTCCCATAAAAATCGCAATTTTACGATTTTTTTCGATTTTTTGAAAATTTATTTTACTTATAACATCTACATGCTTTATCCGATTTTAATGATTTTAACACAGACCTTAATTTTATGAATTAAGATATTCGTGTGAAATTTGAGCACATTCGAAAAATTATTTCTAATGAAAATAGAAACTTTGTGGGTTTTTTCTTTTTTAAAACAATTTTTTTTACTTATTACACCTACATCACAGATAATAGAGTACTATCTGTGCCTACATGCTTGATCCTATTGTAATAAGTTTTTCACAGAACCTTAATTTTATTAATTTATATATTCGTGTGAAATTTGAGCGCAATCGAATAATTATTTCTTATAAAAATCCCAATTTTTCGATTTTTTTCTTTTTTTAAAATTACGATTAATTAAAAAAAATTAAAATTTAAGTTTATTTTTTATTAAATTTAACTTAACTTAAAAAAATTTGAACTTAGTAATAATTTTTTCACAGAACAACAGAAAATCCGCATAACACATGGCAGCTCAATGCACCAATACGCTCATCCAACAACGCGGCGGAACTTATCGTTTTCCTAGTACATACATACACAAATAATAAATACATACACAAACACATACAACACACATAATACATAAATTCATAGCTATAGGCCTACATGGAGTGCGAAATCAATTTAAAATTTAAAATTTAAAATACAAGCTTGGCTTACTGGTTAAAATATACATGTTTGAACTTGTGTTCCTGTACATAATCATCAACTTGATAATATGCTTTCCCAATTAGGTAATTTTTAAGTGAGCTTTTAAATTTATCTATGTCTGCAATTTCTTTTATGTTGCTTGGTAGCAGATTCATTAAAATTGTTCCAGCATATACAGGTGCTTTTTCATATCTAGCTAGATTATGCCTAGCTATATGTACATTATCCCTACTCCTGGTATTATGACTATGAATTGTCACATTTGTCTTTATACTTTTGCTAATTTTAACGTACATGATAACTTGATATATATATAAGCTTGGAAACGTAAGTATTTTAAGGTCTTTAAAATGTTCTTTACATGATTCCAAGGTCCCCTGTATCTACTCCTAGCGGAGGTCTTACGTAGCCGTAAAGTAAGGTCATCCAGACGCGAAATTAGAAGCCATCTTGGATCACAAACCACCTTGTTTCGTCATGGCGCCCACTACTCTGCGTTGTATTTGGTGTTGTGTTTTTATTTATATTTGAGCATATTCTCTCATTCAAATGACGGGGTGTGTAGCACCAAATTGTTCGGAAAGCTCCAGGGAAGGTGTTAGACTATTTAGATTTCCTTCTTCTCCGAGAAGAAAAGCTAAATGGGTCTAAAATTGCAGGCGTGATGGACAGCATTGACAGCTCCAGATTGAGTGAGGTATGTAGCTAACCTAGCGAATTGCAATTATATTTTTATGTTCTGTATTTAGACTGGTATGGACTCTTGGCCCTCAGCAAGAGTTTAGAGTTTAACATATTTAATTAGGCCTAGGTGGGCATATCCTTTGGCAGGCTAGAGGAGAGGCCTATTTCCACTTTGGCAGGCTAGGGGCTAGGCCCCAAATACTAGCCGCCTTAGGCTTAGGCCAGTCTTGGGCACGTTCCCCCCAAAAAGGAACTTTGAAAAGTTAAGTTACTTTTGCCTAAAAAGGAACTGAGACGTTCCTCATTCCTTTTCAATAAAAAAGGAACTGATACCGTACGTTCCTCGTTACTTTAAAGGAACTTAGTTCCTTTTACGTTCCTTATACCATCACTGATTTAAACAATAATAAATGTGAAATGAGTTAATTCATCATTACTCTTATTTATTAAAGTGAGTACAAGGCCATCTGACGAGGGTGGCGCCATTTTTGAAAACAAGATGTCACAATAATATTTTTTATACTGCAGTTTACGATATCAGGTACTAGAATTCAACGGTATTACGACGGCAAAAGGAACTTATAAAGGAACGTTAAATTCGTTCCAAGTTCCCACGAAATAGTAACTTCGACGTTACAAGTTACTGACCTAAGAAAAAGAACGCGTTCCCACACAAGTTCCTGAAAAAGGAACGCGTTCCCGGGAACGCGTTACTAGGAATGCGTTACTAGGAACGCGTTCTTCCCCAAGACTGGCTTAGGCCTATATTTATTGCATGGCAAATTCATAATGAGTACTTTACTAAATCAAGGGATAGGGCCTAGGCCTACACTAAACCAAGGGATAGGGCCTAGGCCTAACCCTAGGCTTTGTGTGATCCCTTCTCCATAGGCCTAGCCCTAGCCTAGGCTAAGGCCTAGGCCTAGGACCTTGGCCAAGTGATTTACACAAAGACCTGGTCATAAATGGTTTAGGTAGGCCTACAAACAAAACAACCCCAATTCAACATAGGGCTAGCTAGGCTCTAGCAGATTAGTTAGGCCTAGCCTCTGAGGCTAACGGTACTGGTACCTAGCACTGGCCTTCAATAGGTTAATTGAACGTAGGCCTAGGCCTACAAAACAAACTCCGTAGCTCCGGCTAAATTAGCAGGCCGTCAATCTATCTTGTTGTTGTTGTTGTCTCTCACTCCTGCAGTTGGTCAAGGACCGGTGGCATTTTCTAGGCGGCTAGTATTTGGGGCGTAGATCTAGGGCCTAAGCCCCTAGCCTGCCTGTGTAAATCAATTCTGTAGGTCTAGGGCCTCCCTAGTCAATTAGTCAAGCCTACTGTAAAAATAGAACACGACGTAATTGTCCCTTAGGGCAACTTTACCCCGTTACCGTAGCTACGGTTAAAATAGCAGTCGTAAATTTACCGTCACAGGCCTAGCCCTAGTTTACAGCTAAAATTGATCATGTAAATTTTCCGTAGCTAACTGTTGAATAGCTGCAGGGTATTTTGTATGGCAAATTGCATGTGGGATGTAGGCCTACATGAAGTACATGTGGTTTGTTTTGCTATCTTAAGTCCTACCCTAACGAACCCTGGATCCAAAAGGCCTACGGTTCTCTACTCCCTATGATTAATTTGGTTATTGTGCCGAACAGCACTAGGCGATTTGGTAAAAGTTAGTTTGAACCGAACATTTCCAAATTAAAGTATGTAGGCCTAGGCCTATCTATGCCTACCAAATATAAGCTCCCGCACTCTTGCGCAATACCGCAATACTCTAACCTAGACCCTCTACAACTTTGCATTTATAAATAATTAAATAAATAAATTTGTATTTAGAGTCTACCCACTCAGTTATAACTGATTTTCAGTGGGACAAGTCCTTCCATATGTAGAAGCACGGGATGTCGTATGCGGCAAGTTTAGGCACAATCGTATTCTTACCATAAATTGACCTAGGCCTACGGCTACGGATAAGCCTTAGGCCTAGTTGTAGCCATGGATTTGGACTATTTAGTATTTATTCTTGTTAAGATTTAGATACATTGTTCCTTTCTTGTCCACAGGAACACAACAACAAGCCTCCACTCCAGTGCCACCCGTGCAAGACAACCAGCCTCCAGTGCAAGACAACCAGCCTTCAGTGTAGACAACCAGCCACCAGTGCAAGACAACCAGCCACCTGTGCAGGACAACCAGCCTCCAGTGCAAGACAACCAGCCACCAGTGTAGACAGCCAGCCACCTGTGCAATACAAACAGCCATCTGTGCATGACCAACCAGCCTTCAGTGTAGAACAGTTTGCCACCAGTGACAACAACCAGCCTCACTGTAGGACAACCAGCCATCTGTGCAGGACAAACCAGCCTCCAGTGCAGACAACCAGCCACCTGTGCAATACAACCAGCCTCACTGTAGGACAACCAGCCTTCAGTGTAGGACAATCGGCCACCAAGTGAACATGAAAGATCGAACGACAAAGATTTTTACTACCTAGTGGGTTTCGGAACTAAAAATTGTTTTATTTGTGGTTTGTCTGTGGTCATCAAATTATTTACGGTCACTATACTGCTCCTGTAACTGTAACTGGGCTTTTCCAAGCAAGGTTGCCTCTAACTTCTCATCAGCCATTTGGAATATCGGTTGCCGCCTGTCGGTTTGCTGGGTTTGAGAGTTGATAGGCCCTACTGCGGTGCAGGTAGGCCTACACTTCGGTGCACTTCCGGAAAAATTTTGAACATAATATTCCCTGTGGGGAAGTTTCTTCTTTACTCGTGTCATGTGCCAATTAGAAAAACTTTTTGAAGACAATTCTCCAAAAAGTATTTTCAGGTAGGCCTATAGGCCTGGCTACTTACACTTCGCTGCACTTCCGTAAAATTGTGGACATAATTTTCCCTTTGAGGAAGTATTCTATTCTTTACTCGTGTCGTGTGCCAATGAGAAAAACTATTTTATTTATATTTTATCATCTCATTGAAAGTGATAAAGCTTAGGCTTGGTATCTCTTTGAAAGGAGTCTCATATTAAAAAATTATATAATTTGCAGCATTTTTTAATTTTTAAAAAGTTATGATTTAGGCCAATATAATATATACATTAAATATAATAACCAAGCTATAAAAACTTTCTCATTCTCATGTCTCATTGATAGGTTGGCCAAATATATCAGCTTGTAAAAAACCATGTCAAACATGTTTTCAATAATTTGTTTTGAATGCCTCCAGGTCTATGCTTGGACTTGTATTATAATTTATACAATCTTTTTTACTGTTTTTACTAGAGTTGCCATTCATATCAATGAAGATCCATGTTGTAGTCCTACACCTAATCTAGTTTACCGGTACCGGTACCGGTACTAGGCCTACCTATGCTTTTTATTGTAGGCAACTTAAATTAATTAATGGACCTGTTACATTTATAATAAAATCATGATTTTTTTAGTTTGAATTAGCCTACTATAGATTATTATTCCAACCATTATTATCTATGATTCCACCCTTCCTTAGAAATTCCTTGCAATTCGTATTTTTTTATTTCCATTGACAGGTACAAAGTTGTACATAATATGGATATTGTCAAAACATTTAGCCGAAGCGAAAGCATATTATAAGTTCTAAGGTACAGATAATAATAGATGGAGCCTACAAGATAAATATTAATATTAAAAGCACTGAGTATTGCATGACATTTTATTGTATTTTATTTTGTAATGTGGACCCATTGTACAGTATGTCGTTTGGGGTAGGGCCTAGGCCTATATTACATGTCAAAACCTAAAAATATATCCTCGATCACCTAGGTACTCTTCCTTGACTTGTCCCACCTGCTTTACATGCACTGTTACACCCAACTAGTATGTTTCATTGTTTTCCCTGCCCCCCCTTTGAAAATCATCAATGATAAGCCTACCTGAAGATTTGGACTAAAATACAGGTTGGAAGGATGCATAATCTCAAGTCAAATTATTATTGGGATTTGTTTTATACTATAACCTGGGACCTGGCAGTGTGCTTCTGTTTTGGATAAATATCATATTTATTATTAATAAATGGCCATTCTCCCATGCATCTCCGTTATTAATAACATTGCAAAATCATTGAAGTACGGTAAGTTTGAAGTTACAAAGTTGGCCATTCCATGAAGATTGGGGCTAGGAAACGTTGAGGCCTGCCTTGTTCCCTGATCTGATACAAATAAAATATAGCCCATTATTTTTTCTGTAGTAAAATTTCATTATATGGGCCTAATATTATCATGCAAGTAACTTTGAAGTTACAAAGTTGGCCATTCCAGATGATTTGGATTTGGCCTTGGAAACGTTAGGGCCTACCCCATTGTTCCCTGGTCTGATAAAAATAAAAATATAGCCCATTATGTTTCTGTAATACAAGGCAATGTAGCATTTAATTAGGCCTATAATCTTATCATTCAAGTAGGCCTACAAGTTTGAAGTTACAAAATAAGGCCATTCCAGATGATTGGGATTGGATGATTTTGTCTTGGAAACATTACCTTATTGTTCCCTGATACAAATAAAATACAGTAGCCTATTGTTTTATGTAGCAAAAGGAAAATTATGTCTAAAATTGCTAGCATAAGGACCTTAATTACTCAATATTATGGAATGTTTCACTCAAAAATGAGTTACGGCATAATTTTCTGGGGAAACTCTTCACTCTGGCAGTCTGTCTTCATATTACAGAAAAGAGCTATCAGGAACATGCTTCATCTTAATCGCTTAGAATCCTGTAAAAATCATTTTAAAAATCTAAAAATCTTAACTATGCCTTGTTTATATATCTTGCAACTTTTGACATTTATAAAGACTAACATCAATGAACTGGAAACAAACAAGGACACACACTCGCATAACACGCGTCAAAAAAACTTCCTCCGAATTCATAGACAAACTTCGGTTCAATGCCAAAAGAGTCCAGTTTACCAGGGAACCTTACTTTACAATGCTCTACCGTGTGAGATTAAAGAATCCACTACGTAGTGTATCCTTATTTAAACTTAGGTTAAAAAATATGTTAATAAGTGAATCTTTTTATTCTGTTCAGGAGTACAAAGAAAAGTTCCTTAGCATTTCATGTTAAATTGTTGTTGTTTGTTGTTTTATTATGCTATTGCAAACAGTGATCACCTTTGATCACCACATTCTTAAATTCTACTGGGTATACTTCCTCATCTTAAATAATTATGTTACATGTTTTGTATATTATAAGTTATTATTGATATTGACTCTTTTCCTATTAGCATGTTATGTTAGTGTAATATCTTATGTATTGTATTATATTCCTACAGCTAGGCATAAGCCTGCAAACATGTTTACTCTTTAAGGCACCCTATTATACAATTCCTTAAAAGTGTAGCACATCTCCTTAGAGATTAGATTAATTTGTAAAAAAATTGTCTTATATGAAGAATAAACTTATCTTATCTTATCTTATCTTATTTCATTAAGCCTAAACAAGGTCTATATATAGGCCGAAGGCAAAATATATGCCAGCATTATAATATTATTATCATTTTAATTTGATTTTAAATTATTTTCTGCATTATTTTGTTCAGATAATTAAGCCTATTTACGCGACGCTTAATGCTTATACTGATACAATAATTAATGCTGTGTTAATGCGCTTCAAATTGAGTATCTTCCCGTGGACAATGCATTCGCGGGCCGCGGCCAAGTTTAAATTCGCCGCGAATTTACCCACAGTTGTGATCCATCATGGCGGCCCCATAGTCCAAGTGTATCGGACGACCTTACTTGGCCATCGGCCTGTGCGCGGCAGCGAAGCCTAGCGGAAATCCAGTGGACCTTGACATGATTCCAGGTAATTTATGCCGACTATTATTCGGATGGCTCTTTTCTGTCGTCTTAATATTATATCCGTATTAGCCCTACTTGAGTTGCCCCATACCAATGCAGCATAGCTCATGTGTGAATTAAAAAGTGCATAATACACTGATTTTACCAGATCAATATTACCATAGTGTTTAAACTTTTTCAATGATCATCACAATACGTAAAATCATTAGGAATATCACAAAGAGCATAGCCCTTAAACACAGAGTTGTGTGTGATATCCCTAAATAGTAAATATAATAAAGTTGATATTAAAGAAGGCTATTAAAATTATTTATGTAGCAAGTTTAAAAAAAATAGATAATCAAAAACTATACAAAAACTCGACGATTTAACACAATAGTAGGCTGACAATAGACCGACAATACAAACATTCAAACAACTAACATTATAGGCCTAACTTATAACATTACGTACATCATAATATATATTAAAGCTCACCATTATAAAAACATACAGCATTTGAATTGAAAAGAATTATGATAAAACAGTACAAATCTCTTTAAGAAAATAATATAATTTGAAGCTGACAATTATTAATTGAAAGTGTGAACTTTATTTACTTTACTTTATTGATTCCCTAAGAAGTTTCTTGAAATCCAGTGCTTTCATGTTGAGAGCCTTCACTTTTATTTTATATTTGCGTAAGTTTTCTAGGGCTAGGCCTAGCCTCCCAAAATACCAAAACAAATTGCAAAGAAATGTAAAAAAAAGGAAATTTACATTGAAAAGTTATAAAAATTGTTTCTGTCACAGATAACAAGTGAACAATAATTATGCAACAAGTAAAAAAAAAGTAAAAAAGTTTTCCTAGTCGGGATTTGAACCGGCGACCCCTCGCGTTCAAACCAAACGCTCTAACCACTCGGCCAACGGGACCACAGTGGAAAGCCGATCTATAGCGCCACTTATGCAAATGCACGCTAACTTGCGACGAGCGTAAATAATTTGTCATGACAATTAGGACACTTTAAATACTTTTAAAGCCTTCTGCCAACATTTCTAGAGTGTAATTTACGTCTTTATACATAGGATGTACCTTATAACTATTTATTTAGTCATTAGAAACTTTCGATGTGGCAGTCAAGACGCAAATAAATCTCCACACGCAAGGTAAAACCTCGTGGTTTGAAACGTAAAAATACTTGCGAGCCAAGTCGCAAGCCGTTTCGCAAGTTTGTCTCAAGACTACCGATTTGATGGTTTTGAGCGACTTGTCAGAAATTTGCGACTCAAAACGGGAAGTGAGTTGAAACGTAAGTTTCAAGACTTGACCTCCAGGTACTCTAAAAGACACGAATCACGATGTTGGCGCATCATGTAGGCCTACTGATTTCCAAACATAGGCCAAAGCAGTGCATTTTCCCCACATTTGATTTTCTCAAAAACAGACTGCCGCTTCTTTCAGTAGGCCTACCGGTAGGCCTAAACAAAAATAATAAATAATAAAATAATAATAATTGGATGAGCGTAGCGAGCGAAGCGAAGATTCCATTCTACTACACTGGAGAAAAAAATCCGGAATGTTTTTTTTTTTTTTTTTTTTGTATTTTTGTGTGTTTGTCCACACGATTTTGGCTAAACCGATACTCCAATTGTAATGAAATTTTGTGGAGGCCTTTGAAATCTCTGAACTTAGAACTGCCACGTTTTTTAGCATAATCAAAAAATTAATTCTCATTAAAATCGCAATTTTACGATTTTTTTTATTTTTGAAAAATTTCTTCGGCTTATAACACCTACATGCTTTATCCGATTGTAATGATTTTTTCACAGAACCTTAAATTTATGAATTAATATATTCTTGTGAAATTTGAGCGCAATCGAAAAATTATCTCTTATGAAAATTGCAGTTTTACGATTTTTTTAAATTTTTAAAACATTCTTCGACTTATATAACACCTACATGCTTCATCCGATTGTCATGATTTTTTCACAGAACCTTAATTTTATGAATTTATATATTGGTGTGAAATTTGAGCGCGATCGAAAAATAATTTTTCATGAAAATCGCAATTTTACGCTTTTTTCGTTTTAAAAAAACTTTCTTCGACTTATAACACCTACATGCTTTATCCGATTGTAATGATATTTTCACAGAACTTCGATGTTTTGAATTTATATATTTGTGTGAAATTCGAGCGCAATCGAAAAATAATTTCTCATGTAAATCACAATTTTACGCTTTTTTTCGTTAAAAAAAATTACGCTCATCCAACAACGCACCTGAAAAAGCGTTTGCGAAGCTTCCTAGTAATAATAATAATAATAATAATGAATATAAGGTTTTAAAGCATAAGCCCGCTTTAAGGACATAGTTATTGATTCATAGCAGTTGTCGTAAAAGTTTGCCAAGACTGGGGTTCGAACCCAGAACCTCCGGCTTAACGTGCCATAGTCATCCAATTGAGCCACCGGGACAACAGAACAAACCTTTACTTACCTTTACTAAACACCTTTAAACCTTTACTAAACTGCTAGGCCCTAGTTGTTGTGACTTCACAACAACTAGGGCCTAGCAGTTACACTTCACACACTTCACTAAACTACACTTATATTTCACAACAACTAGCAGTTAAGTAAAGGTTTGTTCTGTTGACCGGGACAACAGAACAAACCTTTACTAACCTTTACTAAACAGGAAACACCTTTAAACCTTTACTAAACTGCTAGTTGTTGTGACTTCACAACAACTAGGGCCTAGCAGTTACACTTCACACACTTCACTACACTACACGTATATTTCACAACAACTAGCAGTTAAGTAAAGGTTTGTTCTGTTGACCGGGACAACAGAACAAACCTTTACTAACCTTTACTAAACAGGAAACACCTTTAAACCTTTACTAAACTGCTAGTTGTTGTGACTTCACAACAACTAGCAGTTAAGTAAAGGTTTGTTCTGTTGTCCCGGTGGCTCAATTGACGACTCGAAATGGGCGGAGCTTAAAACGATCGATAGGTCACGTGACTAGTATTGGGTATAAATCCTCATTTCGCAAGCTGGCACCTGCTGAACGGCGCATCACTTATCACGCTCTAACTTTTATTCTATTCATTATTTGGACAACACTTAAATGAATAATATTTAGCATACATATCATTCCTTGTAATAGCGATTATTCCGATTGTTTTGACAAAGTCGTTAGCTTGTTATAACAATGTACGCATCACACAAGTGAAAATTATCAATGACTTAAGTTTTCTCATTAATTAATTTGACAAAAAACTACTGATCGGATTTCGACAAGGATTCTTTGTAAGAATGCATCAGACTGTTTAGACAAGAAATATACTAACTTTCTAGATAGAAAGTGCACTGAACGAAAATTTACAGCATAGAGTAATATGCAGCGTGCACTTTTTCACGGCTCATCCGCAGGTCAAGAGTGCGTATTTTAGATAAAAACACATACCCTGCATATTACTCTATGCTGCAAAGTTTCGTTCAGTGCACTTTCTATCTAGAAAGTTAGTTTATTTCTTGTCTAAACAGTCTGATGCATATTTTTAAAGAGGTCTTGTCGAAATCCGATCAGTAGTTTTTTGTCAAATAAATTATTGAGAAAACTTTAGTCATTGATAATTTTCACATGTATGATGCGTACATTGTTATAACAAGCTAACGACTGTGTAAAAACAATCGAAATAATCGCTATTACAAAGAATGATATATTTGCTAAATATTATTCATTTAACTTTTGTCCAAATAATGAATAGAATAAAAGTTAAAGCGTGATAAGTGTTGCGCCGTGAAGCAGGCGTCAACTTACGAAATGAGGATTTATACCAACTAATTCCGCCATGTTGCCTCGTGACGTCAGGAGGCGGGTACAATTCGAGTCGTCAATTGGATGAGCTATGGCACGTTAAGCCGGAGGTTCTGGGTTCGAACCCCAGTCTTGGCAAACTTTTACGACAACTGCTATGAATCATAATAATAATAATAAAAATAATGAAAAAAATGAATAGGTTTTTATTTTTAAGCATAAGCCCGCTTTGAGGACATTATTACTTAGTCAATGTATTTTATTCAATTTATTTATGATGGATTTGCTCGAATGTATCACCTCAGATATGAATGAGTCAATATGCGGATGATTGCACATTGTACAGTAAGATTTTCTCGAAAAATGATATCAATTGATATTTTTCAATCCGATTTCAACAACGTAAATACTTGGTGAAGTGAGAATGAAATGAAACTAAAACCACAAAAGAGTGTAAAAATTTGCTTCACTAGATCAAGAACACCATTTAGATTTAATTATATCATTAACGGTTCAATAATTGAATCAAAGGATCAGGTAAAATTACTCGGCATCATTATATCAAAAGATTTGAAGTAGAACAAACACACAGATTTCATTCGTGCAAAGACCGTTTGACAGTTATATTTTATTGCTCGAAACCTGGCAAATGTCCAAGTCAATGTAAAAAGAACAGTGTAACATTGCACTAGTAAGACCACAACTAACGTATGCTAGTCCTGCTTGGAATCCAACCTCAGAAACCAACAAAATCAAATTAGAGCGTGTGCAGAGTAGAGCTACTAGATTAATTGCAAAAATGTCAAGTCACCAAAATTCAAGTGCCACAGCAAGACGAAAAACTTTGGAAATACCAACTTTAGAAGAGTATAGAAAAACAACAGATCTTCAATTTCTTTGGGGAATGCTTCATGGTACAACTGACCTCAACCCATTTCACAGGATTCAAATCTGCAATTGTGGAAGAGAATACGGATGTGGTGTCACCATGAAACCTCCCCAGGTAAGAACTTCGTCCTATCAACAAGGATATTACTATCGGAGTTGCAGATTATGGAATGATTTGCCGGTGGACATCCATGAAATACACACTCAGAGCCATTTCAAATCTGCACTAAAAACTACTTTTCTTCCTGGTGTGCTGTATCGTTTCCTGATAATTCTATTCTATGCACAAGCACAATACCATTCATTATTTACTACAATTCAGAAA
Source organism: Sweltsa coloradensis (assembly GCA_024449915.1). NCBI lineage: Eukaryota > Metazoa > Arthropoda > Insecta > Plecoptera > Chloroperlidae > Sweltsa > Sweltsa coloradensis. The sequence goes on along the minus strand of JAMZAV010001286.1, from coordinate 87,507 downwards.
TTAAAAAAGTCCGCCCAACCCAACATTCATGTTTGTCATAATTTCATCACTCTCACTTTTTACATGTTAGTTAGTTAGTTTTGTTATGTAGTTAGTTAGTTTTATTAGTATCCAAGAGATCTTACATGATAACAAGATATAGGATTCTGGATTTGTCAAGTTGGTGCCTAGAGGCCTACATACATACATAATTACTAGGTACAACAAAAATAATTCATATCAATAAATTACTATAACCAAGATATACGTAGACCTAGTGTGGATAGGCCTAGGTATCAAAAGTTAAAACATACATCCTGTCTAAGGTAGGTACATATATATATCTATCTGACTCCTGTTTCCAACTTAAGTTAGGTCAGGGGGTGGCTATAGCCACCAATTTTCTAGGGCATTTTATGAGTTGTTAACACCGGCTTGCCAGGCCTGTCATGTCCTCTCCAGGTTCACTCGCACTTCTTCCCACCAGTTCACGCCATCCACTTCTGTCTTCCCACAGTTTCCTTGCTTCGACTTCTTCCCACTTCTCACCTCTTTCCTGTATATCATTTCTTATTTGATCTTTCCACTTCTCTCTTGGTCTACCGACTCGTCTTTTAACTTTGTCCCCACTTTCAAATTCTGTCCTTGGAATTCTTTCTTCTCCCATTCTTCTGACATGTCCATACCATCTCAACCTTATATTACGTAAAATACATAAAATCCCAGCATTATGACAATAAAACAGTAACAATACTTAACAGTTATTTCCAAAGTCATCTGCTTTATAAAATAAGAAACACCCTATTATGAAATGATTTCAAATATGATATTATAGCACTTGGCTTACATTATGCAGTGATAGCCCGTTTTAATTAAGATATCAGGTTAAATAATTTCAGAAGGTCAATGAGTCAATGACTAAGACGAAGATAAGACCAAATACAGAGCATGGTGACAAAATTACAAGTTAATAGGGTAAAAAAAATAAACAATTTCAGAAGGGCAAAGACTTAGGGGATGCAGTTGAATTCAGGAGCATTTTGAGCAGTTATTATCATTATCATTCTTTATTTAGCAAATAAAGCTATTTAAAATTAAATACAATACAACACATTACATTTACAATATACAAAAATAGTTAAAATTTCTTCAATTCACAATAGGGAATAGGCCTATGCACCAAGTCCAAATATTGACGTGGGTGTAAGAAATGGATAGAAAACCACTTAAAACGCCATTATACTGCAATTAAAAGCAATTTAAAGAAAGGCTGTGTCTCCTACCAACCCCCCCTGGCAGCAGTGAGGCCCACTGCGTAGCACTGCTGCCAGCCCCCCTACTAGCGAACCTAGTGTGAGAAGGTTGCAACTTCAGTTTAATTGGTACACCCCCCCCTGGCAGCAGTGTTGTCTAGTACCGTGCCCTGCTGCCAACCCCCCCTGCCTACCTCGTTTAGACCCTGTTTAGGCCTGTATCGGGAATGGTATTCGTCCGACTGGCAAGTAGTAGGGCCTACTGTTAAGTTTAGGTCTGTATTAATACGAGGAACTGGAATTTGACGACCTGGCCACCCTCCCTGGCAGAGAAATGATACCGTGTACTGCTGCCAACCCCCCCTGCCTAGGCCTACCTCGTTTAGGCTCTGTTTAGGCCTCGGGAATGGTATTCGTCCGACTGGCAAGTAGTAGGGCCTAGGTACTGTTTAGTTTAGGTCTGTATTAATACGAGGAACTGGAATTTGACGACCTGGCCACCCTCCCTGGCAGAGAAATGATACCGTGTACTGCTGCCAACCCCCCCCCTGCCTACCTCGTTTGAGGCCTGTAGCTGTATCATTTCTCTGCCAGGGAGGGTGGCCAGGTCGTCAAATTCCAATTCCTCATATTAATACAGACCTAAACTAAACAGTAGGCCATACTACTTGCTAGTCGGACGAATACCATTCCCGATACAGGCCTAAACAGGGCCTAAACGAGGTAGGCAGGGGGGTTGGCAGCAGTACACGGTATCATTTCTCTGCCAGGGAGGGTGGCCAGGTCGTCAAATTCCAATTCCTCGTATTAATACAGACCTAAACTAAACAGTAGGCCCTACTACTTGCCAGTCGGACGAATACCATTCCCAATAAAGGCCTAAACAGGGCCTAAACGAGGTAGGCAGGGGGGGTTGGCAGCAGTACACGGTATCATTTCTCTGCCAGGAGGGTGGCCAGGTTGCCAAATTCCAATTCTCATATAAATACAGACCTAAACTAAACAGTGGGCCCTACTACTTGCCAGTCGGACGAATACCATTCCCGATACAGGCCTAAACAGGGCCTAATCCAGGTTGGCAGGGGGGGTTGGCAGCAGGGCACGGTACTAGACAACACTGCTGCCAGGGGGGGTTGTACCAATTAAACTGAAGTTGCAACCTTCTCACACTAGGTTCGCTAGTAGGGGGGCTGGCAGCAGTGCTACGCAGTGGGCCTCACTGCTGCCAGGAGGGTTTGGTAGGAGGGACGGCCTTAAAGAAAATATTTTAAATTCTATTGAGGCTCAAAGTTTGTAGTATTTTATTTCCCGCGCAAACAGCACGTCACGTCAAGATTCAGGTCTAGAGCACGCTAGTGCATAGTTGACCAATGGGCTTACATACATACTTAGGTTATCACTGTTTGGCATCACCTTATTGGCCGATTCGCATCAGTACCATATAGTGACGTAGAGCTCATTTTTCCCGCCATTTTTACTGAAGCAACTTTCAGCTTACTTTTATAAATGAAAATCTTATTTAAATAATAAATAATAAGATTAACGTATTCAGAATGAAGTCCTTAATCTAGTGGAGTGATAAAAAAAGTTAAGGTATATTCCCTACTGTATAAAAAGCACCCCTTATCACTATCAGATATGATTTCAGTTCATAGAGTTGCTTTGGAAGATCCTTTATTATTTTAATGTTTTGTGGTAGCCTATTAAACAATTTTAAACCCATCATGTGAGTACCTTTATGGTATTTTAGAGTGCGTTTATCTGGGATATAGAAGTCCTCTTTTTGGCGGGTATTATGGTTGTGAATGGCAGAGTTTGTTGGAATTTTCTCCTTGTTCTTCAAGAGTAAAGCCAATGCTTCATAAATAAATAAACTTGGAAATGTCAATATGTGCAGTTTTACAAAAGAAGGTTTACAAGATTCCCTCCGTCCCAAATTTTCTAATGTCCTAATTGCCCTTTTCTGAATTATTGAACGAGTGAGCGTAGCGAACGTAGTGATTTCCATTCGACTTAAACGGCCCTTATTGTTTTTCTGCGAGCGTGTGTGCGTGTGTGTACGTTGAAAATCAGCTGAATCGCTGAACAGATTGGGCTGCAATTTTAAACAGACATCCAGTACTAGTTTATTGAGAACTGCTAACAAAATCAGCAAGATTCATTGCGATTTAAACCTACAAGAAATAATAAACTGAAAAATAGACTTCCAATGTTTAGAAATTATTTTTACGACAATGTTTTAGATTTTGAAAAGATATTTTTTGTTTGTTATTCGCCTGGCCGTGAAATGCCGTGCCCATGCAAGGTCTGTCGAATGTTGCACGTCAAGGTACCCCCAAATTCTGCTCGTAGATTGAGTAAACCTTGCAATATTTTCACGTATTTTGTACTGGCTATGCGTACCATAGTAGGCCCTATTGCCACAGATGATGGACTACACTGCGTTATTGTATGCATTTCAAAACATGTTTAATTATTTTTGAAATACAATCTAGAAATTACAAAATTTTTCCCGACCAGGGGATTGAACCCACTTCTTTCACATTTCGGCTACAAGGTCGCCTTAGCCAACTAGACTAGGGAAACGCCAAAGTGGTAGTTAGAGGAGTGAGCGAGTGAGTCATGTGGTGAGTACCCGGGAACATTTGCATTTAAGTTTGATAATTATATTCGTATAAATAATAGTTTTTTTAAAGTTTAGTTGGTATACGGGGACGGGCGCGTCAACTGTAAGGTCATAATGCGCCTCTCTAGCCTATGATAGGCTAGGTAGGCCTAAGGTTGGGGGAAGAAAAGTAATGTAATCGGGTACTCAACACATGGCTCACTCACTCGTTTAACAACGACTTTGGCGTTTCCCTAGTAAATATGTGTATGTCTAAACACACATTGTTTTCTATAATTGTATAATGTATTTTTAATTAATTTAATTGCAATGTATTAGTATTGAGTAGGCCCAGGTTGCTAGACACTAAATGTGAATGGAGCTATGCCCTTTTTTAGCAACCTATAACACATCAATGTGTTAAAACTAGGAAAACGCTCAGTTGGACGCGTTGTTGAGCGAGCACCGGTACGTGCAATATGACCCGAGTACGACATTCCCATAAGGCCCACCACACAGTGTAGGCCTAACTGGATATTGACATTATTATTATTACAAATAGGAAAAGGCCAATTGGCTAGTTTAGTATAGATTGGAGAAGGGTTGACAGGTTGGGAAAGCATAGAGAACACAAAACCCAGCCTGAAGGGCTGGGGGCGACAAAACTTTTCACCTGCTGATGACAACTGCAGCTAATTTAAAGTTGTTTGTTACCTTAATCCACGACGCGTTTCGTCCTTCTGGGACTCATCAGGCGGATGGTGGCCACTAAAAATCAGCTAGCTACATGCAAACAAAACTCACAACACATAACCAAACCTGTGGTAGGGCCACGCAAGAAGTAAATTCTGCATGCATGTTGTCATCATCAACAAGGTACCGGTACACTATATACTATTCCAACATCATTGCATTGTACTAATTCACGTCATGCCTTCTAAAGTGTATCTTTGTATCTTCACTGCCTCCTTCATTTTTTAACATAATTTTTCGAATTATGATTACCAATAAGTCTTTAAGGTCTTGACCGATTTAGCTGAAAATTTGGAAAATAGGAGAGAATGTTGTACTTATTGACCCTGCAAAATTTCATAACGATCGGTACATTTTTATTTTTTTTTGTTTTTTTTAACCAACGATCGGATTTTGTTCAAAAACTATACAGCAACCCGCCTAGGTGGTATGTACATGCGTGCAAAATTTCAGGTTGATCAGAGAAACGGTGCGACCTGTACCGAAGCAGTAACAGAAAAAAAACAAAACAAACAAACAAACAAACAAACAAACAAAAACAGACATTCGAGCCATAAGAGTCAAGTGGAGACGCTCGCTACGCTCGCTCAACAATAAATAAAAATAAATAAATAAATAAATAATAGCAATTTAATTGTAATAGTTCAAGTTCAAGTTCAAGTTTTTATTGATCCGTTGATTTATACAGGGTACAAATATGGATGTCCTATGTAGTAGTAGTAGTAGTAGTACCCTATGCCCCGACTGGGGATCAAACCCAGAATCTCTGACTTAATGCGCCACAGCTTTCAGCTTTCTTTTTTCACAGTCGCCAATTGAGCTACCGAGACATAAGGCACACCTTAATTAAACTGCTATATTTGTTGTGTATTTGTTGTGTTTGTTGTGTGTTGTGAAACAGAAGGACGTGTCTTATGTCTTGGTAGCTCAATTGGTAGAGCTATGGCGCGTTAAGCCAGAGGTTCTGGGTTCGATCCCCAGTCGGGGCATACTTTTATTACAATTTGCTATCATTGACAAATAATAATAATAGGTAATAATAATAAATGGCATCTAGCCCTAATAACTTGAGCTTTCAATCAATTTCAGGAACTGCTAGCATCATTTTCTTGAAATCATTATCTGACCAATCTTCTTCATATCTGGATCTTGGTTAATTAATTCTATAATTATTGATGACAATATTTATTGACAATAGGTAACTATGTTTATGCAGCCCAGTAGGCCTAGTCCTCTACCCGCCTAGGCCTGATAAGTGATAATCCACCAAGTTTCGAGTCTTACCTGTTCTCGCAGTTGGGAGCGTGACGCAGGATTCTTTTCTTCTTGGCACTAGCGGTAACTAGTACGCTGGGCAGCACCGCACGGGAAGTGGACGCATGATCAGAACCGGGTGTGTCCACTGAAATGCGCTTCAACTTGCGTTTCCTGCAATATGGTCGATGAATAAAAAAAGTGCCTACATACGTACCGGTAGTATTCTAGGCCTAATTGAATGGTGCAAAGGTTGGATTTTAAAGATCTAGGGTCTTTATCAAATAGGAAAGTCTTTGTGATAGGGAAAGGTTGGTAGGCTACGTAATGGAAAATCATAGAGTTGGGTAGGCCTAAGTTTAAAAGTTAATATTCTTGAAAGTTTTGAAAGTTACCCTAGGCTAATAATCTATGTAGGCTAGGCCCTACAATGCAAAAATCAAGAAACTGGTCTAGCTTGTTGCCTAGGCTAGGCTAGCTTTAGCAGTTTAGCTAGATCCTCAGGCAGTAGCCTTTAGAAATTAGATAGCAAATGAAAGGACAACAGTAGGCCTGCTGATATATTTTATATCATATGCCCTAGTAGTTAATTTAGATGTCAAAAGTCAGTTTGATACCTGCGGGTGCTTGGGTGGATGGGTGAGAAGTTCTCATTGAACGAATCCGATTCTATGTTGCCATGGAGATGAGCAATGCGTCGACCCTGAAGACTGAACTGAGCTAATTGTCTCTGCACAGCTGTGGAGCTAACTTCGTCCGAGTCACTCTGATGGAGCGAGGAGAGACCCTTGTCTTGAGACAAAGCCACGTCACCTATCGAGCTGCTGGAATCATCGCTAGCCGTCCGGTGACAGGCCACAGCTGCAACAAAAACACGAGCTCGATTAATTGGAAAAAATTAGTTATCTCATGATAACACACTCAAATGTAACCTTACTTCGGTCTGGGTGTAATAACAGTTAGGCTGAGGCAAATGCTAAAGATAAAACATGTATTGTCTAGATTAGGTCAATATGCTGAACGCAGGAGCAAACTATTTTTTTTTTTAGGTAAATAGCGTACCGGTATTTTAGATGGGCTCATGCTTTGCTCGGAAGGTGGGAGTGGGACTAATCCACTAAAGGAGATGATGAGAAACATGATTTTGGTGAGGACTTCCAGGGACTTATTATCTAGGCCCCCTATAGCCTAATCGGTTTCAAATTGTGTCCAATTGGCAATTTCTGCACGTTTATCTTGCAAGCTTCAGCAAATTCAACGATTTCAATGTTCGGAAGTAGGCCTACCCTACTAGGCCTATAGTCCTACCAGAAGTGACACTGAATGGCTGATAAGCCTCTATATTCCACAATTGATTCCTTTGCTGAAAATAACCATTAGTACCCTACGACCCATTTGAGTGAATGTCAATAGGCCTACAGCAACATATCAATCGCTTTCAGGCTGTGAATTATGTTTATTGGCATTATAGGCCTAAGTTATTCATGAGTTAGGCCTAATCCGCGCATAGGCTACCTACCGCAAGACGCAACATAACAGTTTTCCGATTAAAAGGTTTTTGTGGATTTTTGAGGATGATAAAACCTCCAAAAAATCACTTGAGAAAAAATTGCAACTTGAAAGCTAAAACCCCTACCGTGCAGGCAAGTACAAGGCTTGAGTTGGATCAAAGCCCAGCCACTGGAGGCTAGACCTAGGACTAGCCAATAGCTTTTGACACCAATGTGAAAATTTATCAACTGTCCCAAACATCCACAACCCAGCTCAACAATACCCAACCATAGTTACCCAGGCCTAGGGTAGGGTAGGCCTATAGGCCTATGCTACACCTAGGCCTAGGCCAACTGGAAAATAGGCTACCTTGCACTTACGTAAATTTCCAGTGGACCGAGCTCTTCTCCTAAGTCCCCAACGCCGACGGGTTGAAACTGTACGTGATGTTTCTTCTAGCGCAGTTGTTAAATCATGAACTAGAGCCTCCATTCTCATACGTAAATCGTCCGGAACCGACTTCAACATACGCTCCATTGAAAAAAAAACTTGTTTTTTCAATACAACAACTGTAATATCAAAACGATGATAAAACACAAGCTAAGCCTAGCCTAGGCCTAGCCTAGGCCTTAGCTTACTAGGCCTATAGCCCAAGCTAATCGACGCATAGGGCCTACAAAATAGGACAAAATGAGGTCAATTCACAGGGCAATTCTGAAAACGAACGTATTTAATCAGAGATAGGATAGGCCCTCTATGCTTAGGGCTAGCCTACTTACTTAGGAATAGGAGCCCTAGCGTCCTACCTAGGCCTAGGTAGGCCTACTAGGTAATAAACAGTGCAATGACCTACAGAATGACCTAGGGCCCCTCACTCTTCGTAGGCCTAGTTATGATGATTCATTTAAAACAATCGTATAGTTTATCAATAAGTTTAGACCTACATTTTAAGAACGTATTATAAAATAATTTAGGAAGCACAGGCGTAGCCACTGAGCTCCTGACACTTTTGACATAAGAAAACACAGCATTTGCAGCAAGTTCACGTGCGTGAAGTGCGAAGACCTATGGAAATTAAACTCGCTGGCACAGGTTTACTTAAATTTTCTGAATAGAATTTTCATTGAAACCCGTAGCAAATTGTAATGACGACACACGTTCGAAGAGAAACATTAATTATAGGTTTTTGTTTAAATTCTGACAAGAACGACAAGAAAACAATAATCTCTTCCCTGAGAAATATCAATGGAGTATACAGATTTGCCAACGTCCACAAGTGAAGTTTCGCGTTCAGCTACCGAATTAAAACCTGAGTGGGAACTGGGAACATTCATGAATGGTGGGAACGAATAATTTGATATTTTTCAATACAAAATAAAAATGTGAAATTCATACAAAAGATTAATTTTCTTCCTGTTCAGAACAGTACAATATCCCGGACAATATCCTAAATCACAGTAATTTGGAGAAGTTTCTTCAGAGTGGTTGGATTACTGGAAAATGTGTACGCTAAAACAAGATGGCTGACACCGGAGGGAAACTAGCACCGGCACCGAGACGAAGCACCACGGCACGGAGACACCGTGCACGGAGAGCGTGCGCAGCAAAAACGAAACAAACAAAATTTCATTGAAAATTGGGCCGGAATTACTTCTTCATTTTTAATTTAATTATTCCTTTTTTTTAAAAATTTTTTGTGCATTTTTTTTTAAATGCTAATACGATTCCCCCAAAAAATCGAATTTTTAAAAATATGGCTGATCTCGTCAGGGCGTACCAAGGGGGGGAAAAGGGGGGAAAACCCCCCCCCCCTTTTGAAAAAAAGTGTACGGAAAAAAAAAAATAATAAATTACCATTTTACTAAAGGAGGATTTTAGTGATAAAAAGTTGGTTTTTTTGAGCTTTAAAACGCCAGATTTAAACTTTTAGATTAAAAACATGTTTTGTAGTAAAAAGTTGGTGTTTTAAAACGCACAGATTTTCACCAAAATACCTTGATAGAAAAAAACTTTTGATTAAAAACATGTTTTGAGAAAAAAAAGTTGGGCGATGTTTTAAAAAACGCACAGTTTTTCAAAAAAGCCCTTTAAATAAAAAACTTTTGGTTTAAAAAATCGGATTTTAGTAAAAAAAATTTGGTCTTTGTGATGCTTTAAAATGCACAGATTTTCAAAAAAAGACCTTGAAGAAGAAATTTTTTCCGGGGGGAAACCCCCCCGGACCCCCCCTTAGCCTTGGGCACTCTAAAAAAAAATTGGGTTTAAACCCCCCCCCTTTATGAATTCCTGGATACCCACGTATCTGTCAACTAGTGTAGCTTCGGGGTTATCAACAACGCCCAAATTTGGGAAAAAAATAGGCTGAACTGCGCCAAAAATCGATTTCATCTGGTACCGGAAAAATGTTTATCATAAACATGGCTGTATCTCGAAAACTAAGGCTGGGATACACATGTGTGGCATTTGGGCGTAATCACAACAACGCGCCTTGATTAGGAAAACTAATACTAGAACATGCGCCAAAATCGAACTAAAATATGACAAAATTTAGACTAACTTAATTGTAAATGTTGTGTCCTCCTGTATTACTCAATTGTAAATAAATAAAATTGAGCTGACTATCAATATTTTCATTAAATTTTCTACATATTATGTTTATTAATTTTTTATTATTGATTATACGAGGGAGCGGAGTGACTGAGGAACAATTTCAACTCAATCGAGCCTTTGTCGTGATTAATTTGGCTGTAGTTAAATGTATGCCCATCTGTCTTCTGTCCTGTGAACTCATACATAACTCAAATATCCAAGCAAACGCAATGTCGGAATACTGTAAAAAAAACCTTCTCCCCCTTTAACCCCAAGCAAAACTGTGTACCTTAACTTTCCCCCCACCTCAACCCCCCTCAGAGTGTCCCTAATTCGATTGATGGAAAAACATTATGAGGCTGACAACGTGAAATTTTTTGGCATTTCCTCCGGAGAACCTTGATGGTCTGCTCATACGAAAGAGATGCTCCAAAATAAATGTGATGTTTTATGCTCAGGAGGATGAAACCAAAGTTAGCAGCCACATATTGAAATTAAATATCATGCCCACATCCCCTCGCACTCTATACGGGCTTCTATTTTGGGGGGAGTCTCACAAACTAATCGTGTCTTTTTCTCCCCAAAAAAGAGCTATAGCCATCAAGGATCCCCATGGCGAAGATCCTGCCGTAAAAACTTTCCCCAAAATTAAAAAATTCTTTCCCTGGTAAGTACCCCTTTTACAACTGGCCGCTATTTTTTTACTCACATTCAGAAAAAAATTTCCTAAAAACTCATCCCTCCATCCCTTTTAAAACCCCTGCAATTTTAACATCCATGTCCCCCTCATAAAACATCGCATATTTAAAGGGCCTATATACGCCCGCCCTCCCTATACAATAACTGCCAAAACACATCAGAGACATCAAAATCATACTGCATTTTTTAGAAAAAATTAAAAACTTTTTTAGTAAAAGAGCTTTTTCTCACAAAAGAATTCCCCAACAATTCCCTTTGTTTTCCCCACAAATGTCCCTTATAGATCCGTACTATAGATCAGCCCCACACATATATTTGGGGAACTTAAATAAAATTTTTTTATTTATTTTTTTATTTAAAACCTTTCATATAATAAATATCATAGGATAGGCTCCTATTTCTCATTTCATTTTTTCATTCAATACTCAATTTTTTTTTTAAATTTAAAAAACTTCAAAAATTTCAATACGGTTTCTATATACCCTACTAATAAGACCTATACATATAACTTGTTTCATTGAAATTTTTATTTTATTTTATTTTTTATTTTTTATTTAGTAAATTTATAAATTTTCCTTTTTTCTCCCACAAATTTCCCTTTTAATCCTACTATTGGCCCTACACGTATATTTTAAATTAAAAACTATCCCAAAACTAAAACAATAATCAAATCATATCATACCATAGCTGCGTTTTTTTTTATTTTTATACTCCTAATGAAAATCGTATTTTATTATATATATCGATAACTCATTTCATTTTTTCATTTTTTATTCAAATTTAAACAATTCAAACAATTCTATTTTCAATACTAGTATACTTACTAATAATACTAAACTTTATTCACATAAAATACACATTTTATTTGATTTCCTTTTTTATTTAGTAAATTTTTTTTTTCCAGTCCATACAAACCCCCTTTTAGATTCGTACTCTACACGATATATTAAAAACAATACTAATTCCATTTTATAATCATTATATCATAATATGCTAGGTTTTATATTATTTTCATCATAAAAAACAGTATTGTATCATATAAACCAATTACTCATTTCATTTTTTCATTCAAATCAATTTAAACTATTCAAACAACTTCAATTCTCAATACTATAACCATACAGTAATATCATATAACTTTATTCACGAAATATGCATTCTATTTTATTTTTCATTTTTTACCCTGTTTGCCTTTTGGAAATATCATCCCTCTTCACGAAAAGGTTATACTTGTACCATGTATTAGTCTTAGTGAATAAAAATCTCTCTACTTATGGCCAACGGGCAAAAAGATTGACTGAAAATTTTCATGTCGGTAAATGGTAAAAAAATTTAAAAAAAATTTCCATCATTAATTCTAAAAATAATAAGAACCCACAAACAAGAATGCAGTGGAAAAAGTCAATTTAAAACCTTTAAAAAAAATTAAAACAATAAACTGGGAAAAAAGCTTTTCGTAGCTGGGCATACCCAGTCTATTTCATTTGCTGAGTGACTTAATCATTTTTTTGAAACTAAATTGGATGAGCGAGCGAGCGTAGCGACGGAAGCGAAGACTTCAATTTTACTGCCCCCCCCCCCCCCTTCATAAAAATTTTAGCTCGGGTGTTTTTTTTTTTTTTTTTTTTTTTTTTTTTCCGTCTGTTTGTTCGCTCGATTCCGGGCAAACGGCATACGCGATCTTGATGAAAATTTGACCGGACCTTCGTTTTCTCTGAACTTAGAGGTGTATTGTTTTTGGGTACAATCGAAGAAATATTTCTCATAAATATCGTACTTTTACGATTTTTTTCGATTTTTAGTGCGATATTTTCGTGACATTTGGGCCGATTCTGACCAAACGGGTGGGGCTAGAACGTTCATATTTCACATGGACATTAAGATTATGGTGATGTAGTACCTTTTGAAAGAAAAAGTTGAAAAAGTTAGCTAGAATCCATAGAAATAAAGGTTTTAATATTAGTTTTTCAATTTTTAGTGCGATATTTTCGTCACATTTGGGCCGATTCTGACCAAACGGGTAGGGCTACAACGTTCAGATTTCACATGGACATTAAGGTTATGGTGATGTAGTACCTTTTGAAAGAAAAAGTTGAAAAAATTAGTCAGAATCTACAGAAATAAAGGTTTTAATATGAGTTTTTTGAAGTTTATAATACCAATTAACAAATAACAATAGAAACTTGACAACAATCACCTCCACAATGCATTCAAAAAGCACTTGCAAAGGAAAAGTGCAAACAAACGCACAAAACGCAAAAAAAAACTTACAAAAAAAACGCTCATCCATCAACGCGGCGGGACTTTAGCGTTTTCCTAGTTAATATTTTAATTTTGTTTAAGTTATTTATTTATTACCCATACAAAGATAATTAAATTATTACATTATTGTTTAGTTTGTACTATGTATGGAACAGTAAATACTTTTAAGGGTGAATATATGCTCTATTAATTGATTACACCTTCCTCATCCCAAAAACTATTTACGTCTATGCCAAAATGCTTATGGCCAAAATCAAAATTTTTACGATTTTACTGTTTTTCGGTAATTTTACCGGTAAACTAGGAAAACGCTAAAGTCCCGCCGCGTTGATGGATGAGCGTTTTTTTTGTAAGTTTTTTTGCGTTTTGTGCGTTTGTTTGCACTTTTCCTTTGCAAGTGCTTTTTGAATGCATTGTGGAGGTGATTGTTGTCAAGTTTCTATTGTTATTTGTTAATTGGTATTATAAACTTCAAAAAACTCATATTAAAACCTTTATTTCTGTAGATTCTGACTAATTTTTTCAACTTTTTCTTTCAAAAGGTACTACATCACCATAACCTTAATGTCCATGTGAAATCTGAACGTTGTAGCCCTACCCGTTTGGTCAGAATCGACCCAAATGTGACGAAAATATCGCACTAAAAATTGAAAAACTAATATTAAAACCTTTATTTCTATGGATTCTAGCTAACTTTTTCAACTTTTTCTTTCAAAAGGTACTACATAACCATAATCTTAATGTCCATGTGAAATATGAACGTTCTAGCCCCACCCGTTTGGTCAGAATCGGCCCAAATGTCACGAAAATATCGCACTAAAAATCGAAAAAAATCGTAAAAGTACGATATTCATGAGAAATATTTCTTCGATTGTACCCAAAAACAATACACCTCTAAGTTCAGAGAAAACGAAGGTCCGGTCAAATTTTCATCAAGATCGCATATGCCGTTTGCCCGGAATCGAGCGAACAAACAGACGGAAAAACAAAAAAAAAAAAAAAAAAAAAAAAAACACCCGAGCTAAATTTTTTGGGGGGTCAGTGAAATTGAAGTCTTCGCTTCCGCTCGCTACGCTCGCCACGCTCATCCAATTACCCAAGTCTTAAATTTACGGTAAATCCACAACACTAATAATTACATTTAGTATTTAGAGTCCTAGATTAACTTGTAGAATGTTGGTGTTATACTGTGGTGTCTTACCGAACAAAAGATCCGATATAACTAGATCCCCCAGCATAACTATTGTCGGGTAGAACAATCGCGTTGGAAATATTAACTCTTACTACACTTACCAAACACAGAATACATCATCCTAAATCAGCAATAGAGAGATTGACACTTCCAAGAGAAAAAGGAGGATGGGGCCTAATTGATCTGAACAACTTATATTATAAACAAATAGACATTTTAAGAAAATACTTCTTTACAAAGAGCAACCAATCCACACTTCATAGGGCTGTGGTGCAAACACAAATGTTAATCTACAAGGGAACCTCATAACTGACGCTGCAAAAGAGTTACGTCTCTCAGAAAAGGCCCTACACAAGAGACATTATGATGAACTACACAAAGATCACGTAGATTAGTGGGGTCTATAAGCTCCAATATATATAACAATCGTGCAAATCGTGAAGAAAGCATGAAAATTGGTGAATTTACTAATATGACCACAAGGAATCCAAAAATCGATGGTTTCAAGTTGAGTTCCTGTAACTTTCTTATTAATTGAATTAAAAATTAATTGATTAATTAACCAACAAAAAATTTTTAAAGGAGACAACACAGTCGACATTGGTATCAAATGAAATCTTATTTTACGGAGAATAAATAAATGAAAAAATATTTAAAAATTAATTAATTAATCATCTAATTAATTGAATTTTAGTAATATTTTACCACTTTCGATTTATGTATAATTATGTACACCTAAAATTCTACCGATTGTCATACAATTTCACCCCTTTACTAACATAATGCCAATAAATCCAAATTTTGATGGCCCCAAACAAAATTCCTTCAACTCCCAGATTAATGGATTAATGAAATTAATAATTAGATTAATACCAGTTAAATGTTTGACATTCACAAACCACAGTCAACTGATGGATCAAATAATAACAAAACAAGCATAATAAAAGAGGAAAGTGATGGCCCCAAGGTCGGGTTCTTATCACTTTCCCATTAATTCAATTAATTCAATTAACGGCAATTAATCTCAAAAATTACAAAATTAATGTACAAAATAAACACAGCATAGTCGACTTGGGTATCAAATGAAAGCTTATTTCACGAGTAAATAATATGTGAAAAAATATTTTTCATTTATTAATTAATCATCCAATTAATTACATTTTAGTAAAATTATACTACTTTTGACTTTTGTATAGTTATGTATTCCAAAAACTTTACCGATTGTCATACAATTTCACCACTTTAATAACATAATGCCAATTAATCCAAATTTTGATGGTCCCAAACGAAATTCCTGCAACTCCCAGATTAATGGATTAATGAAATTAAGAATCGGGTTATGGGTTTTTTCTTAAAACAATTCTTTGACTTATAACACCTACATGCTTTATCCGATTGTAATGATTTTTTCACAGAACCTTAATTTTATGAATTAATATATAAGGTGTTAAATTTGAGCGCAATCGAGAAATTATTTCTTATAAAAATCGCAATTTTACGATTTTTTTCTTTTTTTAACAATTACAATTAATTTTAAAAAATTAAAAAATTAAAGCTAATTTTTTATTTAATTGAATTTAATTTTAAAAAATTCAACTAAGTAATGATTTTTCCACAGAACAACAGAAAATCTGCATAACACATGGCAGCTCAATGCACCAATTACGCTCATCCAACAACGCGGCGGGACTTAAGCGTTTTCCTAATAACATCATTGGATGAGCGTAGCGAGCGAAGCGAAGATTCCATTTCACTACACTGGAAAAAAATCCGGAATGTTTTTCTTTTTTTTCTTTTTTTTGATT
The DNA here is from genome assembly GCA_024449915.1 of Sweltsa coloradensis. Classification (NCBI taxonomy): domain Eukaryota; kingdom Metazoa; phylum Arthropoda; class Insecta; order Plecoptera; family Chloroperlidae; genus Sweltsa; species Sweltsa coloradensis. The sequence goes on along the minus strand of JAMZAV010001286.1, from coordinate 71,625 downwards.
CCGGCTAAACCGATAGTCCAATTACGATGAAATTTTAAGGAGGCCTTCGAAATCTCTGAACTTAGAACTGCCACGTTTTTGAGCGCAATCCGAAAATTATTTCTCATTAAAATCGCAATTTTACGATTTTTTCGATTTTTAAAAAAATTTCTTCAGCTTATAACACCTACATGCTTTATCCGATTGTAATGATTTTTTTACAGAACCTTAAATTTTATGAATTAAGGTATTCGTGTGAAATTTGAGCGCAATCGAAAAACTATTTCTCATGAAAATCGAAATTTTACGTTTTTTTTTTATTTTTTAAAGCAATTCTTTGACTTATGACACCTACATGCTTTATCCTATTGTAATGATTTTTTCACAGAACCTTAATGTTATGAATTAATATATTCGTTTTAAATTTGTGCACAATCGAATATTTATTTCTTATGAAAATTTCAATATTACGATTTTTTCCTTTTTTAAAATTACGATTAATTAAAAAAATTAATTTAAGTTAATTTTTTATTTAATTTAATTTAATTTAAAAAAATCTTCTACTTAGTAATGATTTTTTCACAGAACAACAGAAAATCCGCATAACACATGGCAGCTCAATGCACCAATTACGCTCATCCAACAACGCGGCGGGACTTACGCGTTTTCCTAGTTAGAATCATTGGATGAGCGTAGCGAGAGAAGCGGAGATTCCATTTCACTACACTGGAGAAAAAAATCCGGAATGTTTTTTTTTTCTTTTTTTTCTTTTTTTTCCTGTGTGTCTGTTAACACTATTCCGGCTAAACCGCTACTCCAATTGCAATGAAATTTTCTGGAGACCTTTGAAATCTCTGAACTTAGAACTGCACGGTTCGAAAAATTGATCGAAAAATTATTTCTCATGAAAATTGCAATTTTATGATTTCTTTTCGATTTTCTTGTTTTTTTCTGTTTGTTTTTTTGTGTGTTTGTTAACACGATTCCAGCTAAACCGACACTCCATTTTCGATGAAATTTTCTGCAGGCTTTCAAAATCTCTGGACTTAGAACTGCCACGTTTTTGAGCGCAATCGAAAGATTATTTCTCATGAAAATCGCAATTTTACGATTTTTTTCGTTTTTCTTATTTTTTCTGTTTGTATTTTTGTGTGTTTGTTAACTCGATTCCGGCTAAACCGATACTCCAATTGCGATGAAATTTTCTGGAGGTATTCGAAATCACTGAACTTAGAACTGCCACGTTTTTGAGCGCAATCTAAAAATTATTTCTCATTAAAATCGCAATTTTACGATTTTTTTCGATTTTTAAAAATTGTCTTCGACTTACAACACCTACATGCTTTATTCGATTGTAATAAATTTTTTACAGAACCTTAATTTTATGAATTAATATATTCGTGTGAAATTTGAGCGTAATCTAAAAATTATTCCTCACGAAAATCGCAACGCTACGCTCATCCAATTACGTAACATGATTTGAGTGCGCCTAAACGTAAGTAAACAGATTTTTGACTTACTCGTAGGTTCATTGTCCTACAGTTTGTAATAATAACCTTTTTCTGCCATGATTGACTTATACTTTATCAAGTGTGGCCTACTCTAATTATTTACAACAATGAGACAATCATCAAACATAATAATAATAGAATAACGTTTACCAAACTATATTGAAAAAATACAAAATTTGACCCTCGTTAACCTCTGCTGGCCACAAAAGCCAGAAAATTGATTTTAATCAATTGAAATATTTTTTATTCGAAAGAACCTTAAATAACCTTTGATTACATAAAGGTGGGATTTCAGTTGCGGATCGCGCGGCGTGGCGTGGCGCGGATCTAGTTTTCAGCCAATCAGCGGGCTCCATTTCCGATCCGAGGATTCGGTGGATTCAGATCCGTGCAGGGGCGTAGGAACGGGGGGGGATGGGGGGGAAACTCCCCCCCCCACTTGTTGGCTTGACCCCCCCACTGGGGGGTCAAGCCAGGTATAGCTTGTTGGGTGATTTTAGGATTTTTACTACAGTCGGGCTTGCAAACAAAAAGGAAGATTTTTGTTAACATTTTTTAGAAAGATTTAGTAAGAGACGTGATTTGCGAGACTAGACTATAGCCATCTGATTTTAGACTAATATTCATTATATTTTGTGTGCAGTGTTTTCACTCCCAAGCAGACTGTCGACCGATTTCAGTCAGGTTATCAATCTTCAATGCAATATTAGCTTCAAAATGTAACCCTTGTTCATGATAAAAAGTCGCCTGAAAACGTGTTTTAGGCCACTTATCAAGAGCACCTTTTAAAAAAATTTCGCCTACGGCGAAATAGCCTCCGGTGGCTGGGCTTCGCCCCAGACCCCAGTTTGCCCACCTAACCTCGTAGTCAACTTTAGTGTGACCCCCCTACTAAAAAATAGTTCCTACGCCACTGGATCCGTGACTTTGAAAATATTCAATATTTTGTCCCACGATATCCACGGTCCGCGGATGCAGCCAATAGGAATTCAGGAAATCTGATGTGTAAGAAGTGAACAACATAACCGAAATCCATGACATTTGTCCCGAATGAAGTGATTCTTCATACAGAAAGACTTGATTCAAAAGGAAATGTTATGTTATATGTTTTAAATTATGCAAAGTAATTTAAAAATAGCTTTTCCCATGTAATAAGTTATTGTGTGATAAAGGTAGGAATATTTGGGAAATCCGCGGATGGCACCGCCATGGGTATCCACAGGTGAAATCGAAAAAGGTAAAAATCCACGCCTCGCTGCGCCTCGCCGCGCCGCGCACATCCACAACTTACTGGTAAGTATACTTACCACTAATTTTCAAAATCTACACAATTAAATCTACCAGTTTTTTCCATCCTTTTAAACCCGGGTAAAAAGCTGCCTTATGTCGTTCTGAATTAATAAAATTTTCCGTTTTCATTCTAATGATTAGAAGAATTTTTGTAATGGTTCAAAAAACAAATTGTGTATCAAAACACAAAAATACACACATTTCTGGGATGTCCCGGATATTTTGTTTGCCTGTAGTAGATTCAATTTGAATTTGTGTAAAAAAAATGAAAAAAAAAGAAAAATTGCAAAAAAAAAACTAATTTTTGAAAATAAAATAAAATTTTGGATTTTTTTTTTCAAATTTGATGTCAATTTGGAATCCAAAATCAGCATTTTATACCTAGAAGATCAAGGGAAAAAATAAAAAAAAATCCAAAATTCTTTAAAAAAATCATGAATTTCAAATTGCAAAGGTAGAAAGCAAAATTTTGGGTCCCACCTTTTTGCCCTATAAAGGGATAACATAGTTACTAGGTTTCAAAAATACAATTTTTTAAAATTCAATTTTATTACATTTTCATTTAGGGGATGATTAGACCCACCCACCCTATGAGGATTTTAGGGGATTCTTTATTGGTTATTTAGTTTTTTTTTAAATCCAATGATACCAAATTCGCTTCTGTTGCAATTTATCCTAGGTTCAGCCTCAACTTTGAGGATAGACCCCGGACTATAATTTTGTATAACATTCCTAGCATATTTGGTATCGGTTTTCCATTGCGGGATTTTCTTTGTAAATTGATAGTATACTGAAGATGAACATGATTCGAAATTATATTTCATGTGTTTTATACTCCTATTCCCACCCTTTTTTATATTTGATTCATTCATAAAATGCATTTAATATCATTTTTATTTGTTACCAAAATTGTATTTACTTAAATGTAGTTTATTGTTGTTTCTGCATCTATGTAATTAGATTTATTTAGTTGTCCTCCTTTGTAAATCAGTTTTTATAACTGAATAGGATAAACGTTCTCCCAGGGGGCACGAAGGTTTTTCTTCTTAGGTCCTTAGAACTATATATTTTGCTTTGCTACAGTCAAGCTTTGAATATGGCATTATTGGATAGGGTGGTGTGCAAAATGTACATCTTAACTCTTTATCAATTATTCAAAAACTAGCCCTTAAAACAATGATGAAAAAACCTAAGGATTTCTCTTGCACTATTACCTTTGATTAAGCAAAGGTTCTTGACATTAGACAATATTAAAAATATTCTCCTCTTTATTCATAAAAATCTCAAGGACTTTAAACAGCTGAATGTGTCTGATTCACGCTCTAATACTAGGCTTTCAACCAGACATGGATTATTCCTACCTAGGAAAAACACGCGTCTGGGTCAAAGACATATTTCTTTTCAAGGACCCTTAATTCATAATACCTTGCCTGAAAAATGTTTCGTTTCTTCTCTATAAACGTGAAGAAATGGCTCTTTGAAAAGGGATTAAATAACAATAATAATGCCCAATCTGTTCTAGCCTATTACTTGTCAACTAAGTCTCAAGGCTAAATTTTATTATAAAAATTCCTTTGTCTATCTCTTTAGTTTAGTTTAGTTTAGTTTAGTTTTAAGAATTTTACCATATAAATTGCTTCCTTGCATAAATATATTTTATTTTTATTTTATTTCTTTCTTTCTTATTTTTTCATGTTGTACGAACTACTATTAATTTAAACTCTATCTTTGCTAACATATTGTAATTGTTTTAAATTTAACATGTATTATAACTGCCCACACACGAGCACTGTGCTTATGTGGGCTTCTCTCGACTATTCTCTTCTCTTGTTTGTTTATGTACCAATTGTATTTATTTTCTTGAGAATTTTTTTTTTCTAAATCTGAATCTGAATCTGAATCTGAATCTTGCAGTCCCCAGCAGTGGTGGCGTGATGGGAGTAGTAGCGAAGTAGGCTACTTTCGTGGAAAAGGGACTAAGCATGGGGGATAGAAAATCATGTTTCTAGATTGCGTTAGGTGCGTTTAAAAAAAAGAAGTGAGCTGAATGCAATCCCTAAATAATGTAGCTTTTGTACAGTAGGAATTAGAAAACCACCAAAACAATTCGAACACAGACCATATTGAAAATCCAGTGGGAGGTAGGGAGGGGGGGGGGGGGGGGTTATTGGTCAAGGGTCCCCCGTGCCGACGCCCCTGTCCACACACTAGTGTAAGAGTCAAGCCTCAAGAGTCCCATGGCCGAAGGATAAGCTTCGCCAAGATATAAAATAAAGACTCTTTTTTTATTATTATTATTATTATTATTATTATTATTATTATTATTATTATTATTATTATTATTATTATTATTATAACTATTATTTATTTTTTTATTTTTTTTATTGTATGTAGCAAAAACATAAGAGTACAAACATAGCATACATTATCCCACTAAACCCGAAGGCTTATCAGTGGGTCACATTAATGTATCAAAATAACTTAGGTTTAAGCTCATAGCTGAAGGCCGTTGAAACATTCTACAATATGACTAAAATTAACAATTTTACACAATAATATAAATGACAAAGTACACACAGAGACGTAAGGAAATACAATAAACATCGAATTGATCTGAAAATATCACAGAAACATAAATAAAATCGATATACACTTACTTATTACATCAGGTAAATCAATTATACACACACAAGGTGAGAGTTTACAAAAAAGAAAAAGAAAATGAGTTCTTAAAAGGAGTAAGTTCACAAAAATCTTTGCAGTTCTTTAGAAAGGTTCTCGAGGTAAAATATTTTATCTAACGTTAAAATTTCAGGTGGCAATGAATTAAAAACTCTTGGTACCATGAAACGCAAGCAGCGATTACCATGTTTATTCGTTGTTAATGGTACTACAAACTTGTTTTGGCTAGCAAGTCTAGTTCCTTTATCATGCACACGGGGTATTTTTGGATGAGCGAAGCGAAGACTTCAATTTCACCGACCCCCCAAAAAAATTTAGCTCGGGTGTTTTTTTTTTTTTTTTTTGTTTGTTTTTTTGTCTGTTTGTTAACTCTCTACCAGACAAACGGCTTATCCGATCTTGATGAAAATTTGACAGGACCTTCGAAATCTCTGAACTTAGAGGTGTATTGTTTTTGGGTACAATCGAAGAAATATTTCTCATGAATATCGTACTTTTACGATTTTTTTCGATTTTTAGTGCGATATTTTCGTGACATTTGGGCCAATTCTGACCAAACGGGTGGGGCTACAACGTTCATATTATACATGGACATTAAGGTTATGGTGATGTAGTACCTTTTGAAAAAAAAATTGAAAAAGTTAGCCAGAATCCATAGAAATAATGCTTTTAATATAAGTTTTTTTATTTTTTGTGCGATATTTTCGTGCCATTTGGGCCAATTCTGACCAAACGGGTGGGGCAACAACGTTCATATTATTTATGGACATTAAGGTTATGGTGATGTAGTACCTTTTGAAAGAAAAAGTTGAAAAAGTTAGCCAGAATCCATAGAAATAAAGCTTTTAATATAAGTTTTTTACGGTAAATAATACCAATTGACAAGAAACAAAAGAAACTTGACAACATTCACCTACAATGCGTAGGCAGCAAAACAAAGCACTTGCAAAAGTAAAGATATCCCAAGCAAACTTTAAACTTTAAAAAGCTCATCCATCAACGCGGCGGGACTTTAGCGTTTTCCTAGTATATTTCGTATCGTAAAAGTACTTCAAAATCAGCCTGTAGAAATATAATTCTCTTACCGGTAATATAAAGCAAGTCCTATAGACGTCCTCAATTTCGTTGTGGACATTATGCAAGCGTTTGGGGTAGAGATGGGAATTTTGGCCCGGCCCGGCCCGAAAGCCCGGGCCGGGCCGGGCCGGATGTTTTTGTTATTTTCGGGCTTCGGGCCGGGCCGGGCCCGAAGCATTAAAATTTCGGGCCGGGCCGGCCGTTTCGGGCTTTCGGGCCGTTTCGGGCCTTCGACCAGTTCGGGCTTTCGGCCAGTTCGGGCTTTCGGGCTTTCGGGCCAGGCTTCGGGCCGGGCACCATATTTAACTTAGGAAATAGAGATTGGTGTTTTGGCCCGGTCGAGGCCCTCGTGATGGCCCGGCCAGACTTCTCAATGCTTCGGCTCCGGCTCGGGATAGTTTCGGTTTCGGGCTTCGGGCCGAGCCGAAGCATTGAGAAGTTGATTTTGTAAATCATTTTTTTAACTGAATAGGATAAACGTTAAAGAAAGAAAGAAAGAAAGAAAGAAAGATACAGCAGTCAGCAGACAGACAAAAACAATGCGTTTTCACAGTTTCATCTCCTTGGCTGGAGTCTGGACATCACCACACCCCCACAACATGATTTGCGATACAATACTCCCGAACACAATATCGAACGTGCTTCGACAAGAAGATGGACGGACTATGAAGAAGGACAGGCTGTGTTTTTACAACTTACATCTGCGCCCTTAAATTGTCGCCTGGCGGTGGCGGCATTTCTCCCGTGATCCCATCGATGTCAATACAAGCTCAATACTCATAGACTTAAGTCATAAATATTAATAATTTGTGAACATGTCACTCGGCACTTTGCTTTTCACCGTCCAATATGATTTGAAATAACAGTATACTCACTCGCCTGGTCTCTTGTCCCTAATAAACACAAATAGAACGTGCTCTCACATAAATATGTAGGCCTACAACTACATTTGCGCCCCTTATTGGCGGCATCACTCATATCGATAAATATACACGCACAATTCATAAACATGCCATGGGCAATTTGCTTTAGGTCTCCACTGCCCAATGCCCTCCCAGATCTAGGTATATAACGGTATATAATCGCAGAACTAAGAAATACTATCATACTTGTTGGCAAAGGCGGCCCATTTGCTTTGACGAGTCTAAAAATCCAGACTTTCGGGCCGGCTTTCGGGCCGACTTTCGGGCCGGGCCGGGCCAGGATGATTATCTTTCGGGCCGGGCCGCAGTATTTTTTGAATAGTCGGGCCGGGCCCGGGCCGGACCGTTTCGGGTCGGGCCTCGGGCCGGGCCGGGCCGCCGTTTTTTTTTTAAATTCGCATCTCTAGTTTGGGGTGTATTATCTTTACTATCGAGTTTTGTAGTCTAATAAGCATGGTCATATTCGAAACCGAAGCGTTACCCCATGACAGCAAAGCATACGTTAATACAGATTCAACAAGAGAAATGTAAACTAATCTTAACGTGTCATCGGATAGAACTGTTTTTTTATTATTACTAAAGAATATCCTTGTACACCCTCGATCAGAAGTAAATCAAGGGACTAGACCCCTTGGTGTTCGTATACTATGTGCAAGGTTTGCCCTTCCCAAGTGTTGATGAACGACCACTTAACATCAGTGGCGTCACTAGGAGGGTTTGGGGGGGCGTGAGCCCCCCCAATCGCAATCCGCGCCCCCCCAATAATTTCCTTGTTTTACTTTTTTTTCAATTAACAACCCACAGTCACAGCTGCACTTTACGCGAATTATCACTACTTAAAATAATTTGATAATCATTACTTTATTTAACTAATGATGTACCGGTGGGTAGGCCTAATTTCTTATTAAAAGACACGTGATTTAAAAAAATTGTTGATGTTAATTTTTGCTAGTAGGCTAATTTGGAATTAATTCATACGACAATTAAATTGTCTGATTATGAAGTGTTTCATTTCCTTCTTTTGTCCGAGCCCAATAAAAATGGTGAATTTACTTACCAATAAATAGTTTTCAACTGCGTTTTAGAGCAGTCACACTGATTTGCATCAAAATTACCTTGTAATTGAAAAAATATATAGGGACAAGCCTCTCAAAGCTCCGCCCTAAATTCGATCATTTGAATCTTTCCTTTGTATTGTCCGAATTCACCAGTAACAAATAAATGTGTCTCTAAATTGAAAATAAGATCAAACGTTATTATGTTGTGAATTGTAAGCTCGACATGACGACAAAACAAATTAACGCACACAAACTACAATGTTTTGGTTTTGCATTCAGCCTAACGCTTTTTTCTAAAACGCACCAAATGCACTCAAAAAACCTGATTTTCAAAATTTTCGCCTGCGGCGCTATTTATGGGGGTCTCCGCCCCCATACCCCCCGTGCTTTGTTCCTTTGTCCTCAAAGTACTTGCGCCCCCCCAATGTCCAATCTCTAGTGACGCTCCTGCTTAACATCTTTGCACTTGACTTAGCGCGCCACTCAAATCCGACACCCCTGCGACGGGATTGGCTGATGTCGACAACCTTGGTGCCTGCGATTCCAGGAACTCGTGACGTGACACGACGTCTTCAGGGAGTCGCGAACAGATTTTTCACAGTTAGTTTGCTCTCTGCGTTCTCGGTACAGAGGGAACGTCGGTTACCGTAGTCTATCATAAGTCATAATAACACTTGGTGAGCTTATTGGTGCACATTTGGATATAGCATAACGTTGGTGAGTATAGAGTATAGTCAATTTTGTGTGTAGTAATGTGTGAAAATAAAATCCAATAAGTGCAGGAAAGAAAGGGGGGTTATATTGCTAGGCAAGTGGGGCCCTGACCAGCCGACATTTTTCCCCCCGGGTTGCAACTTGCAACCTGTTGTTTGTTTGCAGAGCGTTGGGCCCCTATCAGCTGAAGTAAAGAAGTTTTTATTTTGGGTCTTTTCGTTCCTAAAATTTTAAAATGAATTTTGGGGGGGGGGGGGGGTTTAGAAATATATAAAGTCATAATCTAACGACTTTAAAAAAAAAATTATACAAAGTTTTGGAGTTTTTTTTTTGAATACCCTGCATTCTGAAACCGGAATAAAAAAGAAAATTTTTTAATATAAAAAAAAACAATTCCCCCCCCCCCCCCCCAATAAATATGTAGGACAGTCAAACCCAGGTCGACAATGCGTTCACTTGTGAGTTTTTGCTGGGGGGTTTCTCCCCTTCTGCGTCCCTTTTACCATAATATTTCATAAAAAGGCATTTTGACCTTTCCCATTTATTTAAAAACCCCATTTTTTAGTCAGCATTCACTAGATAAAAATAGGTGTCAAGACCCAATCCCCTTTCCGGGTCCCTTTTTTTTCCGGGCCTAATCTATTTTTTTGGGTTTTTTTAACGCTTTTAGAAAAAATGATACTGCAAATTATGCAAACCCACAGAACGCCGAACTTAAAGACAAATAACCACCTAATGTTTTTGATTTTTTTTTCGTTTTCGTGAGACTTTTTGTTACAAGTGAAAAATTTTTTTCGCCCCTCCCCCTGTGTAGCCACAATATTTTTTTCTATTTTTTTAGTTTTATTTCCTTGTATAAACTAGAACCAAACGTAGGGTTTACGATACTGCCCGATGGTCATAAGATTATCCCAAGATAAAGGGAATAAAATGTTGGTAATGAAATTTTCGCCCGGGGAAATGCATTTTTTTTTGGGTTTTCTTTCCCCCCGGCCCAAACAGAGGGAGGCTAAAAAACCTAAATATTTTCCAAAACTGAAGATGAGGGGGTGATGGTTTAATATTTTCCGGGGATTTTTTGGGGGGTTTTAGTACAAAGGGGAAGATGCCTATGTGGGGAAGGGGGCGAACACTTTCCAAGGGGGGGGAGAGGGGGTTTAACCCCCCTTTAGCAAAAAAAAATTTGAAATTTCTTTTTAAACGTTTCAATGGAGAATATAAAAAAAAGAGGATTTTAGAAAAAATTAAAAAAATTGATTTTTTGTGAAAAAAAAAACCTATACAGATTTTCACTAAAATGACCATAAAGGGCAAACTTTTTCCCGGTTTCCCAAAAATTGGGGATTTTTCCGGTGTGAATCCATATTGGTTAAACCCCCTTCCCTTTTTATGAATTCCAGGATACGCCACTGGGGGATTGGCTTTTTCCCTTTTTATTCTTTAAACTGGGAAAGCTTCGAAAACCCCCCCTTTTCAGTCGCGTTTTAGTTAATGTTTTTTTAGGGAAACTAAACCCAGTAGAGTTATAAATTTGCCCATGCCCAATTGTTTTGGGGAATTTTTCCAAATTTTCTTTTTCCAGGGGATTACCCCATTTTTTTCTTTCTTTCCAATGGGATAAAACGTGGGGGAAGACAGGGGGGTTAAGGGGAAGGAGTGAAAATTTGGGTGGGAAAGGGGTTTTTTGGATGAGCGAAAATTTTTTTTAAACGAAAAATTTGCGTTTTTTTCACGAAAAATTAATTTTTCGATTGCGCTAAAATTTCCCCATTAATATTTTAAATTCAAAAATTTTAAGGGTTTTTCAAAAAAAAAACCCATTACAATCGTATAAAGCTGTGGCCTAGGTGTTAAAACCCGTTTTTTTTTAAACCAAAAATTTGGGCGAAAAATTGGGCGTTTTTTCCCGTGAGAAAAAATTTTTAGATTACGCTCAATTTTCACCGAATAAAATTAAAAATTCAAAAAAATTAAGGTTCGGTAAAAAAATCTTTACAATCGAATAAAGCTGAAAGGGCATGTCAAATTTTTGAAGAAAATTTTTAAAAATCGAAAAAATCGAAAAAATTGGGGGGGGGGAAATTTTAATGAAAAAAATTTTTTTTGTTTTTTCGCTCAAGTTTCACACGAAATTTTTTTATTCAAAAAATTTCGGTTTCTTTTCCCAAAATCTTTTACAATGGGATAAACTATAAAGCATGTGGGTGTTATAACCCCGTTTTTTTTTTTAAACCAAAAAAAGCAAAAAATTCCCGAATTTTCGTGGGAAATAATTTTTAGATTACGTTTAAAATTTTCACACGAATCTTTTAAATTCATAAAAAAAAAGGGTTCTAAAAAAAAAAATCATTAAAATCGGATAAAGAATGTAGGCCCTAGGTGTTAAAAGTTGAAGCCAATTTAAAAAAATGGGAAAAATCGAAAAATTGCGATTTTCATGAGAATAATTTTTAGATTGCCCCCTCAAAAACGTGGCATTTTTTTATGTTCAGAGTTTTTCTAAGGCCTAAAAAAAATTTCATCGAAATTTCGAGTATGGGTTTTACCCGGGAAAATCGTGTTAACAAACCCCAAAAATACAAACAGAAAAAAACAAAAAAAATCAAAAAAAATCGTAAATTGCAATTTTCGGGAGAAAAATTTTTTATCGTTTTTTTCCGCACGGGGCATTTTCTCCAGAAAATTTCTCGCAATTGGAGTAGGCCATGGGTTTTCCCGGGAAATCTTTGGCAAACAGAAACACAAAAAAAAAAAAAGAAAAAAAAACTTTCCCCGGAAATTTTTTGGAAGGATCTTCGCTTCGTTTCCACCAAAAAGAAGGAGAACGGTAGGCAAAAAAGTTTTTTTTTTCAAGGTTAAACCAAAAACATCAGAAACAATTATTGTACCGGGCGACAAAAGGGGGGGAGTGAGAGTAATTTTTCAACTTCAAGCCCGTTTTCCCTTTGATTTTTTGCCCCCCTAGTTTTTTTAACTCCCCCCCTATTCCCTCCCCCCCCCCCCCCAAATTCGTAACCCTAGGCCCCAAATGGGAGAGATTGCTTGTTTGATTGGCCTTGAAAATTTTTGAGCATCAGGTTTTCCCTTTTTTTTCCTTTTGAAAATTAAAATCCATCCCCCACGTGCAAAGTTTTTTCGTTTTTTTGGGTTCCACGTTTTAAACCGTTGACACTTTTTTGTAACTACCTGTTCTTGTCTTTTTTAAAAATGAAAAAATTTCCAGCTAGTTTTATCAAAATTTTTTTGATTTTTGTCTTAGCGTGCAGATGATTGCCCGATCACACATAACACAGAAGTTTAACCCCCCCACCCCGTGCACATAAGTTTTCTCCTCTTTACGAGGGCAGCGCCAAAAAACAATGGAACATTTTTCCCCAACCCAAATTTTAATGTTTCGCAGTGTGTTCTTTTTATCTGGGGTCGTGGCCCAAAGAAAATACTGCGCACGGTGGCAGTACCCCCTTTGATAAATGAGACTCCTTGTAAAAATAGATAGTTTTTTTTTTGCGAAATTGAATATTTTTTTCCCCAGTAGACCTTTGTTCGGAGTGTATTACATGTAAATTGATTTTGGTCCGGCCAATACAAAAATCCCCAATTTACAAATAATTTTAAAAAACCCTTTTAAAAATTGTACAGATCTAGACTTTGCAGAAAGTTGCTACTGCTATTCGCTTTAGGGCAAACGGGAGGGGAAATTTTGGGGGTGACCTTCCCTTTATTCGATTTTGCCTGAGTGCGTGAGAAAGTTTTCTATTGCAAATAAATGGGAACTGTGGGCATAAGAATAGCGGTAGCTATTTTAGCACTAGCACCCGACTTATCTTTCCCCACCCCTACTATCTTTTTCAGAAGTCAGGCCCACCCACCCCCCCACGGGGGCGCCGACTCCGTGGGTGTTCGGGGCTGAAGCACCCCTCCCTCAAATTTTTGGAGGGGTGCCCCAAATATTCTGAATCTATAAAAAAATTCACGTTCCCAACCCTTGCAACATAAATTGGGGGACATTTTTTTTAAATTTTTAAATCTTTCTCACTTATTAGGGGGCTCCGGGCAGCCCATTTTCCCCATTCAGTAACTAACCGTACCGATAGCAAAAAAACATCCCAGTTTTTTTTTAAACAGTTTTTTTTTTTCTCACTCTTTTAGGCCCTTTTGGGAAAGTCATTTTACCATCAGTAACCCCACGTACCGAAGCTTTTAACAGCAGTTTTTTTTTAGTGTTTGGGTTTTTCCAAAAAAGATTTGCATTTTTTACTATTTGGCCCAACCAAACGACGACTAAAGGGGTAAAAGCGCTATACTCTGATGATTCGGGAAGTTCACTTTTAAACCCCCGCCCCCGGGCCCAACCCTGACTGAACTTTTTTTTGTCTTTGACACAACACATGGTACCCCTAGACTTAATGAAATAAAAAGGGCGTCTTTGACTATTTGTACTAAGAAATGGCGGGGTTTTTCTGTGACTTTTAAACATTTTTTTACTTTTTACCCACGATGCCTATCGCTGCCCTGTATCTTTCAAAGTGACTTGCGATGTATAAAAGTTTTGGGGGGGGGGGGGCTTACTTTCCCGCCAAAGCAAATCGAAAAGATGACTGATTTTTGAATTTTTAAAAAAAATTATGTCAAAATTAAATTTAATAGGGGGCCCTAAATCCTAATCCATAAAACGTTAGTGGGGGGTTTCGGCGAGGGGTGGGGGCGATTTAGGGTTTACCCTAGCATTTTTTCGGCCCTTTTTTTTTAATGTTAAAACCAAATTTCCCAGTTTTACAAAATTTTTTCTGAATACTTTCATTTGAGTTTTATTTTCATTTTCTTATCTTGTCAAGGGGTAAAGAAATCGGCGGAATCTAAAAAAAAAACCAAAAATTTAAAAAAAAAAAAATTCAAAATTTAGAGAAATAACCACTAAATATTCCCCCAAAAAATTTTTTTCAGCTTTGGGGAACGGTAGTACAGAAACCGGGTACCCCTCGTCAACGCGGGAAAAAGGGCCCGGTTTTGCAAACTGGTGTTTTTTTGGGAAAACTTTTAGGCCACTTTGCGACAAAAAACATCAACTCTGGAAAAAATTTTCCTTTTTTTTAACCAAACCAAAAAGGGTGCAGTAAAAACCTGGACGGGAAATTTTTTTTCAACTTTTAAACCCTTTCACCGTTTTTTCACATTTTCCACAAGTAGGCCCTACTATCGTTCTACTATGGAATGGTAAGGTAACCCGGCGCTGCCACCAAAAGTATCAACGCACGGCAAACTATTTTATTTTTGTATTTCTCTTTTGCATACTTCAGTATAGGGGCTATACCATCATGCATAGTGCTATGGTAGTAGATTATCAATATTTTTTTGTTAATCAGCCAGAAACAATTCACGAAAATTGCCAATTTTGAACTTTTTTTCAAACTCGTAAAGCCCCGTTTAATTTCAACTTTTCAACAGCTCCCCAACTAACGGGAAATTGGGCCCTGGGTTTTGATTGGGGGCCTAAGCTTCCCCTTTCCGACGTAAAATTAGGCCATAAATCTATTTTTAAACTTTGGGCCCTATGATAAATAAAACATTTTTAAAACGGATTATTGTAAATTTCAATTAAAAATTTTTGGGTCGAAAGGCCCACTGGGGAAATTTTTTGCCGAACTTTGCTTGCTGGTTGCAATCGAACACAAGGGGTTTGAGGCGTATGAAATTTTTCCGTTTCCTGAAATTGCCTCCTGAAAACCTGCACTAGTTTTCGAACAAAAGGCCCCCTTTGGGTCTGGGGACCATGGGCACACCGGGGTTTGGGTTTCCCCAAATTAGGGAGACATATAGGTTGGGTTTTACCTTTTTTACAAAAATAAAAAAATCTAAAAACCCATAAAGGGTTAGGCCTAGATGTTTTAAACCGGGGCATTTAAATTTCAAGATGGAGTCCCTTTTGCCAACTTTGTAATTTTTTATCCATGAAAATAAACAAATCGAATTTTTTTCCGTGCCGAAAGGGTTTTCAACCATAACACGCTATTTTTCACCTACAAATGGGCCCCCCACAGTCCCCGTTGCAGAAATTTGTGTTCTACTCAACAAAAGTATTTTTTTCCTTTAATCAATTGTTACAATTCGTGACTGCGTCTGTATTTTTACTTTTTAGTGAGGTGGTGTTGGACTGAAAATTGTTCTTCTATTCAAGTGTTTTTTTTCTACACCATTTATGATATATCAACGAAGACAAAAACAATAATTTAAGAGACTGTAAAAAAGAAAAAGGGAGCCCAAAAACCAAAGTTGTTAAATAAAATAAGTGATTTTTTGACAATGTTTAAAATGTAAAACCATGTAAAACTGTATTTTTTATCGCCAATCTCGCGAGTCGATTGGCTAAAGCGCGCGAGCGGTAAAAAAAGCAACCTCATTACCCTGCCCTTTCTAAAGGGGTTTCTACTCTCCTTCTCAAACTTTCCACGGTGCAATCGGGCCCCGAAAATTTTTATTTTGGGCTAATCAGGGGCACCCGCAGAACTGGACGCGCACACCCCAAAAATTTAAACATACTAACATGTGTAATAAAACTTTGCTATCGTTTTTGATAAAAGTTTTGTAAGGGTCAGATTAAAAAAATGACCGTATAAAAGTGGGGGGGGGGGGGGGGGGGTTTTCGTAGGGGCCCAATTTTGATAAACTAATGTTGTTTTAAATTCCCCATATAGGCGGTATGTTTAAAAAACCCCACACTTTCCACCAGTAACCCACGATAATATCGGGTAAGATTTGAAATTTCTATCTGAAAAAAATATCTGGGCCCCCCCCCTAGCCTTCAAAGTTTATAAAGGGCTGAAAACATTTTTGGGTTTTTTTGTTTACAGAAAAAAAGTGTGGCGTTTTTCCCATCTTTAAAAATTCGTTTTTTTTTTTTTTTACCGGCAGCCTTTTTTTATTTTTCGTGAACAAAGGAAATTTAATTAGCAATTATAATAAAATTATCTTTAGCTAATCTGGTAATATATCACCATTTTTTTGTGCTGTAATACAATCAGGAATTTTTAATATTTATAGTATTTAAAAAAAAAAAAATCTTAGGCTAGGCCTATATACCGCCTCAAGTGGTTTTCTTTACATCTCTTAGGCTCGTTGCCACAAATTGACCTTGCCAATAGACAACAAGTTCTAATAGGCCAATAGGCCTAGGGCCTACACCTAAGATTGTGGGCCTACACGTGGATAGTTATAGGAATTTTGAGACAAGAAGGAAAAATAACTGGCTTTGTAAAATAATAATCTAGGTAGGTAGGCCTAGCCCTACACCATAAAGAAATATTTTCACCAATCACATTGATGGTGTACCAAATTGCGTAGGGCCTAATTAAATCCCCGTATAGCCCCTTTTACGCTTTTAAACCTTTTTTTTTTTCAATAAAAAACAAATGAAAACCCGAAAACCCTTTTTCCGGGTTCCAAAACCCCTTAAACTTTAAAGGTTAATCGCCTTTCCCCGCCAGTTGCCTGCCGGCTAGTTCTAGGATTTTTTTCGAAAAAATCGCCCCCAAAAATTTCCCTATTTTTTCCCGGTGAGGCGTATACGGCTTTTTTTACCAAAAGCAAAAAGTGATCGGGCCCAACCTTTTTTCCCCGACCCGATTTTAAATGTTTTTGACATTTTTTAAATTAGGAAAACCCTAACTGGGCGCCCCCGGGTCGAAACCGACGAGCGATAACTGGCTTGGTTTTTAATAACCAATGGAGCGCACCTTGTTCGACCCGGCCCTTAGCGGTTTTCCCATTGTGCCCTCACGGTTTACTCCGTCACGTGACGGGGGTCACCCCAAGAGGTTCCCCCTTTTTATGGGCCCAAATTTAAAAAATCACGCTTTAAATAAAAAAATTAAAAATTTCTGTATCCCTACCCGCACTTGTCTCTTGCTATGTTTGGAGGTAGGTGGAAGTGGCTCGTTGGTCTTGTGGTTAGCGTACCTGCTTCCAATGCAGAAGGTCTATAGGGTTCGATTCCCACCAAAGTCAGAAGTTTTTTTAATTTTCCTGTTTTAGACGAAAAGTCCATATTTTTCTTGCCCTTAAGGAGTTTGTAAACAATATTTTGGGAGCCGCCCCTAGCAACGAAGACATAAAAAAATTAAAATTTTGTTCTGAATGGGCCTTTTTTATTCGGCTTTTGATTCGGGGTGCTCGCACTTTCCATCCCAAAACCTGATTGCTATTTTTAAAAAAATATTGATTTATGGATGGTTATCGTCACCCCGTCGTTTGGGCGTCGGGGCCTCGGGGTTTTGGCTTGGTCCCCTTTTGATTTCTGTCCCCCCTGAGAATATTATAATAACTAAAGTGGGTAGAACTCAAAATAAAATTTATTTATTTTTATTTTTTTTATTTCCCAAACAAAAAAAAAATACAATTTTTTTTTTAGTTTTAGGTTAGTGCGCGGGTTAGGGGGGTGGTCGCGAAAAAGCGTTTTTGCTTTTTTGTAGCCCCTGGGGAAACTAGTATTTTGGGGGATAGGCCCTACTTTTGTTATTCAAATGTTGGCTTTTACGAGCAAAAATTAAGAAAGGAAATGGGTGCGCTACATAGGTTTAAAGTTTTTTTACCAACAAATTTAAAATTAATAGGCCTACCCCCAAACTATAACCTGGGCCCTGGGCCTATTTTCCTTCCCGTTTTGTTTTTTTTGGTGGGAAAACACCTTAAAATAGCCCAATTTTTTATTTTATTACCCAAAATTTTTGTTTGGGAAAAACGAATTCTGGGGAAAAATTTTTTCGCTGACTCCCCCCATTAGCAATTTTTTTTTGGCTTATAATTTTGGGCATGCTTTTAAATTTTTTAAACCTAAACCTTAAACTTTTTTTACTATTTGTGCGAGCATGCGACTGGTAAAAGGCCTAGAGCAGTGGGGGCCCAATGTTCAAGTAAAGTCCCTTGGGCCCCGTTTTTTAAAATTCAGGTTTTAAAAGTTTCAAAATGAAAGCCGGAAAACTATTTAAAAAAACTGGCAAGAAATTTATTAGGACATCAAACTGTTTTTTTTTTTAGGTCCGGATCCCATTTGGGCCCACTTGGGAAAAGTCAAAGCCCGAAAACTTGTTGGGTTTCCCCTTTAAGCCAAGCACTACCACACAAAGGCCCAAAAGGGAGGTTTCATACATTGCCCCATTTAAAAAAACAGAAACCCATTAATTTTTTTTTTTAAATTCCCCATGTAAACATTTTTTTTTGGTTTACCGGGGGTGTGGGTCCCTTTTGGCTTGTGGGTTGGGGGTTTTCTGCTTCCAAGCCAAAAAGGTTTTAGGGTTCAATTTCCCCCTATAGTCAGAAGTTTTTTAAAACTTCTGATTTGGAAAAAGTTCCCTCAGTTTTTTTGGGTAAGGGAAATTTTTGGGAAAAATGCTTTTGGGCCGTCCAAACTACAGGCACATAAAAATAATTTTAAAGTTTTTTTTCCCCACTGGGCCATGCCCCTGCTGCTGGTTTTAATATTAAAAAAAAAAAATATTGATTTTTTGGTTGGTTTTTTCGCTCATTGTCGATTCCCTCGGGGGCCTTTTGGGTTTTCTTTGGGCCCTTTGGTTTTTAAGCCCCCCACTAAAAATTCATTTTTTTGACTTTTGGGTTAAAAAACCACACCCACACAAAAAATCAATTAAATTAAAAAAATTTTTTTATATTTCAAAGAACCAATTTTCCCTATCTTCAAAAAAAATAAAGCCCCACCCCAAATTTCTTACAAAACCCAAAATTTTTGAAAGAAACCCACTAATTTGTAAACTATCCCTTTTTAAACCCGGAAAATGGGCCAGGTAGAAGAAAATAGGCCTAGCCCTATTATTTTTATTTTCCAAATTTTTTTTTTTACATAAATTTCCCTAACATTCCTGCCCCCTGTTAAGACTGAGGTCCCCCAAAAAATTTTCAGGGGGTGGAAAGATTTTCAAAAATTGCTTTTTGCTAATGATCAACTTAAATTTTTTTTAAAAGATCCCCCAAAAAAGGATCGTCCCTTTTCAAGCAAAACGCAGCCTACTATTTTTTTAAAAAAAACCATCTCCCCGTTTCACCTTTACAAAACCATCTACAAGTCCTTCCCACCCCCTTCCCCTGCAATCAAAAGGGGAGGTTTGATGAACCCGCTGAACCATTTTTTTAAAACTACCATTTATAGATCCCCAAATACTAGAAAATTTTAAAATTTTTTTGGCGTAATGTATATCCCCTTTCCCCTTTAAAACCCCTGTTTTTGAGTGTATTTACATTTCCCCTGAAAAATCTAGGGTAAAACCCTTCCCCCAAAATATAGGTAAAAAATAATATTAAAAACATTTCAAAATGTACAATTTCGACTAGCCTAAGTAACCTAGTGTAGTATGTATGTTTTTTTTTTATTTATTTTTTTTAAATTTTTTTATTTTTTTTTTTTTTTTATTTTTTTAACCCTCTATCCTATTCATTTTTAAAAAAAATGATTTACAAAGGAGGACAACAAAAAATTTTAGGGAAACCCAATTTTCATAGAAAGCAGAAACAACAATAAACTACATTTAAGTAAATTTTGAAAAACTAGGGGGACGGTCCCTTTGCCCCCAGCAAGCCACGCGACCCCGCTAAAAGGCGATGACCCAACTCCCCACCCCGGGTTTTTTGCTCCCCCAGTTGGGGGGTTTTTTAGCTAAACTGCCCCACGCCGTCCCGAAAATTTTTCAATCTTGAAAAACGGTATATGACCTGATATGTGGTCCCCGCCCTACCAAAAAAAAACAGACTGAAACCGATAAAACCCCTTCTTTGGGTTTAAAAAAAACGTAAAAAAATCAACGATAAACTTTCCCGGGTGGCTGGTTGGTTTGGTTTTGGGGGGGGGGGGGGGGGTAGTGGATTCCCCGCCAGAGAGGAATAAGAGCCTACAAGAAAAAACGGTACATCTTTTGAACTATGAAACTTTGGGCCACACTTAGATGTACCTCAGACTCACAAACTTCCGCCGAGAGCCAAACAAATTCCCCCCAACACCCCCTAAAAACATCCCCCCAAAATTAAAATAAATTTATAGCTCCCAACCCCCAAAAATTTAATTTTTAGTCCCAAAATTAAATTATTTTAAAAATTTTGTTCTTTGTGTTTTTTTCCCCCAAACGGTCCCATTCTCATTTTAAAAAACCACATTTTTTCAACCCCCATCCCCAATAGTTTTATTATTTTTTTCCTTGATTTTCCCCGCCCTTCCCCCAAAGAAGGGGAAACCCAATGAGTTTTTCCTCATGAAATTTGACATGATGGGGACCTAATAATAAAGAAAAATAATCCGCCCAGGGCAATTTAAACGTATTTTCCCCCCCCAAACACCCTAAAACTGGAAAAAATTTTATAGGGTCTAATCTAAAAAATTTATTTTTATTCGAAATTTGTTTTAAAATTATGTTTTTAAAGTGTTTTTTTAAAAAAATCGGCCTATTCTCATTTTTTAAACCACATTTTTTTTTAACCCCCCCTCTCTTATAGTTTTATTATTTTTACCTTTATTTCCAGCATTCACCATTAAGGCACCTAATGAGTTTTCAGCATGAAAATTTTTGGGATGATTTGGGACATAGGTACTAATATAAAAAAACTTTTGCCGGAGGCCCAAACGATTTTTCCCCTAAATTTGGAAAAAATTTGAAAAAACTCTAAAAACCCAAAAATTTAATTTTTATTCCAAATTATTAATTAAAGTTTTTTTAATTTTGCTTTTAAACCCCCCGGCCTATTTTCATTTCCTTTTTTATCAAAATTTTTTTCCCAACCCCCCTCCCTAATGTTTATATTAATTTTTTCCTTGATTTTCAGCATTCAACCCTGAAGGATGGGAAAGGCCCCCCCTAAGAGTTAAACACATGAAAATTTTACAGATTGGGTCCCTACTCTTTTTTTTTTTTTTTTTTTTTTTTTTTTTTTTTTTTTTGTTTTTTTTTTTTTTTTTTTTTTTTTTTTTTTTTTTTTTTTTAATTTTTTGGAGAAATTTTTTTTTTTTTTTTTTTTTTTTTTTTTTTTTTTTTTTTTTTTTTTTGTTTTGAAAATCCCCCTTTTCCCGAGAGGAATTTTCCCCCCAAAAATTTAAATAACCCCTCTTTTTTTGGAATAATTTTTGTCAAAAAATTTAAAATTTTTTTAAAAATTAAATAAAAATTAAAAGTTTTTTTTTTTTCCCCCAAAATTCGGGGAAAAATTTTCCTGATAAAAATTTTTTTTAACCCCCCCTTTTTGGGTTTAATTAAAAATTTCCTTATTTCCCCAATTCCCAAACCCTGGAAGGAAAATGAAGTTTTTTGGCCCTGGGAAGGGCCAAAGGGGGTTTACATTAAATTTTTACCCCCGGGGAGCGTTCCCTTGAACCTTAATTTTTCAAAAGTCGTTTTTTTTTTTTTTTTTTTTGTTAAAATCCGAAAAATCGAGTTTCCCAAAACATTTTTAAATTTTCCCTGGTCCCACCTAGGGGGTTTTTTATTTTGTGGAAATGTTTTAAAAATTTTTAAAAACGTTCCCTTAAAGAAAAATTGAAAGTTTTTTTTTCCAAAAAGAAAAAAAAAATCAAGGGAAAAAATTTTGACATGTCCGGTTTCCCCAACGGGGATTTGGGGGGGTTATTTTTATTTTAAAACCGTAAATGGTAAAATTGGGAAATTTAATTTAACAAAGGGCCCCTTTCCGGGCCCGGTTTGCACGTTTTTGCTCAAAAGCTCAAAAAAGGGGTCAATGAGTTTTTTTTTCCATTGCAAAAAAATTTTGTTTCCCCTTTAGCCATTTTTTCCCCCCAAAATCTTCCCCCCAAAATTAATTTAAAGTTTAACCCCAATTTTTTTTAAAATTAAAATTTTTAAAAAAATTTTTTTTTTTAACCCAAAGGGGCCAAAAACTTATTTCCAAACAATTTTAAATTTCCCGTTTTCAAATTGTTAATTTTATTTTGAATTTCCCCCAAGGGAGTGGTTTTTGATGAAATTTTCATTTTAAAAAAATAGTTTAAAAAGGAACAAAAATCCCCCCAAAAAAGGGAATTTTCAAATGTTCCCCCCACCTTTTTTGGGGAAAATTAAGGTAAAAAATTTTTAAAAATTTTTTTTGTAATTTTATGGGGGTAATTTTTTATTCCTCCAAAAATTTTCAACCAAAAACCCGGCGGGCTTAAAAATTAAAATTTAAAAAAACATTAAAATGCCAAATGGTCGTTTTCAAAAAAAGGTGCCTTTTTTTTTCAACAACGGTTTAAAGGATGTTTTTCCGTATTTTAAAAAAATTTTTGCCCGAAAGCAAAAAACCGATAAATTTCCCCCCCCCAAAAAACCCCAAAAAAATTTTAAAAAAGGGAATAATTTTATCCACCCAAAAAATTTTTTTTCCCAATTAAAATTATTTTTTTAATGTTTTTTTTAAAAAAGAAAAAAATAAAAATTTTGAAATTTTTTTTAAAAAAATTTTTTTTAACCCCCAAACCCTAAATTCATAAAAATTTTTCCTTTTAACCAAAAATTAAAAAGGTAAACCGAATGGGTTATAAACAAAAAAATTTTTTTTTAAAATGTAAAAAATTTTCATTTTTAATTGGGGAAATATTTTTTACCCCCAAAGTTCCCCTAAACCACTTTTTTTTCTTTTGGGGAAACCGTTTTTTTTTTGTTCCTTTTTTACAATTTTTTTTAATTTTTTTAAATTTATTAATTTTTGGGGTAATGGTTTTAAAAACCCGGCCAAATTTCAACAAAAAACAAGACGGGGCCCCTTTTGCCAATTAAATTTAATTAAAAAAATTAAATATGCCAAATAGGGCCCCCACGAATTGGGGAAACCCAAAAAAAAGAAAGGTAAGCTTTTGTTTTCTAGCTCCTGGGTTTTTTTTTGGTTTTTAAACCCCTTTTCAAGTAAATTTTCACCAATTTTAAAACCAACAAAAATAAACAAAAAAAAAAGAAGGGAAAAAAAAAAAATTTTTTTTTTGTAAAAAAACTTGCCACCCGCTTATCCAACAAAAAAATTAAAAACCAAAAAAAAAAAAAACAAAAAAAAAAAAAAAAAAAAAAAAAAAAAAAAAAAAGAAAAAACAAAATGAAAACAAAAAAAAAAGAAAAAAAAAAAAAAAAAAAAAACCAAAAAAAAAAAAAAAAAAAAAACCTAAAATTGAAAATTTTAAAAAAAAAAAACCCTTTTAAAATTTTTATTTTTTAAAGAAAAAAAAGGAAAAATTAAAAAAATTAAAAGGCAAAAATTAATTTTAAAAAAAAGGGTTTAAACTTTTTTTAAATTTGGGACACATTTTCCCTCATTGAAAGCAGGGTTGCCACTTTTAAGGATTTTTTTAAAGGGGTCCCCCTAGGATTTTCCATTTTTTTTTTTAAAATTCTGGGTTTCCTACCCTAGGTACTTTGTTGAAAAAAACCTGAAATTCCCAAAACATTATTTTTAATAGAGCCTAAAAAGTAAGGCCCAAAAGGGGAGTAAAAAAAACATCATACCAAACCCGGTAATTGTTAAATTTGGGTGAGTGAAACAAAACTTTAACACTGACCCCCCAAAAAATTTTGCTCGGGTGTTTTCTTTTTTTTTTTTTTTACTGTTGTTTTGCTCTCTACCAGGCAAACGGCATATGCCCATCTTGATGAAAATTTGGGGGGCCTTTGGGGGAAAACCTTTTGAAATTAGACCCCCCACCGGGTTTTTGGTACAAAACGAAGAAATATTTTTTCATGCAAAATTTGGGAATTTTACGATTTTTTTTCGTTTTTTTGTTCGATATTTTCGGGGGGGGCATTTGGACTGATTTTCCCACCAAACAGATGGGGCCCCCAAAGTTTTATATTTTTAAAATGGGCATTAAGGGTTTTTTGTGATATTTGAACTTTTTTGAAAGAAAAAATAGAAAAATTTTTGCCCGAATCCATAGAAATAAAGGGGGTTTAAAAGTTAATAAATATAAGTTTTTTTAGGTGTATAAATTTTCAATTTTTAAAAATGTAACAAAAATTCCCCCTTTCCCATTTTCAAAACATTTTATTTTACATTTTTTCCTCCCCTTTTAAAGTTTAAATTTTTTAAATTAAAATTTTTCACAATTTAATTGTCCCCTTTCCCTTTTTAAATTTTTCTTTGTAAAGTCGATCGCGACTTTTTTGGGGGGTCTCCCTACTCCCCCCCATTTCCCAACCCAAGGTCACTTTGGGCGGCCCCTTGGGCCATAGACACCCCAGAATGGGCTAGATTTATCTGTACTTCCCCTCAAAAAGAAAATTCTTCATATAGGGGAAAAAAAAACGTTTTTGGGGGGTGGAATTTTAGTGTTGAAAAGGCCCTTTTACAAGCATGAAGAGGAAGGGAAAGGGTGATTTTTTAGTTCGGCAAAAGTTTCCTTTTTTTCTGTGCTTTTTTAGGGCCTAATCATTAAAACTGAAAAACAACTTTGCATACCCCGATAATAAAAGACATCTGTACTCTCCTTTCGGGAAACAAAATTTTTTAATATTTATCATCTAAAATCCAAAAACAAAAATTTCGTTTAAACCCCAGTTTTTGGATTTTTGGGTGTTTTTTACCATTTTTACAGATTCTAAATTCTAGATTTTTAAATTTAATTAATTTTTTTTTTTATTTTTTTATTTTAAAAAATTCCCGGAAAAGTTTCTATTTAAAAGATAATGCCTTTTATAAATTTTTTTTTTCACCCAAAATTATGTAAAATTTCAAATAGCCCTAGATGTAACTAAAATTGTCTGAAATTTGTATGCGCGTTAAAATTGGGATGCCTTGTCCCCCTTAACCGGCCCGTTATGGCCAAAATTTTTTTTGCGGGGGATGTGCTCGGGCCAAAACTCTTTTCCCCTAAAGGGGGGGGAGGGGCTAGATAGAAGGCCCTTTCCCGCTGGCCCGTAAACCCCTTGTTTTTGCATTTTTCCTCGTAGTCTTTTCCTTTCCAGGGTAAATTTTAAAACCCCTCGACGACCTAATGAAAAGGGGGAAATGTTTTTCGCCACAAAAAACAGACCTTCTTTGCCAAGAACTTTACAAAGAAAATCAAGTTTCGATGACTGGGGCAAGACAAGACATCATTATGGTAAAGGGAAACCTTTTCCCCCCTTACTCCCAAAGCTACTTCAAAATGTCAAAACTATTGGGAATTTTAAAAACATCACTCCCGTTCTAGGGCTTCAAAGGTTTTCAACCCACTTTAGACTTTACCGGTACGCAAAAAAAAGAGTAGTATTAAATATACAACTCTACCTACAAAAACCCTTTTAAGTACCTAAAAAAATAATACATTTAATTTTTAAGGTTGGGAAAGGGGGGGAAGGAAAAATTTTAAAATTTTTGTGAAAAAATTTCTTTTAACTAGGGAGTAGGTAGCAAAAGACTAGGTTTTTGAAAAAATTTAAACCGGGTTTTCGCAAAACCGATCTGGGCTACCTTAAAATTAGGTTTACCTTGGGGCCCCCCCTTTTTTCCTTCACCTGTCCAAATTTCTCGGTCAGGTAACTGTTGGAAAGGGTTTAAATTTTTTTTGAATTTTTGTCTAAAGTCCCTTTCATCAGATAAAATTTTTACCAAATTTTTTAAAATCCCCAAAATAAAAAAAAAAAATAAAAAAAGGGTGGTCAAAGCCCTTAAATAAGGGAGTTAAAAAGTTTTGGTTTTAGGGAGCCCCTTGGTCGCTCTACCTGAGACAAACATAACAGGCCCCGCTGACTGCGGGACTTCGGGCAAGAAGTTTAAACCTAAAAAGTTGGGTCTAAAAAAAAGTTGAAACCCTTTAAATAAAAAAAGGGCATTTTTAAAATTTATTTGTCAATTTTTCCCCACACCACGCAAGGTTTCCCCTACGGCCGGGAAATTTTTGTGGGGCAACCGAAAAAAATAGGCCCCAAAATTTTGGGACCAATTTTTTTTCCCATAAATGGTAGATTTTTTAAAAAAAAAGAAATGCTGGGAAAAATGGAAAATATGGACTGTGGTGTCCGATCCCGGGGGGGCGAGACCCCGGCACCAAAATTACCACACCGAAAGGGGCTTTTTAACAAATTTTGTATTAATTTTTTATTTCGGGGGGCCATCCAGATTTGGTACAAACTAGGGGTAACTTTCCCTTTTTCCGGAAATCGGTTTTTGTCTGGTTTTGAAAAGCAAACCGGGTTTTAAATTTTAAAATTTTTTTTCTTTTTTTATTTTAAAAGTTTTTTTTTTTAATTTTTTTTTTGTTACTGGACCCGTATTTTCAAAATCGAGATGCGGGTTCACTCAAACAAGGGAAGAGCTTTTCCTAATAATTAAAGGGTTTAACCCTAAAAAAGTTTTCCCAAAATAAGAGCTTTTTAATGATCAGATGGAAAGGGACTAATGTTTAAAAATTTAATTATCTAGGGGGGTTTGTGAAAAGCTTTTTTTTAGTGTGTTGGGTGGGTGAAACTTTTTTGTAAATTTTTTTTTTCCTATGCGTGGGGTCTTTACTTTTTTTAAGACCCCTTGTAAAAAAATCATATAAAAATTTTTTTTTTTTAAAGTGTTCTTTTGTGTATTAAATCTCGCTAAAAAAACAATGCAAAAACACTTGAACTAAAGGCTTTTCCATTTGGCCCCCACTCGGGGCGCACTGGATTGCCACTTTCCCTTTTTATTTGTTCAGTTTTGGGATGTTAGTCAAATGGAGGTTAAAAACAAAGACACTCTGCACTTTTTTCCCC
The DNA here is from genome assembly GCA_024449915.1 of Sweltsa coloradensis. Taxonomy (NCBI): domain Eukaryota; kingdom Metazoa; phylum Arthropoda; class Insecta; order Plecoptera; family Chloroperlidae; genus Sweltsa; species Sweltsa coloradensis. The sequence continues at coordinate 44,701 of JAMZAV010001286.1, read as the reverse complement.
AGTGCATGCCAATGGAAAAAGCCCTAACAATAACCCAAAAATTGGGTTTTTTGGGAAAACGAAAAAAATCGACGAGGTTTTAATTTTTTTCCCCCTACCCTTTCCCTATTTTTATTCATCAAATTAAAAAGGTGTCCCCTTCTATGAAGGTTAAAAACCGATTTGAAATTTATTTGCAGGGGGCCCTTTTTCGGAAAATTATTCTGTTCCCTCCCCAAACATCTCCCGGGAAAAATACATTTTTTTTATAAAGGGGTTAACCTATGTCCCCTACAAAAAAAAATTTTTAAAATTTTCTACACCCTTTGGCCCTCTCAGCTTCAGGCAAACCCCAAAAAAACAATGGATTAGTTTTTTCCCTTTTTACAACTAAATTTTTCGTGAAAACCTTGGGATTGAATTTTTGGGACTTGGGCTTTTCTTTACTTGGACTTGGTCGGCCGTCTCGATATGTTTTCCTCAGCCGCTACCATGCAGCGCTATAGGCCATGCTCCCTCTACCCAACTATTACTGCTCTTAGTCAAAGACAAACCACTTAGGATGACTTTGGCCACAGTGTTAAATGCAGCACAAACATAATGAAAGTACTTTATTGGATGAGTGCAGCAAAGACTTCAATTTCACACACCATGAGAAAAATAGTTCAGGTGTATTTTTTTTGTCCGTTTGTATGCACTCGGCTACTCCAATCTCGATGAAAATTTATGGGAATGTTCGAAATCACTGAATTTAGATATGATTATGGGGTCAATCGAAGAAATATTTGTCATAAAAATCGTACTTTTAGGGCAATGATTGGTCAATATGATCTGGCCGCCCCGCACCTTTTCACGGCTGGCACGAAGAGGCGCATGTCGGTTCTCGGTCTCTTTTAGACTTGCAGTCGGTTGCCTTGCAATTGTTGAAGGCCGACATGGATGGTTGACTCTATTGCTCTTGTCTTTAACAGTGACAATAACGACAACAATGAACCAGTAATCATTGGACAAAAATAATCAACCAAAAAAGCTCATCCATCAACACAACTGGAAAAGCGTTTGCAAAGCGGCCTAGTTATAACATTTTACTATGCTCTATACATTATTACACACATTATCATGAAACAGGTACCGGTAGATTAAATTATAATAAATGATTATTACATGCACTATTCCTTGATCCATAGTTGAAACTTGAATTATATAACATAACATGTTATATATTAACAATTGCAATCTATTAAATTGTATTCAGGCCTAGATCTCGTAACATTTAGCGTTTACATTTTCAGAATGTGCAATAGGCCTATTACATTTTTATTTTTGGTAGGCCTACTCTGTTGTTTCCACATGCTGATGAGGTTTGCTTTGGTGGCTTATTTTTCCTGTCAACAATGCAAAATAATAGGTGATTCATCATCGATAACGGGCCATTTTCATTCCGGATAGGGAGGCTTGGAGAGGCTTGTAAAATACCTACGATATGGACTAGACTAGAGACTTGCCCTCGGCCTACCTTTGTAGTAAAAACATATTTTTGTTACAGGTCCTTGCTTAATGTACTCTCCGTGAACGTCCGCAGCCGCAGCTTAAATTCTGTAAACAACATCCACACCAAACAACAGGTGAGTGTATTGACTGAATTGTATGTCGTTTTGACAGTTTCAATGCTTTCGTACAGTGTGGCTCCTAGTGTGGTAGTTAAGTGTCCCTGAAGAAAGTCCTGGGTTCAATTTCCCGACACAGGCAGAAAATGTTTAGCTTCTGCTATTGACAAGTCCATCAATGGGATATGCATGTCTTATTTTTATCATTCAACTACATTAAGAGATTCTTTCTGAATACGTTAACACATAATTTATATTGATTAGATAATATTTTCATTTATGAAAGCTATAATAATAAAACAAAAATGGCCAATGGGCTGGAAGGAAGAAAGTGCTATACAGGCAGCTGAGATGAAGTTCATACGCAGTGTGGCAGGTGTGACAAAGTTGGACAAGATACAAAGTAGTATGATAAGGAAGAAAGTAGGAGTAGGGAGCCTAAAGTTCAAGATGGGAAAGGAGCGACTACGATGGTATGGACATATGAGAAGAATGGAGAAGAATAGAATCCCAAGACAAGCATTTGAACTAAAGAATGATATGAGAAGAGTGGGAAGACCTCGAGATAGGTGGCAAGATCAAGTACAGGCAGATGTGGAGGAGAGAGGAGAGGAGTGGGAAGTGGTTGAAGAGAGAGAAAGATGGTGGGAGGACAGGAAAAAGTGGAGAGAGTTGGTGTTACGAGAAGAAAATGAGGAAGAAGATGAGGTGCCGAGCTTGGCAGGCCGGTGCTGATTCGGTGATGCCCAAGATTTAGGTGGAAACACTCCTTTACCCAACTAAACGATGTTGGAACAAAGTGTAGTGATATATATGAGGAGCGATGACGCAAAACGCAATATGTCCATCCAGAAAAAAAAACACAATTACAACAATAACCCAGCATTTAACTGGGACATATTGCGTTTTGCAGCAAATAGCCAAGTTTCTCATCAAATAGCATGGTAGATATAGCGTTTTCACCAGCAGAAAGTTTGTAACTATAATATCTTGATTTTGTGAAGGTTCTGAAATTCATTATTATTTTTTTTTTCGGATGGACATATTGTGTTTTGCGTCGTCGCTCCTCATATATATATATGAAAGCTAGCTGAGAGTTTTTTTTTCTTTTTTCTTTTATTTTCTTTTTCTTTTCTTTTTTCTTTTCTTTTCATTCCCCACCCCCTTTTTTTATATATTCGATTCATTCTTAAATTGCATTTAATATCCTTTTTATTTGTTGGATGAGCGTAGCGAAGATTCCATTTCACTACACTGGGAAAAAAAATCCGGAATGTTTTTTTTTTTTTTTCTTTCTTTCTTTTTGTATTTTTGTGTGTCTGTTAACACGATTCCGGCTAAACCGATACTCCGATTGTGATGAAATTTTATGGAGGCCTTCGAAATCTCTGAACTTAGAACTGCCACGTTTTTGAGCGCAATCGGGAAATTTTTTCTCATAAAAAACGCAATTTTACGATTTTTTTTCGAATTTTAAAACATTTCTTCGACTTATAACTCCTACATGCTTTATCCGATTGTAATGATTTTTTCACAGAACCTTTATTTTATGAATTAAAATATTCGTGTGAAATTTGAGCGTAATCGAAAAATTATTTCTCATGAAAATCGAAATTTTACGGGTCTTTTTTTTTTTTTTTTTCTTTCTTTCTTTCTTTCTTTCTGTATTTTTGTCTGTCTGTTAACACGATTCCGGCTAAACCAATACTCCGATTGCGATGCAATTTTATGGAGGCCTTCGAAATCTCTGAACTTAGAACTGCTACGTTTTGAGCGCAATCGAAAAATTTATTACTCATGAAAATCGCAATTTTACGATTTTTTTCGATTTTTAAAATTTCTTCGACTTATAACCCTACATGCTTTATCCGATTATAATGATTTTTTCACAGAACCTTAATTTTAAGAATTAATATATTCGTGTAAAATTTGTGCGCAATCGAATAATTATTTCTTATGAAAATTTCAATATTATGATTTTTTCCTTTTTTAAAATTACGATTAATTTAAAAAAAAAGTTAATTTTTTATTTAATTTGATTTAATTTTAAAAAAAATTTCAACAAAGTTCTGATTTTTTCACAGAACAACAGAAAATCCGCAAAACACATGGCAGCTCAATTCACCAATTACGCTCATCCAACAACGCGGCGGGACTTAAGCGTTTTCCTAGTAACACCTACATGCTTTATCTGATTGTAATGATTTTTTCACAGAACCTTAATTTTATGAATTAATATATTTGTGTAAAATTTGAGCGCAATCGAATAACTATTTCTTATGAAAATTTCATTTTTGCGATTTTTTTCTTTTTTAAAAATTACGATTAATTAAAAAAATAAAGTTAATTTTTTATTTAATTTCATTTATTTAAAAAAAATCTTCGACTAATTAATGATTTTTTCACAGAACAACAGTAAAAATCCGCGTAACACATGGCAACTTAGTGCACCAACTACGCTCATCCAACAACGCGGCGGGACTTAAGCGTTTTCCTAGTTATCAAATTTGTTGAGTATTTAATGCATTGTTGTAATATTACTATTTCAAATATTTACTTAAATGTAGTTCATTGTTGTGTCTGCATCTATGTAATTAGATTTATTTAGTTGTCCTCCTTTGTAAATCAGTTTTTATAACTGAATAGGATAGACGTTAAATAAATAAATAAAATAAATAAATAAATAAATAAATAAAAAGAGTTGTACCAAGAATTTCCGCGGAAAAAACGGTCAAACATCTTAATTAGGTCAATTAACCGAGATCATTATTGAATAATCAAACAAATTGATTTTTTTGCTGATTATCTCGCTTGTACAAGACTTTTTGGTATTAACTTTGATTCTAGTATGCGTAATAAACATTAATTTGTATATAGCCTACGTTAATTAATATCTCATTCAATAACAGTTAATTATTTGTGCATATATTGAACAGTGTATGTGGTTTTATAATGTCATTTGTACAGAAAATAACAAATGACAAATTATTGTTTTGACACGAGTTGTTCAGAGCGACCGAGGAGCAAATTTAGTTGTGTAACCTAACCTAAAAGTATTTTATTAATTACTAATTCAAAAACAAGAAGGTAACCTGAAAACGTCACGTACCGCTTTTGCGGGAACTAGTTAACGTAAAACTTTGTAATTAAATAGAATTAGATATATATATTTATTATTTACCGGTACTTTGAATTGTTTTTGATTTAAAAAATGATGTTTGAGCGAGCGTCTCCACTTGACTCTTATGGCTTGAATGTCTTTTTTTTTCTGTTACTGCTTCGGTACAGGTCGCACCGTTTCTCTGATCGACCTGAAATTTTGCACACATGTACATACCACCTATGCGGGTTGCTGTATAGTTTTTGAACAAAATCCGATCGTTGGTTATAAAAAATAAAAAAATAGGCCTAAAATAAAAAAATAAAAATGTTCCGATCGTTATGAAATTTTGCAGGGTCAATAAGTACAACATTCTCTCCTATTGTACAAATTTTCAGCTTAATCGGTCAAGACCTTAAAGACTTATTGGTATGTAACATTATGGGAATGTCGTACTCGGGTCGTGTTCCACGTACCGGTGCTCGCTCAACAACGCGACGGGACTTTAGCGTTTTCCTAGTTTAGTTTTAAGTGTTTTTCCATTGATTCTGTACACCCACTTCAATTTTTGAACTCTGTACTGTACATGTTTCTTATTATTGACTTGTGTATGTGTAAATGCTGACTTTAATAAATATTAAGGTTCCAAATTAGCAAGTCCAAAGATTGGAACATGTCAATTGCTACGCGCTTCTACAGCTGATGTCTCCGTCTGTTATATGTTAATTATCTTCCGTCTTTGTTTTACTCATTGGCATTTCGACAATGTTACAGTATACTTTAGCGTACAACTCAACAAAGTAGCATCTAGACATCCGGTGTTTCAACTGACCAAAGCGATTCAGGTTGATTTGTAACCAGTACAGTAACTTGCAGGCTATCCTGATCCAGAGTATAGTATTCCATATTCATCACAAATGTAGGTAGGGCCTATTGTTATCATTTTGCAAGTTGTTTTAAGTTAAACAATCTACTATTGTAAATTGTTTGGATGAGCAAAACAAAGACTTCAATTTCACTGACCCCTTAAAAAATTTAACTCCAATTTTTTTTTTTGTATTTTGGTCCGTTTGCTCTTTACCGGGCAAACAGCATATGCGATCTTGATGATAATTTGACAGGACCTCAAATCTCTGAACTTAGACTTGCTAGACGTTTTTTGTGTGTAACAATGCGAAGAAATTTCTCATGAATAGTGTCGTACTTTTACGATTTTTACGATTTTTAGGTGGCGATGATTTTCGTGACATTTGGCCGATTACTGAACCAACAAGGGTAGGGCTAATCAACGTTCATATTTCACATACACTTATTTATGGTTATGTGTGTTTGACGTTTGAACAAGAAAAAGTTTGCATATATAGCTCAGTAATCTATAGAAATAAGGGTTTTAATTTGAGTTTTGTGGGAGGTGTATAAATATTAAACCTTATTGTCTATTAGATTCTGGTCTGGTCCCAGCTTTTTCAACTTTTTTTTTTCCGAAAAAAGCTGTTCAATACATCACCCTATACCTAATGTCCATGTGAAATATGGAACGTTGTAGCCCCACATGTTTAGTCAGAATCCGCCAAATAGCACTAAAATATAGATTTTAGATCTTTCTCACAGCCTTGTATGAAAAACTTCACAATGAGGAGTATTTTATATCTTTAATCACAGCCTGTTACAACAATCAAAGTATCCTGAACTAGACCTATGATTGCTGTGGGGGGAGGGAAATGGGGCCGTGTCAATATGTTTTTATTATTATTTAATAAATTAAAATTACATTTTATAATTAACAAGAGCTCATCGCATCAACGTGACTAGAAAAAGGAGCGGTTGCGAACGCTTCCTATACATAACGTGTGTTACACGCAGATTGCACTGCTTATGGCTATTAGTACCATAGGGAGTTATAAAATATTAGACATAACGAAATTAACATGAGAATACAAACATCTCTTTAACGCCTAGAGTTGGGATTATATGATGTTTTACCTCTGCTTATAGTAGGCGACCTAATGACGCTGTTATGTTAGTACTTAGGACAGAAATTAGCCTAAGAGTTCTGGGTTCGAACAGCCGGGGCAAATTTTACGAGCAGTTGTTTTTAATCATAACTATGTCCTTAAAGCGGGCTTATGCTTAATTAAAACCTTATGATTCATTTCATATATAATATATTCGCACGTAGGTTTTCACGAACGTCATAGATTAATCCCATCATTTTGGTTTTAGGGTTTTTGTTCGTAATGTATTTCCTCTTCTTCTCTAAGCATGCCTATCACAAGGCTCATTGTCAGCTGGGTCGACGTTTCGGCTGATCACACAGCCATCATCAGGGTACGAAACCCTAACAGCTCAGAAAAACTACTGCTGCTGCCTCGACTGCAGACGTGGGAAATGACGCTCATAGTCGTAACAAATCAGTACCAGATGACAATTGGTCTCTTGGTGAAGGCCTGCTAGGAGAGAAGAGGAAATACTACGAGGACAAAACCGCTAAACCAAATTTGATGTATATATATATATATATATATATATATGGATTGTTGCAGTTTTTTATTATTTATATATATATATATATATATGTTATATCAAATATATATATATATAGGTATATATTAAATCAACAATTGGTACACTTGTCGGTTTATTTCGCCACGTCGATTTGACTTACCGCATGTCAACGTTTCTGACGCTCTGGTCCTTCATCAGGGACGACACTGCGAGGAGACTGAGGACCCAGAGCGGTCCAGACGTTGACATGGGTAAGTCAAATGCGACGTGGAAATACCCTTACAAGTTTACAATTGTGATTCTAATACTTCGGGCCACGAAAGCCTTAAAAACTTAATATATATATATCGTAGTATATAGTATATATGTTTTTGTCTTAAGTCGAAGAAACCATGTCTAGAAAACTTTCAGACTGTTTCTTCGACTTTCCAATTATCGCGCAGATAGGCGGTACAAGAGCCTTGAAGCTTTCGTGATCCCTCGGGAATGACTGATGTTTTAAGCTATCTTTAGGTGTAAATAATCACGCAACGTATTTATGAGAAAATAACTGTTTAATCTGCAACGTTTCAGATAAACTGAGTGTTTCCATTTTCAAGGGAAGGGGTAAAACAAACATTCGATTAAAACAACAACAGTTATAAATAAACAAATAGAAACAAAAAACACACTACCGAAGTTGCAACTTTTATTTATATATATAGACTATAATTATGTATATTATTATATATTCTAATATTGATACATATTATTATGATTATATTATTATGATATTATAGACTTTATTTTTTTTTATGCTGATTGTTGTTTTTTATTGAATTTTTGTTTACCCTTCCATTGAAATGGAACTAGTTTTTCTGAAACATTGGGATTAAAAGTTATTTTCTATAATAATGTGCGTGATTATTACCGTAAAGATACCTAATACATATATGTTTAACAAAATACGTATATTGTTTTAAGTATCTTTACGGTAAATAATCACGCACTCAGTTATGATAGAAAATAACTTTTAAATCCTCGAACGTTTCAGAAAAATTTAATCTATGTTTCCATTTTCAAGGGAAGGGTAAAACAAAATATTCCCTAAACGAACAAACAGCATTAATACAAATAAACTAAATTGAAACAACAACACACTTACCATTGGCAAACATAGAAAATTAACAAAGATCCATTGCAGTGAACCTAAATCAAATCACTTGGTTGCATTGTGGAAGTGTGAACTTCTTGTTACCAATTGCTATTTCTACAATGCAACCAAGTGATTTGATTTAGGATTCACTGTAATTCGGATCTTTGTATTTTTCTATGTTTGCGAGTAGTGTGTTTTTGTTTTCTATTTGTTTATTTTATAATGCTGTTGTTGTTATTATTGCATTTTTTGTTTTTACCCTTCCCTTGAAAATGGAACAATAGTTTTTCTGAAACGTTGGGATAAAAGTTATTTTCTATAATACGGGCGTGATTATTTACCGTAAAGATACTTAAAACTTAACCATGGATCACGAAATGCTTAAAGACAAAGACATACCAGCCTACGTAGAGTCACGTGCACCTTGAAAATGTCTGACGTAGTACGAGACGAAACGTCAGTGGAAAACGCCCAGGTTCTGCCCTGGTTCATCTTATTTTTCGACGCGGTCTTTGTACCCAAGATCCGTGTTTTTATCCTATGACGGGCGCGAAAACCTAACAACAATCCATATAATATATATGATTTGAACTTTGGTTTTATAGTAGTATGGATGTTACACATCAATACTTTTTCGATTTCGATTATCAAATGGTATTAATGTCCATTATCGAATCGAAAAAGTATCTCGATATCACCAATAAAGCCTGTTCCGATACTATAATTGGAACCTCAAGTGTGGCACATGTAGTTCAAAACAAAATACTCACGTTACCTGTTTCCAGCCTGCTTGTCATCGCTGTCGTGTGTTGTGGCTTCTGTTCCGTTATGCGACTGATAGGGTCATTCAAACATAAATCTCTATTGTCATGACACTAAGACGTGAATATCTCCATCTTTAGATGTTTATTTCAGTGCCCCATGTGTTGAACAAATTATTTTTATATTTTCGATAATCGATAATCATTTTGTTTATCGATTATCGAGAATAAATAAACGCATTATTGGATTATTGATCGATAATAACCAGATTATCGTTCACTCCCCTAATAGTAGGCGACTATGACGTGGATATGTTAGTACTTGTAGACAGAAATTAAAAGTATATAATATGATTAAATAATTATTTCTGATGGGGCTTTCTAACCGCGAAGAATAACAAGGAGGTTCCACACTTACACCCTCCCTGCCCGAACTTTCGGAGTAAGTCAATTCTCCATACTCTTCAGGCGACGTGTCGACAGAGACGTTGTTGCCGATTGGGCCCCGTCCACGGGAGGGGTCGCAGATCTGAGTCCATCCATCACGACGAGCTCATTAGATCTCTTTGTTGATGTGTACGTCACGTTCGTCGATTTATCTAGTTTAGAATTCTACTCTCGTCACAGTCCGGTTTTGTGTTGTAGTGACGTCAGGCAACAATACGTCTCTGTTTATGTGTTGACGTCACTAACATTACAGGTGTTGACAGGAAAGTTGCAATACATGTGACCTATATGCAAAATTAATATTATAAATTATAAATTTCATGACAGGTATGTAAAGGTTTTTACTCATGTACATAATAATTAGGAATGCACCAACTATCTGAAATCATATCCGATAATTCATACATTTCGATAATAATTGATAGTGAATACTGTGCAAGAGATGCTATCATAGTAGAGTGCAGACTGCCATAGCCTTACCTATGCACTATAGTATAGTCATGGACTTGTTTGAATGATAAAAAAAAATTGCTTCAGTGTTTTGGGTGGGGAAGAGATTGATAGGAGGCTGAGTAGTTAACAGCTTACCTGAAATGAGTTTGGTGTATGTGTATGAGTTAAAGGTCACATAGATATGTATTTAGGCTTTTTAGTAGCTTGGACAGTAATTAGAATAATAGTAACTACAAACCGGGGATTCAACCTGAGTAGTCCTTTTTTTAATTTTCCTATCTAAAGTACTAGTACTTACCATAAACACTGTCCCCCCCCCCCCCCCCCCCCAAATAAGTTCCTACTTATAAAGCCAAAGGTTAAACAAGTATGTATTTGTGTATACATCTATGGGACCTTTACCTCTACATCAGACACTATCAAAACCTCTTATGAAGGTAGGTTAACTGTTGGCTCCTAGCGATCCTATCAAACTTTTTCCCCACCTCAACACTAAACCGAGCCTACTATAGGAGCACTAGCAACAACCCAAGCAACAAAAGCATGCTTCTAGAATTCACACTATATCCTTGACCGAAAAATGAGGTTTTTTACTTTGTTTTCAAAGTCCAATCTTGACCACAAAACGGAGCCTGGAGGCTGTTTGATTTTTATTTTTTATTTAAAAGCAAAAAAGTTTTGTGCTTGAGCCATTTTTCTGTCGCTATTCCAATATAGGACTGCCATCCTTTTCTTATCCTCGCGCATTTCATTGTTGTCAGGGAGTCATATGTCACTTTTGAATGGCGGCAGCACTAAAGAATGCGCTCTGTCTTTGGTCTTTCTAAATTACACAGTTTTACAGGTGGCCGGTTCATCTGTAATGTAAAGCAGGTGCAGGTGGGTTGCAGACGTCGTGTCCGGGCTGCAAGCCGGAAATGCTGGGCGGTGGCCGTCTTTCCGACCAGCTCTTTTGTCTGGCCGCTTTCTTGAGTAGCTGGTCTCACCCAGTTCTTTAGTGCGTTACGGTCTTCTTCTGTGGTGTTCTGAGGATCTTTTTGTGTTGATTTGATCTTAGTTTTGACAATTTTTGAAGGAGAAGAGGCGCCGCTGGTGGTTGCGGTGCTTTTGTGGCACTTGTGCCAAGTAAGTCCTGCTTTTCAGTCCCATGATCTGCAGTGGCGGGATCCATTGAGCACTCTACCAGACCAATATTGTTTCGAGAAATAATGAAATCAACCTGTTAGTATTTATTCAGATACATATTATTTTTATTCATTGGTGTGTATCCTTAAATGGAATATATTTAAAATGATAAGTTAACTATTTAATATGCCTTGTATTTTATTCTGTCCTTTAGTATGTCGTATTGCCGCGACTTGGTGGAGTCTCCTACTTCCACATCCGGACCATCAATCAACCCGTAAGATCACTGGACGGACGCATTGACCATGAGACTCCAAGAACCTAGAGCTAGATCATCTGAACTAAATCATAAAAGCCACTCATAGGAACTTCTTCATAGTAGAAAACCAAACGTTGGTGTGGAATTCGTGTTCCCTGACGGTCTTTACCATGCATGAAGAGGAAGCAGGCATGATTTGATGTTATGGCGGCTTTCCTTGTTCTGCAGCCATTAGTATTATTAACAAGTAAACTGGAGATAAAACTTGGCATAACTGATAATAAAGGACATCTTATTCTCCTTTTATATCAATTTTCAATATTTATCATGCTGAGATCTATCCAGAAAATGGCATAGTTTTTGGTGTGTTTGACCATTTTTGACAGTGTATTCTAAATTACTAAATAGTTTTGAATTTTATTTTGTTTTATTTTCATTATAAAATTAATGAACAAAGTGGCTATGGATAGATGCCTTCATTAATTTTCAATTTTCACACAGATTATGTAGAAAATTCAGTAGATGTAGTAGATCTTAAAATTGCCTTAAGGAAATTTGTATGGCGCGAATAAATGAGTAGGCATGACCTACGTCGCTCCTTACCTGCTAGTTTATGCAATTTGTTTTAGCTGGTATGGTGCTCGGGCCGCGAACTCTGTTCACACTAGGCTAGGACTAGATAGAAGGCTTCCTGCTGGCAGTACCCCTTGTTTTGGCATGGTCTCAAAATCAAAGATCGTAGTGCTATGCTGCCAGTCGTATGTAAAACTCTCAGACGACCTAGATGATAGACGGGAAGTGTCCGTCGCCACGCAGAACAGACCTTCTAAACCAAGAATTCTTCACATAGAAACTCAAGTACGATGACTGGGTCAAGACGAGAGACATCATTCTGGTAAGTCATCTCTTCGCGCCTTCATCGCCAAAGCTACTTCAAAAGTGTCCAAACTAGTGATTTAAAAGTCATACACTCTGTTCTAATGGGCTTCAAGGTTACAACCCTACTGTTCAGAACAAGTTACCGTACGCTAACACAGAAGAGTATCTAGGCGAAACGGTAGTCGCGCGGCAGTACAAGCGAACGCGATGCTTAGGAGCGCGACGCGAACTCCGCCTTTATACACCTACAGACGTTGGGGGTTTTCAGCTATCTGCACACAGAGCCGCCCGAAAAAAAGGTACAATCTTGAACTCGTATTGACCTGGTATGTGGTCCATGACATACAAAAAAAAAATTCACCTTCGATCCGACAACTGGCGTTCTGTGTTAAAAAAGGCTCTCGAGACATCGTCAACTTCTTAAAGGCTGGCTTTGGCTGTGGCTGGTGGTTGGGTGGGTGGGTGGGTGGGTGGGTGGGCATTTCTCCGCGGAGGTTCTTTAGGGCGCTAGCAGAGAACACGGTAAAATCTAGAGACTATGAAACTTGGACTTCACACTTAGGTGTATTTCAGACAGCAGTGCCGTTTGCTTTCAAACCATAAATCGGGTAACAGGGGACGCGGAGAAAATCAAGGAATTTGGATGATACTCAAAACGCGTAATTACCAAGGCGTGGTATATTTGTACGAAGACTTGAAAATTTAACAATGCTGTATTAACGCATTATAATATCTTGCGTCCGAAAACACAAGGGGCTAAATTGTATGACCATAGGGGCCCAAAAATGCTCAAAAACCTATCTGAACTTTAAGAATGATCATTCCAAAGAAACCGCTACAACTGAGAGTGTTTCAAACGTGGGAATACTTGATATCTCTTCATTCTTTTATCACTTTTGATATGGAAAGCAAATTGGTTAACTGTACCGGAAAAAAAACAAAATTATCAAAGTAGGTATTCCGTACGTCTTATGAATAATACGCTAGTACCGAGTGAAAACGGTTCATGTCTTAGAACTTTAGAAACTTTGGGGCCAACCCACTCAGATGTAAGCCTTCAATAAGCAAAACATGAGGGCTAATTGGGACCGGGGAAAATCAAATCAAAATCAAAATCAAAACGCGTAATTACTCAGGCGTAGTAATTTGTACAAGCTTGAAATTAAACAATGCTCCTAACATTATAAAATATCAAGTTGTCTTATCTAGTGCGTTTGGTCTTGTTGTTAGCGTATATGCTTCCAATGCAGAAGGGCCAGGGTTTCGATCCCGCTAAAGTCAGAAGTTTTTTAACTCTGATTTGGACTTAAGTCTATCAGTTTCTTGTCTTAGGAAGTTTGTGAAACGGTGACTTTGAGCGTCCTAGCTAAAATGCAAAACGCGTATTACTCCGGGGGGGCGTAGTAATTTTGTAACACAAGCTTGAAATTAAACATGCTCATTAACCATATATAATATCTAGTGCTTAGGCTAGTGCGTTGGTCTTGTTGTTAGCTGTATCTGCTTCCACGATGCAGAAAGGGCCATGAGGTTCGAGTTCCGCTCAGTCAGAAAGTTTGTTACTTCATGATTTGGTCTAAGTCTATGAGTTCTTGTCTTAGGAGTTTGTATAACGGTGACTTTGAGCCGCGTCCTAGGCAAAATACAAAATACGCGTAATTACTCAGGCGTAGTAATTTGTATACAAGCTTGAAATTAACGATGCTCTTAACCATTATCGAATATCTAGTGCTTATGCTAGTGGCGTTGGTCTTGTTGTTAGCGTATCTGCTTCCAATGCAGAAGGGCCGGGTTCGATCCCTACAAGTCCGAGTTTTTAACTTGCTGATTTGGACTTAAGTCTAATCAGTTCTTGTCTTAGGAGTTGGTAAACGGTGACTTCGGAGCCTGTCCTAGCAACGAGCACCTAATAAAATTTCAAGTTGTTCTGGGATCGGCTTGTTGATTCTGGCGTTGATCCGCGATGTTTCGCACTGTCGCATACCACTGATTGATATTTTCCTATTTAAAAATATCGATTGCTTTGGTGGTTATCGCTCACTCGTCGATTGTGCGCGGGGCCTGGCAGGGTCTGCTTGGTGCGCTTTGATTTAAAAGTTCCCCGCACTGAAAATCAGTTGATATATTAACTGTAGTGGGTAGACTCTAAATAAAATTTATTTATTTAGATTTATTCTAGAGGGAGTATCTTTGGGGGACCGTGGGCAAAAATGCTAAAAAAAACAGACATTTTAGAACTTACTAACAAATTTAAATCATTGATCAAAGTCCATCATTCACACCTTGATAGCGGAACGAACAACAAAAGATTTGATATGCCCCGCCAAATACAAAATTTGTAAAAAAGACGCAGCCAAGCTCTCCTTCAAAGTCTGTCAGCTAGTGATATGGCTGTGAGATATAGAAGTTGAGGCCAAGCTTTTTTATTCTTTCTCCTAGTTTCGCTTTGAAAATATGTAAGTAATCATTTCGCCTGTTGACGAGCGCCATACCTAACGATTTTTGGTAAAAAGTAAAATTTTTAACCGAAATCATAAAAAATGACTTGGCCATTGATTGGTTCATGGCCAAGAATTTTTTATTATTTCGAGATTTAAAAATTTTACTTTTTACCACTAAATCGTTGGCTTGGCGCTCGTCAGACTAGGCGAATATGATCTACATATTTTCAAAGCGAAACTAGGGAGAAAGATATAAGCTTGGCTCACTTCTATATCTCACAGCATTCCGGCGGGCGAAGCCTTTTGAGAGAGCTTGGCTGGGCCCGTCTTTTTTAGCAATTTTTGGCTTTTGGGGGATTAAATATACAACTCTACCTACAAAAACTTGTAAGTAGCCTACCTAATACATTAATTGTAAGGTGAAGGGGGAAGGAATCGCAAAATTGTAAGCATTTCAGTGAAATTTTCTTTTAAACTTACGTACAATGAACTAGTTTGAAATTCATAACCAGTTTGCTCACGGCAGAGATCTGAGCCTAGATACCCTTAAGGATTAGAGTGACCTTGGACCACTTTGGGTCCTTCACCTGTCAATCTGCTTTCAGTCAGGATTAACTGATTGGTAGGTTCAATTTTCTGGTGAATTTTTGTCTAAGGTCTTACATCAGATAAGTCGTTACCAATTTAAAGTAACTCAAGTAAGTAAAAAATAAAATAAAACGGAGGTGGTCATAAGAACCTTAGAGCTAGTAATATTGTGTAGTAGGGAGCCCATTGGGTTCGCTCTACTTGGGGGGAGGCCAACATGAACAGGCTCGCTGACTGGCGGACTCTCGGGCCAAGAAGTTGTAAACGACTAAACAGTGCTCGAAAAGATAGTTGATACTGACTAAAACGTGCGATTTTAGATATTTATTTTACAATTTTCCCTAACAACACCCGCAAGGTACTCTCGGCCGGGGATAATTTGGTGCGCAACCTCCACATTCGCCTATCCAGCAGAACGAAAACAATAGGCCAAGCTTCTGGGACGCGAATTTTTTCCGACAGTGGCAGATTAAAAAACAAAGAAATGCTGGAAATTATGGGGAAATATGGACCGGCTTGTCCGATGTCCGTACGGGAACCCCGGCACAAAGTGGACTCACACGGACAGTGGCTTTCCAACAATTTTATTTTTAGTGTCTGTTAATTTCATTTCTGGGGTGCCGATCAGGATTTTGTACAAACTAGGGTATAAACTTCTGATTAACGCGAAAATGATCGTGTTTCGATGCTGGTTTTGAATGCAAGCGCGGTTTCAAATTTTAAATTCGGTTTCATTTTTTTATTTTAAATTTTTTTTTTTAAATTTTTCTATGTTATCTGGACAGTATTTTCAAAATCGAGATCGCGGCTTCACTCAAACAAGGGAAGAAGCTCATGCCTAAATAAGATTAGGTTTATACTCATAAACAGTGTACCAAGATAAGAGCGTTAAAGTGCTACGTATGGGTGATGGTAGCTATGCTACTGTGAAATTGAATATGCTAGGTGGCGTTCGTGAAACGCTTTTTCTCTATTCGTGTTGAATGGATGAGCTTTTTTGTAAGTTTTTTGATCCCTATATCGCTGGGATCTCTACTTTTTCAAGACCCATTGTAAAAAGATCATATATCATTTTACTTTAAAAGTAGTTCTAGTGGATTAATCTCGCTTAAACAAGGCATAGGGCGTATGTTTTACGATGGAGGAATTTCAATACGGTATTGAATACGATCCTGACTCTAAAACGAATCCTATGTAACTCACTTAGAACTAGGATGCCAGGATTCGTTGGATCCAATCCCCGCAAATGGCTGTGATTGAATTGATAATATCGTATCGAAAACAAGCATGTTAAACATTTTGAGATTGGATTGAGTTGCACAGCATACACACGAGCACAGCTAGTTCTCGCAAAGAACCGCTTAGATTCGCATTAGTTTGCTATTGAAAACGGATCGAATCCCTGTTCAATTTCATGACATGTAATGCTCACAGAACTCAGAATCGCAATCCTTAATACCAATGCAGTAATTTCAAGTCTCTGCATGTAACCTAGCTGATGCACACACTTGAGACTAATGGGCGTTTTCCATTGGGCTCGCACTCGGTGCGCACTGGATTGCCACTTGTCTTTTGCTATTTGTTCGTTTTGTGTATGTATTATCTGAGTGGAGGTAACAACAATGACATCTCTGCACTTGCCGAGTGCATGCCAATAGAAGAATGCCATAGACTATATAGCCCAATATGTTTTTGGTATACAAAAAAGTCAGACGAAGTAATTATGGCACTACTTCCGATTTTTTATTCATCAATTAAATGGTGTCACTTCTATGAAGGTACACAGATTTGAGTTTGATTTGCAAGCGATTTTACGGAGAAATTATTCATGTCGTCAATCATCTCGGAAAACTACATTGTTTATAAATGAGTTTACTAGGGGTGGGCGAACGTTCGAAAAGTCGAGCCGAGCGAGCTTTTTATGAAGCTCGGCTCGCGCTCGCTTTTTTAAGCTCGAGTTCGGTTTTTTATCAAAACGTCTGAACTTAAAGCGCACTTCGTCTTGAATATTACGCCAAACACGCCATAAAACTGATTGACTACATCGTTCGCTGTGTAATAAAACAACAAGCAGCGATCGCCTACTGGAATTTTTCCAATCAGCTGATTTCCAAGTTCCAGCGGCCCTTGAAAAGTTCTCCGTTTTGTCACGCCATGACGTCACGACGAAGCTATCTGTTTAGAGAGGCAAGGTGCGCATCTTTGATTGGCTCGGACCAGTCACAATTTCACAGCAAGTTCGTCGTGCTAGGGTCGGCAACATAACAACACGAAACTTAGAAATATTTTGCTTCTTGATCTACGAAGTACCAACATCTATTGAATCTTCATCAGGCGGGTAATTTGAAAATACGCAAATTTGAATAAAATAGTTTGCATAATTGAATTTTTTATTGACGAAAATGGACCTTTATTTTGAGCTTTTATATTTAAATTACTAGGCAAACGCTATAGTCCGCCGCGTTGTTGATTGAGTCGTAATTGGTGCGTTTGGAACTGCATGTGTTATGCGAATTTTCTGTTGTTCTGGGGGGGGTGGCAAAATCATTACTAAGCTCTAATTTAAAACGAAAAATTAAATTGAATTAAATTAAAATTAACTCTAGATTATTTTTAATTTCTTGTTATTAATCATGCAGTAATTTGTTAAAAAGAACAAAATCGTAAATTGCGATTTTTTATAAGAATTAATTTCTCAGATGCGCTCGAATTTTACAAAACTACTATATGCATTCATAAAATAAAGTCTGCGAAAAATCATTAGCAATCGGAATAAAGCATGTAGGTGTTATAAAGCAAAGAATTGTTGTAAGAAAATGAAAAAAACCTGTAAATTTGCGTTTTTTATGTATAAATATTTTTCAATTGCTGCTCAATTTCACAAAAATTATCTAAGTCATTAAAATAAAGGTTCTGTTTAAAATCTTAAAATCGGATAAGCAATGGAGGTGATATAAGTCGTAAGATGTTTTTTAGAAAATCGGAAAAAATCGTAAAATTTCGTGAATTTCATGAGAAAAAATTTTAAACGGATTGCGCTCAAAAACGGCAGTTCTAAGTTCAGAGATTTCGAATAGGGCTCTCTTGAAAATCTTCATGCGCAATCGGAGTACGTTTAGTCCAGGAATCGTTTGGACAACAGACAAAATACAAAAAAAAGAAAAAAAAAAAAACATTCCGGATTTTTTTCTCCAGTGTAGTGAAATGAATCTTCGCTTCGCTTCGCTGCTACGCTCAGCTACGCTCGATAAATCCAAAATGTTGTTTATAACTTTTTTTTTAAATGGTGAGCTTTATATTTCAAATTATTTTTTTTAAAAATACATTTTTTTAAAGAAATTTAAATATGTCTATTACGTTTACAGTATAATAATGGATATTTTGTAAAAGTTCGGCTCGAGTTCGAGTTCGAAAATTTTTGGTTCAAAAGTTCGAGTTCGGCTCGAAAGTCAAAAACTCTGGTTTAGCCGCACCCCTTATGGTGGTATATATAGATATATATATGTAGTGTAGGTTTCGCCTTCAATCAAGTCAATACTATATATTATATTTAGACGAGGGTAGCGCAGCAACTGAAGTCTACAATCACTTAACCGGAACCTTTATCCCTGTTTTATTGTCCGTCAGTGAGGGAGTGAGTTCGGCTCTAGGAACAGCTAACAGATTGCGCTGAATTTTTAACAGACATCCGGTACAAGCATTCATGCAGTTAACATATTGAGCAAAATCCGTTACGATTTAAACTCATAAGAAATAACTTATTGAAAATAGGCTGAGTCACATTTAATTTAACTCGCCCGGTGGGCGAGTGATTTTTTTGGTGAGCCGTAACATAAAGTGCGTACATTACGTTTCAAACTACGCAATAAACAAATATGTGGCGGTATTAACAAGGAGTATGATAACCCAAACAAGAACACAAACTAATCCTCTGCAGACAATTCAAAATAGAGAAGAATGGTGTGCGCTGCCTTTTTTCAAGAACGCTGGCTTAACAGATACACACGTGGCCCGTTTTATGACCACAGGAGGAAACTAAATTCGATGTTTTGTTCTGTTTGTAGAGATATGCTAGAGCGTAGGAGTAGTTAAACAGGTCCATTTGTAAAGGGTAGCCAAATATTACGTTATTAATTATTATGCACGAATTACGTATTGTTAGTTATAGTAGTACTAGTAGTGGTTTGGAGTAGTTTTTTTTGGTTCATTTGGATTACGTACGCCTCAACCGTTGGCATAGGGAATAGCGGAGCTAGTGTTTTATTTGAGGGGGGGGGGCTAGTAAATTACGAAGAGCACTCGCCCTGGCGAGTGCTAAATATTTTAAAATTCGAGCCCTGTGTATAATAACAATTATCAAGTAACGTATTGATCACTTGTCAACCGATCACACTATCAATGCGTTCAAGAAAGCCTTACAAAAGTAAAGAGAAGCCGACGCAAATTAAAACTTAAAAAAGCTCATCCATCAATGCAACCAAAGATAGCGTTCGTGAAGCGGCCTAGTATACAGCCATAGGGCAAGTAGCATTGCATATTGTCCACTGAGTCATCACATCATATTAATTTAATAGTTTTCTGATATATTAAGGAGGATGGGCATGTAGAGAGTAGAAGATAGATTGATTGATTGATTGAGGTCTTTAAATTAAGGCGGGATTAAGGTTAGTGAAGCCAAGAGAGAGAGAGGAGAGAGAGAGAGAGAGAGAGAGAGAGAGAGAGAGAGAGAGAGAGAGAGAGACATACAACAAAACAAATGAGTCCTAACTGTTGTGTTGTTTTGTTACAGATCCAAGCAGAAAGAGTCTTCTCTCCATGTCCGTAGTGCTGAAGTGTGCTCAAACACGGCGTTATCCCTACACCAGGCACAGGTAGGATAAAAAATGTTTATGAAATAGCACGCACCTTATTGGGGTTGGGTCTATTGGCCAGAAGACACAAGTTACTCTGAAAATAAACAAACATTTTTCCAAGTTTATTTACTTATTAAAACTTTAATACAGTTTGGGCCTTATGCACCAAATCACCATTACAGCGCGACAATAATCTATCTTTTAATTTATTTCGTGGTTGAAGAGGTGCACTCGTACTGGGCTTTAGCCATAAATGCCATGGCACAGAACCGCCGTTTACACGGCAAATCTAATTTTATAAGTTACCGGCTTTACCGAGGGTGCTGTTACACCGAAAATAAACCCAACCAGTTAGGTAGTACGACGTCGTGTGGATCTCTACACTAGATACGTAAAAAGCCGAATGCGCTGTACGCAAAAAATTCGAGCAAAAAGTCAATATCGGTGATTAAATCCTGTCCAAATAAGAATTTTTTGAAGGAAAAATTGCGATGTCGCTGAATTTTTGCAGAGACCTTCCTTAAATGATACTTATGAAACTAATAGCTTAAAACTCCCGCTACTAATCGACTGGATCTTTGGCGCCATATTGGAAAATGGCGCCAAAGTGGTTGATTATCGAATGATCTCCTATTGTTGGAGATGGACAAAATGTTTCAATGGCAAAAATATTCCCCATTTATCTTCCTACAAAAAGGGTATCTTCTAATAGTTTTGGAAGGGCAAAGTTACGTCACAAAAACCGTGGTTAGTATGTGCTCATTGGGTACCGCTAATTTCTCTAATTTTGCACGCCAGCATCAAACAATGCCCGGTAAATTTCGGAAAAAAAAATAGTTGAATATACAAAGGACTTTTGTAGCGGGGTTCATGATAGGCTTCCATTAGTATTTTAAAAATCAGGCGGCAAAATCGGATTTTGCATTTACCCCGGAATTTGGGATTTTTCCATGTTGGGATTTTCTCAAAAAAGCGTATTTGACTGTCCTATTATTAGCACTAAATAGCTTTGGAGGAAATTCTTCTACGCACTTGAAGCGACGTAATAATGATCCATTACAATTAAAGATTAAAGTCCAATATGGCTGCTTATTCCTCCTAATATTCACATATGAATACTGTTTCGTGCTTATTTTTACACTCTTTTGTTACATATTCACTTTGATGATTGTGGATATTGAGGAAGTAGCTGCGAGTGGGCGCATATTGTGTTAAAGCTTTGGGGTTATAATCGGAATATTATTTTAAGTCATTTTCAGTGTGCATAGAAAGAATTTTCGTCCAAAGGGCTTATTAGTGCTTAATAATTGGACTAGTCAATACGGCTGTTTTTGAGGAATATGCCAACAATGGAAAAACCAAATTCCGGGTAATGCTAAAATCCGATTTTTGCCGACCTGATTTTTAAAATACTAATGGAAGCTTTCATGAACCACCGTACAAAAGTCCCCTGTTTTGTATTTTCAATTCGGAGTTGTGACACCAAGAGAATTTACCGGGCATTGTTTGATGCTGGGGCGGTGAAAATTAGGAAATTAGCTGGTACTCCAATGAGCACCATATAGAACCACGGTTTTGGTGACGTTACCTTTGCCCCTTTCCAAAAACATAAAGATACCTTATTTGTCGGGAATATAAATGGGATAATTTTTGCGCATTGAAACATTTTGTCCATCTCGGCAGACCATATGGAGATTATTCGATCTCGAACACTTTTTGGCCTGCCATTTTCCCATACTGGCGGCCAAGCTCCGAGTCCGATTGTAGGGGGTTTTTAGTATGTTCATAAGTATCATTTAAGGAAGGTCTCTGCAAAAATTCAGCGACATCGCAATTTTTTCCTTCAAAAATTCTTATTTGACAGGATTAATACCGATATTGACTTTTTTGCTGAATTTTTTGCGTAACAGCGATTCGGTGTAGAGATCCACACGGTCGTACTACCTAACTGTTTGGTTATTTTCGGTGTAACAGCACCCTCGGTAAGCGGTAACTTATAAAATTAGATTTGGTGTAACGGCGTTTCTGTGCCACGGCATTTATGTGCTAAAGCCCATACCGAGTGCACCTTTCAACCGAAATAAATTAAAAGTATAGATATTTCGGGGGGGGGGGGGGGTGATATGGTGATTTTGGTGGCAGAAGGCCAAACTGTTTTCAGTTTAAAGTAATAAACTTGGAAAAAATGTTTTGTTTAGTTTTTCCAAGTGAGCTGTGTTTCTGTGGCCTAATAACCCACGCCGCCATTAGAGTGTGGTGCTAATTTCATAACATTTTTTATCTTTACCTGCTGCCTGGTGTAGGGATACCTCCGTGTTGGCAGCTCATCACTTCAGCAGCTACGGACATGGAGAGAAGACTCTTTCTGCTTGGATCTGTAACAAAACAACACAACAGTTAGGACTCATTTGTTTTGTTGTATGTCTCTCTCTCTCTCTCTCTCTTTCTCCTCTCCTCTTTCTCTCTCTCGCTCTCTCTCTCTCTCTCTCTTGGGCATATCACTAACCTTAAATCCGCATTAAAAAAAATTAAGACTCTCAATCAATCAATCAATCTCTCTCTCTCTCTAATGCCCATCCTCCTTAATTAGAAAACTAATTAAATTAATATGAGTGGATGAGTGGAACAATATGCAATGCTACTTGCCCTATGGCTGTATACTAGGCCGCTTCACGAACAGGTAAAAGTAATCTTTTGTTGCATTGATGGATGACTTTTTCAGTTTTAAGTTGCGTAGGGAATAATCTTCTTATGTAAGTGCTTTTTTGAACGGCATTGTAGTGATCGTGGACTAAGTTTTCAATTGTTAGCTTGATAATTGTTTATTATACACACAGGGGCTCAATTTTAAATATTTAGCACTCGCCAGGGCGAGTGCTCTTGTAACTTTACTAGTTCTCGAAATTAAAAACACTAGTCGTTAGTCTATTACCCCACGGTTGAGGCGTCCAGATCTCCGGAAATACAGCCAAAAAAAACTACTTCCGAAACCACTACTAGTACTACTATAACTAAAATAGCGTAATTCGTGATAAATAATTAATAACGTAATATTGGCTTAGACCCTTTTACAATGGACCGTGTTGATCTCCTCCGTTAGATATCTCCTGCCACAGAACAAAACATCGAATTAGTTGTGGTCAAATCGTGGCCACGGGTGTGTTTTCTGTTAGCCAGCGTTCTGAATAAAAGGACGCACACCATTCTTCTCATATTTTGCATTGTCTGCAGTAGGATTAGGTTTCTGTTTCTTGTTTGGGTTTCAACTCCTTGTTAATACGCGCCACATATTTGTTTTATTGCGTAGTATTTGAACGTATGTACGCACTTTATGTTAGCGGCTCACCAAAAAAATTCACTCGGTCCCGCCGCGGCGAGTTAAGATTAAAGTGTGACTGCCTATTTTCAATAAGTTAATTATCTTATGAGTTTAGAATCGTATACGGATTTGCTGCATACTGTTATGTAAACTGCTATGAATCTTGTACCGATGTCTGTTAAATTTCGAGCGCAATCTGTTTAGCGTTCTAGAGCGAAACTCCCTCCCTCAATGACGGACAAATTGAAACAGGTAAGGTGCGTTAAGTTTGAATTGTAGACTTCAGTTGCTGAGGGCGCTCCCTCGTCTAAATATAATATTAGTATGTGATTGATTGAAGGGAGAATACTATACCTATATATATTATATACATTACACCTATTAGGGTGGGCAACGCCATGTTTTTTGACGTTTCGAGCCGAACTCGAACTTTTGACCCAAAAATTTTCGAACTTCGAACTCGAGCGCGAACTTTTGAAATCCTTATGTATTCTGATAACGATAGACGAATTTTTAAATTTTTTAAAAAAAAGGTATAAGAAAAGAAAATAATTATGAATAGTAAAGCTCAATATTTAAAAAAAAAAGACAAGTTTAAAAAATTTTTGGATTAGGCGTGCGAGCGTAGCGAGCGATAGCGAAGTATTCCATTTCACTACACTGGAGAAAGACAATCCGGAATGTTTTTTTTTTTTTCTTTTTTTTGTATTTTTTTGTCTGTTGTCCACACGATTCCGGCTAACCGATACTCCGATTGCGATTGAATTTTAAAGAGGCCTTCTGAAATCTCTTAACTTAGAACTGCCAAGCTGGAATACGCGTTGTTGAGCGCGATCGGAAAATTTTTCTCATGTAAAATCGCATTTTACGTTTTTTTTTTCGATTTTTTAAAAATTCCTTCTGACTTATATCACCTGACATGCGTTTTTCCGGATTTAAAGATTTTTAAACAGAACCTTTATTTTATAGAACTTAGAAGTTTTGTGAAATTTTGAGCGCAATTGAAAAATATTTATCATAAGAAAACGAATTTTACAGTTTTTTTCTTTTTTTAAACAATTCCTTTGACTTATAACACCTGACATGCTTATCGCGATTGTAATGATTATGTTTTCGCAGAACGCTTTATTTTATGAATGGCATATATTAGTTTAAAAATTTGAGGCGCAATCGAGAAATTAATTCTTATAAAAATTCGGCAATTTTTACGATTTTTTTTAACACTTACGAGTAATTTAAAAAGAATTCAAAAAATAGTTAATTTTTAATTTTAATTCAATTTAAATTTTTTTTTATTATGACTTAGTAATGATTTGCCACAGAAACAATCAGAAATTCGCATATACACATTGCAGCTCAACACGCACGATTGACGCTCATGCCAACAACGCGGGCGGGACTTAGGGGCGTTTTCCTAGTAATTTAAAATATATAAAGCTCAAAATAAAGGCTCCATTTCGTCATAAAAAAATTCAATTAATGCCAACTATTTTTCCAATTTTGCGGTATTTTCAAATTTCCCGCCTTAAGATTCTAATAATGTTTGGTAGCTTCCCGTAAATGATCAAGAGGCAAATTTCTAGTTTGTGTGTTTGTTATGTTTGCCGGACCTTGCACGACGAGTGTGAATTGTGACGGTCAGGGCCAATTCACAGATGCGCATCCGCCTTCTAACAGATAGCTTCGTCGTGACGTCATGGCGTGACAAAACGAGAACCTTTTCAAGGCGTTGTTGGGGGAAAACTTGGAAAATCAGCTGTTTGCAAAATCCAGTATGGCGATCGCTGCTTTGTTGTTTTATTACGCGAACAGATGTAGTCAATCAGTTTTATGGCGTGTTTGTTGGCGTAATATCAAGGACGAAGTTCGTTAAAAAGTTCGAAGTTTTGAGTAAAAACACGAACTCGAGCTAAAAAGTCGAGCGGCGAGCTCGATTCTTCAAAAGCTCGGACTGCCGGGCTCAGATTTCGACGATTCGCCCACGCCTGCTAGTAAACTTCTATTGTATAAACAATGTATTTTTTCCCGAGATGATTGACGACATGAATAATTTCTCTCGTAAAATCGCTGGCAATCAAACTCAAATCTGTGTACCTTCTAAGAAGTGACACATTTATTTGTATGAATACAATTACGGAAGTAGTGATAATAACTCGTCTGACTTTTTTATACCAAAAACAATATTGGGCTTATTTAGTATATGCTATTTTCTATTGGCATGCATCGGCAAGTGTGGCAGAGATTTCGTATTGTTGTTAACGCTCGCACTGACTAACATCACTGAAAAGCTGAAGCAAATGAAAAGACCGTGGCAATCCAGTGCGCACCGACGTGCGGCCTAATGGAAAACGCCATTAGTCTACAGTGTGGTGCATTAGCTATGGTTTACATGCAGGATTCTAATTCTGCATTGGTGTATTGGATGGATTCTGAAGGTGAGGCATTTACATGTCCATGAATTAACCAGGGATTCGATCCGTTTTCATAGCAAACTAATGCGATCATAGCGGATGATCTTTGAGAGATCTGCTGTGGCTGGTGTATGGCTGTGCACTCATCGCAATACTCAACACTGTTTACATGCTTGTTTTTCGATAGCGATATTTCAATCCTAATCACCAGCATTTGGGGATTGGATCCAACCTCGATCCATAGTTCTAAGTGGTTACATTGAGATGTTTTTAGAGGTAGGATCGATTTCAATACCGATTTGGAGATCCTCCATCGTAAACATAGCTATTGTTGTTTAGCGAGATAATACACTAAGACTAGCTTTAAAGTAAATATATATGAAATTTTTACAATGGGTCTTGGACAAAAGTAGAGGATCCCACGCATATGACAAATAACTACAAAAAAGCTCATGCCATCAACACGACTAGAAAAAGCGTTCACGAAGCCACCTAGATATTCAATTATCTACAGTATGTCGCTCATCCCATCTGATCACTTAAAGCTCTTATCCTTGGAACTTTTTATGTTAAACCCTATTATTATGAGAGCATCTATCCCTGTTTGAGTGAAGCCGCGATCTCGATTTGAAAATACTGTCGCATAAAGGAAGATAACATGAGACAAAAATTAAAAAAAATTTAAAATAAAAAAAAAAAAAATGAAACCGATTTAAATTTGAAACGGTTTTGCATTCAAACCAGAAATGCGGGGGGGGGGAAACGATTCCGGTTAACCTGAAGTTTATCCCTAGTTTGTACCAAATCCTGGATGGCGCCCCGAAATGAAATTACATACTAACATAAAATTGTTGAAAGTCCACTTTCCGGTGGTTCACTTAGTGCGCGGTCCCGTCCGATTCGGACAAGCGTGTCCATGATTTCCTGCATATTTCCAGCATTTCTTGTTTTTGAAATCTTCCACTAGTCCGGAAAAAAATTGGTCCCAGAAGATTGTGCCTCTTGTTTTTCGGTGTTGCGTGCACAGAAATTTCGCCGTAGAGTACCTTGCGGTGTAGTGGAAAAATTGACAATAAATGTCTAAAATGCTAACTGTTTTGAGTCAGTATCACTATTTTTAGGAGCACTGTTTAGTGTTTGCAACTTCTTGCCCGAAGTCCGGCGCAGTGCAGCGTGAGCCTGTTATGTTTGCCTCAAGTAGGAGCGCCCAATGGCTCCCTCTAGCACACCTTATTATGCTCTAAAAAGGTAACTTTGACCTACACTCTATTTTATTTTATTTTTGACTTACTTGAGTTACTTGAAATTTGGTTAACACTTATACTTGATGTAAGACCTTAGACAAAAATTCACAGAAAATTTGAACCTCCAATCAGTTAGCCTGACTGAGGGCAATTGACAGGTGAAGGACCAAATGGGTCCAAGTGTCACCTAATCTTAAGGTAAGGCTCCATCCTGTGTGAGCAAACTGGTTATGAATTTTCAACCTAGTCACTATGCTACGTATTAAAGAAATATTTCACTGAAATGTTACAATTTTGCTGCCTTCCCCCTTCACCTTACAATTAATGTATTAGTAGGCTACTTACAAGTTTTTGTAGGTAGAGTTGTATATTTAATGCTCCGACTGCCAAAATACGAATAAGTTGTAAAAAAGTGACGGCTAGCTCGAAGCTCTCCTTCAAAAAAAAAGGTCTTACGTCTGGTGAATGCTGTGAGTATAAGAAGTATGAGCCTAATGCTTTTCTATCGTTCTCCCTACGTTTCGCTTTGAAAATTATGTAAGATCATATTTTCAGCCTGTTGACGAGCGCCGTAAGCCACGATTTTTGTGGTAAAAAGTAATAATTTTTAAACTCGAAATCAATAGAAAGCAATTCTTGGCTCATGTAACCAAATTCAATGGCCAGCTCATTTTTTGATTTCGAGTTTAAAAATTTTAGGCTTTTTTACGCACAAAAAATCGTTGGCTTGGGCGTCTCTTGCGACAGGCGAAATGATCTTACATATTTTCAAAGGCGAACTAGGGAGTAAAGATAAAAAGCTGGCTGCACTTCTATTCTCACGCATTCACATCCGAAGATTTTTTGAGGAGAGCTTGGCTGCCTTCTTTTTTACAAATTTTTTGTATTTTGGGGGGATATCACATCTTTTTGGTTGTTTCGCTTCGCTATCAAGGTGTGAATGAGGGAGCTTGAATGATTAATTTGTTTAAGATTTCAAGTTGTTTTTTTACGATTATTTTGGGCTCTTCACGGTCCCACCACAGATTACCCTTAAATAATGATAAATAATTTTTAATTTAGAGTCTACCCACGTCAGTTATATATCACTGATTTTCAGTGGGGGGACTTTAAATCAAAGCGACCAAGCCGAACCGCTGCAGGCCGACGCTAATCGACGAGTGAGCAGCTAACCGTACCAAGATCTAATATTTTTTTTAAAATTTAAACTATATTTTTAATAGCGATAATGATATATCAATCAGTGAGTAGGAACTAGTGCGAAACAATCCGCGGATCAACGCACAGAATCAACAAGGCCGATGCCAGCAGCAACTCTGACAATTTATTATATGCTTCGTTGCATAGGACGGCTCCGAGTCGACTGCGTTTACCACTCCTAAGACAGAGACTGATAGACTTAAGTCGGCAAATCAGAAAGATTTAAAAAGTACTTACTTGACTTGATGACGGGAATCGAATCCCTGGGCCCTTCTGCATTGAAGCAATACATCATAGACAACAAGACCCAACGACTAGCATTAAGCACTGATATATTTATAATGTTCTGAGCATGTTTTACTTCAGCTGTATAACAAATTGGACACGCCCTGAGTAATTACGCGTTTTGATTTTGCTGGACGCTGGCCAAAGTTCACGTTTACACTCCTAAGACAAGAACTGATAGACTTAAGTCTCAAATCAGAAAGTTAAAAAACTTCTGACTTGAGCGGAGATACGGAACCTTGCCTCTTCGTGCATTTGAAGCAGATACGCTAACAACAAGACCAACGCCTAGCTATAAGCACTAGATATTTATAATGGTAAGAGCATGTTTAATTTCAAGCTTGTGTACAAATTACTACGCCTGAGTAATTACGCGTTTTTGATTTGCTAGGACGGCTCAAAGTCCCGTTTACAAACCCCTAAGACGAGAACTGATAGACTTAAGTCCAAATCCGAAGTTAAAAAACTCTGACTTTAGTCGGGAATCAGAACCGCTCGCCTCTTCTGCTTGGAAGCAGATACGCTAACAACAAGACCAACGCACTAGCATAAGCACTTGATATTTAATAATGTGTAAGAGCATGTTTAATTCAAGCTTGTACAATTACTACGCCTGAGTAATTACGCTTTTGATTTTTCTTTTGATTTTGCATTCTTCCCCGGTCCAATTCCTGTTTTTGTTATAATGAGGTACATCCTGGTGTGGCGCGCCATTTTCAGTTCTAAGATGAATCGCGTTTTCGTTGCGTATAGAGCTTATTATTGCATAGAGAGTACGGAATTACTCTACATTTTTGATAATTTGTGTTTTTTTTCCGGTACCCGTTACCATTTTGCTTTCCTATTCAAAAGTGATAAAGATGAGAGTATATCAAAATGTATTCCACGTTTGAACATCTCAGTTGTAGCGTTTTCTTGATGATATTCATTCTTAAGTTGTCTAGATATGTTTTTTGTCATTTATTGGGGCCCATGGTCATCCCATAGATTTAGGCCCCTTGTGTTTTGGACGCAAGATAATTTATAGATGGTTTGAATAGCATGTTAAATTTTCAGTTGTGTAGCAAATTACCATGCCTTGTATTACAGCGTTTGATTATCATCCAAATTTGATTGTTTCTCCGGTCCGCTGTTACCCAGATCTATGGATTTTTGAAAGCAAAAGGCACTGGCGTCTGAAATACACTAAAGTGTGTGTCCAATTTTCATAGTTCTCAAGATTATACCTTTTCTCTGTAGGCTAAAGACGCTGCCCGAGGAGAAATGCACCCGACCCACGTCCACCCACGCCGCCCAACCACGCAGCCACCATGCACCAGCCAGCCTTAAAGGAATTACGATGTTGAGAGCCTTTTGTTAAAACACACAAGAACGGTTGTCAGAGATCGGTTGATTTTTTTTGGTATGTCATGGACCACATACCAGGTCATATACCGAGTTTCAAGATTGTTAACTCTTTCGGGGCGGCGTGTGCAGATAGCTGAAACCCCCTCTACACTCTTGTAGGTGTATAGTAGGGCCGGATTTCGGTGTCGCCTAAGCATCGCGTCGCTTGCTGCCGGCGTACTACGTCGCCTAGATACTCTTCTTTGTTGCGTACCGTAACGTCTGATAGTGGGGTTGTAACGCTTTGAAGCCCCAAGAACAAGAGTGTATGCTTTGGAAATTCACTAGTTTTGACACTTTTGAGTAGCTTTGGGAGTAAGGCGGAAGATGCTTTACGCATATAATGGATGTCTTGTCTATGACCCCAGTCATCGTACTTGATTTTCTATGTGAAGTTCTTGTCTAGAAGGTCTGTCTTCGTGGCGAAGACACTTCCTATGCGATTAGGTCGTCGAGAGGTTTTACAATACCCTGGCAGCAAGCACTACGAGAGAACATGCAATAGATCAATGGTTAGCTGGCAGCAGGAGCCTTACTATAAGTAGTGCCTGCCTAGGTGATAAGATGTTTCGGCCGGCTGAGCTACATGACTCCTATGCTATAACAAATTGCTATAACTGCCAGGTTAAGAGACGTAGGCATGCTCGTTTACGCGCATAGACAAATTTCTAGGAAGGGGGGTGACGCAATTTTAGATACTACATCTACTGAATTTTACATAATTGTGTGAAATGATAAATTATGAAGCATCTATCATAGCACTTTTTCATTAATTTATAATAGAAAATAAAAACAAAATAAATTCCAACTATTTAGTATGTTAAATCTTCAAATGGTCAAACGACCCGAAGTAACTATGCATTATTCTGATGATCTAGTATGATAATATTGAAAATCTGTATAAAAAGGAGAATATCAGGATGTCTGCTTTATTATCAAGTAGCAAGTTTATATTCATTTTTACTTTAATAATTAATGGCTGCTAGAACAAGGAACGCGCCAAACATCATAATGCATGCCTGCTTCCTTCTTCATGCATATGTAACAAAGACTCGTTTCAGATCATTGAAGTCCACACCAACGTTTTGTTTTCCTACTATGAAGCAGTTCTATGAGGATGTTCTAGTTCAGATGATCTAGTGCGTTCTTGAGTCTATGGTCAATGGTCCGTCTCAGTGGATCTTGGGTTGGAATGGCGAGTGGAAGGATGAGACTCCACCAAGATCGCGGATCGACATACTAAAGACAGAATAAAACATACCAAGGCTCTATTAAGATTGTTAGACTATAATTTAATATATTACGATTAGGATACCAATGATAAAATAATATGTATTGGATCATCGAAAGGTTGATTTCTTATCGAACAATATTGATCGGTAAGAGGCTCAATGGATCCCAGCACTGCAAGATCATGGGGAATGAAAAGGCAGACTTCTTGGCTCAAAAGTCGTCCGACAAAAGCTACCGCAACGCACCAGCAGCGCCTCTCTCCTTCAAAAATGTTCAAATACTAAGATCAATATCAACGCACAAAAAGAGATCTCAGGAACCAGAAGGAGTACTTAACGACTAAAGAACTGTGGCCGCAAGATCAAGAAAGGGCACGAGACAAAGACTGGTCGAGAAGACGGCCGACGCGTCCACATTTCCGGCTTGGCGGCCGGACACGACGTCTTGCAACACCACGCTGCAGGCCGCTTTAACATTACCAATGAACCGGCCACCTGTAAACTGTGTAATTTAGAAACCAAGACAGAGCGCTATCTCTTTAGATGCGTCCGCCTTCAAAGGTGACTATTGACTCCGACTGCACAATGAACTGAGCTATGAATAGTAAAAGGAGGCAGTCCTATATTGGATAGCGACAGAAAAATGGCTAAAGCACCAAATTTTTTTTTTTAATTAAAAAAAAAAATCAACGCCTCCTTAGGGTGTGTGCAAGTTATTGGATGTGAAAACAAAAGTAAAAACTCATTTTTCGGTCAGGAATAGTGTGAATTCTAGAAGCATGTTGTTGCTTGGGTTGATAGTGTCTATAGAGGCTGTTTTAGTGTTGAGTGGAAAGTTGATAGGTATGCTAGGAGCAAAGTGTTAGACGCTACTTCAAAGAGTTTTGATGGCTTTGTAGAGTTAGAAGTCACTATCGATGTCTCGCATCAATACATACTTGTTTAATCCGTGGCTTTATAGTGGCTAACTATGACAGTGTTATGTTAGTACTGTCTTTAGAATAGAATTAAAAAAGGACTACTCAGGTTTGATCCCCGGTGTAGTTACTTTTTTATATTACTTGTCCAAAGTACTAAGACGGCCTACATACATATCTTATGTGACCTTTAACTCTACACATAACACCAAACTCTTTCAAGGTAGCTGTTTAACGTCCTAGCCATCTGCTATCAATCTTTCTCCACCCTAACACTGAAGCCTTTTTTATCATTCACACAAGCGATGAATATACTATGGTGATGGTAGCTATGGCAGTCTGCACTCTCTTATGATTCATTTTGCACAAGTATTTTCACTATCAGATTATTATCTAAATGTTATTTAATATCGAATGATTTCAGATAGTTGTGCATTCCTAATGGTTATGTAATCAATGGTAAAGAAACATTTACATACCGGTCGATTGAAATTATAATTTTGAATATATAATTTTTGCAAGGTCAGCATGTGGCAACTTCCATGTCCAACACCCTGTAATGTAGTTAGGAGTCAACACTAACAGAGCGCTCTTGTTGCTGACGTCACTACACCAAACCGGACCTGTGACGAGGAGTAGTATCTAAACTAGATAGAATCGAGCGAGATGAGCGTAGCACATAAACCAACGAGATATCTACGACGTCGTGAGATTGATCAGTCTGCGAGTGGAGACGGGCGCCAGGCACAAGTCTGCTGTCGACACGTCGCCGCACTGAGATGAGAGAATGTGTACTTCTCCGAAACGTCGGGCAGGTAGGGTAAGTGTGAACCTCCTTGTTATTTCTTCGGCGTAGGAAAGAGCCCTCAGAATATAATTATTTATAATATTATGGATACTTTTTAATTTCTGTCTAAAGTCTAACATATCAACGTCATATGTCGCCTACGTATATATGGATAGCACACGAATAATCGGTATTATCGAGTCATAATCAATAATTGGTTTATTTTTTCGATGAATCGATAAACAAAAGTCATTATCGATTATCGAAAATATAAAATAATTGTCAACAGTGGCACGAACTAAACTCTAAAGAGGGAGTGATTAACTCACGTTGTTTGTCATGACACTAGAGATTTTTATGTTGTGGAATTGACTCTCTATCAGTCGATAACGGAAGCGCAAACACATGACATCGAAGACAGCCTTAGGCCGTAAACAACATACGTGAATTATTTTTGTTTTGACTTACATGTGCCAGCACTTGAGGTTCCACTTATAGATCGGAACAGGCTATTATTGGTATATCGATATTTCGATCGATAATGACATTAATACATTTGATATCGATAATGAAATAGTATTGATGGACATGCGCCGTACCTACTATAAAACCAAAGTTAACAATATATATAAGTAATGGATTGTTGTAGGTTTTCGCGGGCCCGTCCTATAGGATAACAACAAGGGTAATCTTGGTAAAACGCGCGATCGAAAATAATATGATCCGCAGGGCATGAACCTGGCGTGCACTGACGTTTCGTCTGTACTACATCAGAACATTTTCAAGGTGACATGTGACTCTGACGGAGGCTCGGTAATGTTTTGTCTTAAGCTTTCGTGATCCATGTGTTAATGTTTTATAGTATCTTTTACGGTGAAATAATCAGCGCACACGTATTATAGAACATAACTTTTTAATGCCCACGTTTCATTTCAGAAAACATATGTTTCCATTTTTCAGGAAGGGTAAAGATCAAAAATTCAATAAAACAACAACAGCGATTGATAAAAATATAAACAGAATAGTAAATCAAAATAACACACTACTTGCAAAACATAGAAATTTAAAAAGATCCGAATTACAGTGAACCTAAATCAAATCACTTGGTTGCATTGTATGTCAATGCAATGGTCACAAGAGGCAGCACTCACCATGCAACCAGTGATTTGATTTTAGGTTCACTGCAATTGGATCTTTGTAATTTTCTATGTTTTGCAATGGTAGTGTGTTTTTTGTTTTCAATTTGTTTATTTTTATATGCTGTTTGTTTGTTTATTGATTTTTGTTTTACCCTTCCCTTGAAAATGGAAACATAGTTTTTCTGAAACGTTGGGATTAAAAGTTATTTTCTATAATACTGTGCGTGATTATTTACCGTAAAGATACTTAAAACAATATATGTATTTTGTTAAACATATATATGTATTAGGTATCTTTACGGTAATAATCACGCACATTATTATAGAAAATAACTTTTAATCCCAATGTTTCAGAAAAACTATGTTTCCATTTTCAAGGGAAGGGTAAAACAAAAATTCAATAAATCAACAATCAGCATAAAAAAAATAAAGTATAATATATAATCAGTATATATATAATTATATGTATAATGATATATAATAGATGATAATATACGAATATAGTTATTATATACTAGAATCAAAAGTTTTGCAAGGTGAGTGTTTTTTTGTTTCTATTTGTTTTATTTTTATAACATGTTGTTGTTTTATGAATGTTGTTTTTAGCCTTACCCTTGAAAATGGAACATTAGTTTTTCTGTGAAACGTTGGATTAAAAGTATTTTCTATAATACTGTGCGTGATTATTTACGCTAAAAGATACTTAAAGACATTTTCCATGATCACGAAAGGCTTAAGGCTATTGTACTTCGGCCTCTGCCGATAATTGTGAAGGTCGAAGAAAACATGTCTGAAATTTTCAGAATGTTTTGCTTCGACTAAGACAAAACATATATAGTATATATCATAAATATATTATAATTAAGTTTTTAAGGCTGTCGGTGGCCCGAAGTATTAGACTCACAATTGTAAAACTTGTCTTGTATATTTCGCGCACGTCGATTTGACTTACACCATGTCAACGTTTCTGGACCGCTCTGGGGCCTGTCATCCTCTGCAGTCGTCTGATGACTAGGACCCTTAGAGCGGTCCAGAAACGGTTGATAAAAAAAAAAAAAAAAAAACTATGGGTAAGTCCAAATCGACGTGGCGAAATAAGCCCGACAAGTTTACAGATTGTGATTCTAATATATGGTTTGTTATATATTATTTATATATATATATATTATTATATAGATAGTATGATATAGTATATATATATATATTAATGAATAAAAAACTGTAACAATCCTATAGATATAATAGGTATATTATATATGATGATATACATCCACGATTTGGTTTTAGGGTTTTTTGTTCGTGTGGATTTCCTCCTCTTCTCTCTAGCAGGCCTTCACAAGGGACTCATTGTCATCTGGTCGTTGTTACGCGAGGTCCCTTCCCACGTCTGCAGTCGAGGCAGCAGCAGTAATTTTTTTCTTGGCTGTAGGGTTTCGTCCTGATGATGGCTGAATGTGGATTCAGCCGAGAAGCGTCGACTAGCTGACAATGATCCTTGTGAAGGCCTGGCTAGAGAGAAGAGGACAATACGACGAACTAAAACCCTCAAACCAAATTGGTATGTATCTATGACTGTTCGTGAAAAACCCTACGTGCTAATATATATATATGAAATGAATATAAGGTGGGCAGGTTTTATTAAGCATAAGCCGCTTTAAGAATAGTTATTGATTAAAAACAACTGTCGTAAAAGTTGCCCCGTCTGGGTTCGACCGCACAGAATCATCACGGCTAATTTTCTGTCCCTAAGTACTAACATAACAGCGTATAGTCGCCTACTTATAAGCAAGGTAAACATCATATATGCCAACTCCTGGGTTAAAGGATGGTTTGTATTCTACCATGGGTTAATGGTCGTATGTCTAATATTTATAAACTCCTGGTCTAATAGCCAAGAGCAGTTGCAATCTGCTGTACACCCGTATTAACTAGAAGCTTCGCAAAAACACCCACCCAACCGCTTTTTTTATTCACGTTGATGGATGAGCTTTTTAATTATAAAATGTTAATGTAATTTAAATAATATAAAAACTATTGACACGGCCCATACAAAGCAATCTATTAGGTCTGTTGGATCTTTGATTGTTTGTACAAGGCTGTGAGTAAGATTATAAAATCCAAAAAAACGCTAAAAAAAAATAAAAGAACCCCCACCAAAAAAAAAAAAAAAAAAAAAAAAAAAACCGTTCCTGTGAAGTTTCATGACAAGGCTGTGAGATAAGATCTAAATCTATATTTTCGTGGCTATTTGGGCGGATTCTGACTAAACATGTGGGGCTACTAACGTTCATGATTTCACAATGGGACATTAAGGTATAAGGGTGATGTATTGAACTTGTTGAAAGAAAAGTTGAAAAAGTTGGCCAGATCTATAGAAATAAAGGTTTTAATGATTTTAACACCTCAAAACCTCAAATTAAACGCTTTATTTCTATCTATCGTGGCTAACTTTTCCTAACTTTTTCTGTCAAACGTTCACAACATCACATAACCTTAATGGTGTATGATGAAATATGAACGTTGTATGCCCCACCCATTTTAGGATTTAATTTGACAGATGGCTTTTGGATTTTGGTCAGATCGGCCAAATGTCACGAAAATATCGCACTAAAAATCGCGTAACAAAATCGTAAAAGTCCGATCTTCATGATAAAAGAAAGAAAAAAAAAAAAAATAAAAAAAAAACAAAAAAAAAAAAAAAAACGAAAGATTTCTTCGATGTACCCAAAACGTAGCAAGTCTAGGGGTTTTTCAGAGATTTTTGAAGGTCCTGTCAATTTCATCAAGATCGCATATGCCGTTTTGCCCGGTAGGAGCGAACAAACAGACGGAAATACCCCCCACAAAAAAAAAGAAAAAACACATTGAGCTAAATTTTTGGGGTCGGTGAAATTTGTAGTCTTCGCTTCGCTCATCACAATAATGTACACAAACAGTACTCAAAATAGACAGTTTTTTTAAATTGGTGGCTGCATAGCTGAAGAGACACAACCACGCTAAGGACACACTACCAATATGACTTTTTTTGATGAATTTTCTGCGATATCGGCGATTCGGTGTAAGGAAGATATACACGGTCGTACTACACATACTGTTCGTATTTTCGGTGTAACAGCACCCTCGGTAACTTCTAAATTATATTTGGTGTAACGGCATTTCTTGTGCCACGGCATGTTCTGTTTAAAGCCCATACCAGAGTGCGCCTTTCGACCAAAAATAAATACTAGTGATCTGTGTAATGGTACTAGACATATTTGCGGTTGTTCATGGTGTTCGGATGGCAAAGGTCCAAACATGTTTTCAGTT
Organism: Sweltsa coloradensis; assembly: GCA_024449915.1. Taxonomy (NCBI): domain Eukaryota; kingdom Metazoa; phylum Arthropoda; class Insecta; order Plecoptera; family Chloroperlidae; genus Sweltsa; species Sweltsa coloradensis. Next base: position 7,343 of record JAMZAV010001286.1, on the reverse strand, counting down.
AAAGTAAAAATCTTGAAAATGTTCTTTTTATTTTTCGGTGTTGTAACATCGTTTCTGTGCTAATAACCCAACCCCAATAAGTGTGGTGCTATTTCATAACATTTTTTATCCTACCTGTGCCTGGTGTAGGGATAACGCCGTGTTTGAGCACACTTCAGCACTACGGACATGGAGAGAAGACTCTTTCTGCTTGGATCTGTAACAAAACAACACAACATTTAGAACTGCCTTTTTTGTTGTATGTACCAAAAACTCAACTGTTTTTGAATAGAATACCCCCCCCCTCTCCTTCCTCTCACACACATCCTATCCTCCTTAATTAAAAATCATTAAATTAATAGATGGAGAGTGGCAATATGCAATGCTACTTGCCCCTATGACTAAAAATGGGCCCGTTTCGCGAATGCTTTTTTAGTCGCTTAGGGACGAGCTTTTTAATTTGCATGGGATATTTTTTACTTTTGCAAGTGCTTTTTAAAACGCATTGTAGGTAATTGTTGTCATTTAAAATTTTTACTTGAAAATTGTTATTGTAAAACTAAAAAAAATCTTATTAAACCTTTGTTTCTATGGTTTCGGGCCCCAACTTTTTAAAACTTTTTTTTCAAAAGGTACTAGGTACATATTATAACCTAAATGTCCTTTTAAATATGAACTTTTTCCCCACCCTTTGGTCAGATCGGCCCAAAGTCAGGGAAATATCTTATAAAATTGAAAAAATCGAAAATTTACGATATTATGAGAAAATTTCTTCGATTGTACCCAAAAACCGGGCAGGTCTAAGTTCAAGATTTTAAAGGCCCCCAAAAAAAATTATCATCAGATCGATATGTGTTTGCCCGGAAAAGAAAAAAGGGACAAAAATAAAAAAAAAAAAAAACTTGGAGCAAAATTTTTTTAAGGGGTCAGTAAAAATTGAAGTCTTTTTTTTGCTCTCCAAAAATTTAAATATAATTTTTTAAAACTTAAAAAAACTTGCAAATGATAAAAATAGGCCCTACCTACTTTGGATGTTTGGGAAACTATACATTCCGGGATCAGGATAGCCTGAAATTACTGATGGTTACAAATCAACCTGAATCGTTTTGGTCAGTTGAAACCCGGATGTCGATGCCTTTGTTGATTGTACGCTAAAGATACTGTAACATTGTCGCAATGCCAATGAAAAAAAGGACGGAAGAAAATTTTAACATAAACAGAGGAGACATCTGTGAAGGCTACAATTGACATGTTCCAATCTTTGGACTTGCTAATTCGGAACCCTTAATTTATTAAAGTCAGCTTTTTACAATACAAAAGTCAAAAATAAAACATGTACAGTACGAGTTCAAAAATTGAAGTGGGTTACAGAAAAGGGAAAAAACACTTAAAACTAAACTGGGAAAAACGCTAAAGCCCCGCGCGTTTTTGAGAAACACCGTACGTGCAACACGACCCGATACGCCCCATAATGTTACTACCAAAAGTTTTTAAGGTCTTGACCGTTAAAAGCTAAAATTTTTGTACATAGGAGAGAATGTTGTACTTATTGCCCTGAAAAAATTCATTACGATCGGAACATTTTTTTTTTTTTATTTTTTTATTTTAGGCCTTTTTTTTTTATTTTTAAACCAAACGGATTTTGTTCAAAAACTATACAAAACCCCGCATAGGTGGTATGTACATGTGTGCAAAATTTCAGGTCGATCAGAGAAAGGGTGCGACCTGTCCAAACAGTAAAGAAAAAAAAAAAACAGACATTCGAGCCATAAATCAAGTGGTGACCTCGCTACGCTCGCTAAACTCTTTTTTAAAAACTAGGAAAACGCTCATTGGACGCTTTGTTGAGCGAGCACCGGTACGTGCAAAGACCCGAGTACGACATTCCCAAAGGCCCACCACACAGTGTGGCCACCTGGATATTGACATTATTTGTCACTTTACTTTTCCAAACATCTTTGCATTGTAAAATTCCCGTCATCCCCAAAAGGTATCTTTGTATTTTCACTCCCTCCTTCATTTTTAAATCATTTTTCAAATATGATGCAAAAAGTTTTTAAAGGGTCTTGCCCGATTTGTAAAAATTTGGAAAAGGAGAGAATGTTGTACTTTTTGACCGAAAAATTTCTAACGAGGGTACATTTTTTTTTTTTTTTTTTTTTTTTTTTTTTTTTAAAACCAATGTTTTGGAAATTTTTTTTCAAAAACAAATACGAAACCCCGCCTAGGTGGTATGTACATGGTGCAAATTTCGGTCGATCAAAAAAAGGTGCGACCTGTACGAAGCAGAAACAGAAAAAAAAAAAACAAACAAAACCATTCGAGCCTAAGGTCAAGTGGAGACCTCGCTACGCTCGCTAAAAAAAACAATTCAAAGTCCCGGTAAATAATAGGAAACGCTCAGTTGGCGCGTTTTTGAGCGAGCCCGTACGTGCAACCGACCCGAGTACGACATTCCCAAAAAGTTACTCCCCAAAAAATTTTTAAAGGGTTTTGACGATTTACCTGAAATTTGAAAAATGGAGAAAAATGGAAAAAACCCACCGCCATCTAGGGGCCTTGACATTTTTTCTTTGGGAAAACTATTTTATAAATATAATTTTTTTTTATATATTTTTTATATATACGTAGGCAAAAAACCGATGTAAAACAAATTTTGTAAGGGGGAGAAAGACAAAGCAAGGGAAGGAATTTGCTGGAAAATTAGAAGATGACTTCCGGGGAAAATAAGAAAATTATGTCGGACTAGTAAAGACAAAAAACAAGAAAGGGAAGAACAAAAAACCATGGAATGAAAATGGGCCAAGTTACAAACAAACCCCAGGAAATACAAAAATGTGGAGGAAAAATTTTTTAAAATCTGCTAAAATGTACGGTTAGTGAAATTTAAAAGCAGAGAAAAAGGGAAAAGGGAAAATGGAGAAAATGAAGAGACGGGGTAACAGAACAAAAGGGGGGCACGGCGTTAGGGCCATGAAAAATGGGGAGAGCTCCGGGAGTGAATACATTTCTGTGGAAATGATCAAAGCATCAGGTGCGAAGGGAAAAAGATGGGTTTTTTCGAGTAATAAGTGCTGCGTGGAAACAAAAGAGGTACCGGAAATTGGAAAAGAGGGATAATTGTGCCGTTTTAAGAAAAGGGGACCATAAGGTGTGAAAATTAAAAGAGGGGTGACATTAAGTGTCAGTGTGGGGAAAATTTATGAGAAAATTATAGAACTAAGACGAAGGGGATATGACACAGATCTAAGGAAGAAAAATATGGGTTTAGAAGTGGACGGGCTACTATTGATCCCCTATTTGCTATAAGACAGACAATGGGGGGGAGAGGCAAAAGGAAGGAAATGCACATTGTTTTTTGGATCTGGAGAAGGCATATGATCGCCTGCCTGAGGAAGTATGGGAGTGTCCCCGATAAAAGGAGGGGGGGAAAAAGGTTTAATAGACAGGATCAAAGCATACAAAAGGGGTGAAAGTTGTGTACAACAGATATGGGGAGGTCAGAATGGTTTCAAAAATGAGGGCTTGGAAAGGTATGTGTTTCTCCAACACTCTTACGTTGTAATGGTGAAATTATAAAAAGATGGAACCAAAAACGATGGGAAAGGGCCCCAAAAAATTAGTGTTTGCGGACGATGTGTTTATTTGGGGGGGAGAGTGCCAGAGAAGTGCGGAGAAGGGGGACAGATGGAACAATTTTTAAAAATTTTTGGGCTAAAAATCAATCAAAAAAGAGTGAATGTTTGCGTATCAAAAAAAGCAAAAGGGCAGGCCCAGAGACATGGAAAAAATTGTACTACGTGGGGAAAATCTTAGAAAAAAAGAAAATTTAAATATTTGGGGAAAATTTGACAAAAGTGCAAAAATGGGTAGGGAAGGGGCTCTAGAGTGCAAAAAAAACGAAGGGTTTTACCAAATTTGGGGGGAGAAAGTTACTATGAAGATTGTTTCCCACAAAAATTAAATTTTGCTGTTTTAAAGGCAATTTTTACCTATACTAACATATGGGGGAGTAAAAATGGGGAGTGGGAAAAAAAGAAGAGAGTCGCTGGGGAAACGCAGAAATGAATTTTTAAAAGTATTTAAGGGGGGTTACAAAGATGGACAAATAAGAAGTAATGAAATAAGGAAAGAAAGGGATTGGGGAGATTGAAGTTTAAATAGGAAGAGAACGTCTAAAATGGTTTGGGCATATAACAAAGGATGGGGGAGGAGAGGGTTCCAAGACGGAAATTTTAAGCGGGGAGGAGGGGAAAAGAAAGAGGAAGGGGAAGAGAAAAATGGGAAAATTAATTTTAAGAAGACGTTTTAAAAAAAGGATGAAGTGTGGGGGGGATGTGGCAAAAGTAAAAGCTGTGGGAGGACAGAAGAGAGTGGGTAAATTGGTGGGGAAGGAAAAGGGGTTTGATGATGTGGAAGAAAAACCCGATTTTGGGAAGCTTTGTATCTACGTTTAATGCCCTTGATAATGGTGGAAAAACCCCCATAACCCCACATAGTTGGAACTGAGTTATGATATTATTTTATTTATATTTAATAAGGCGATACTGTGTTAAGTATTCAACCCTGTCTCTCTGATACCTAGCTCAGAATTTTTATTAAATTGGAAGGCAAAAATAACCTAGGGTTTTAAAAGCAGGAAGTTTTTATAGGAGAATTTAAATGATGAAAATATCTGTAAATTTTTTAATATACACTGCTGAAAGACTGGAATGAAGGGTTTTTAATGCACAGAGGTAAATAAAAATGTTTAAATCCTTCATCTCAAAGGTTAAAATTTTTTTTAACATAGTTTTCCTCTTAAAAAGACTAACAATCGTAAAAAAAGTGGCATGGCAAACCTGATTCGACTTTATAATGAAAAAAAACCCTTAGAAATTGTAAAAAAAAATTAAAAGTAATAAGGGTAATCAAGAAGAAGCAAGGGCTACGTTTAGATTTTTTAGAAAAAGTACAAAAAAAAGTATGTCTAGTAAGAAATGTCCCCTTTTAATAAAATCCTAAAACTCTAAAAATAAACTAAATGATGTGGAATTTTTTGTAAAAATAGGACAGGCAAAAGTAAATATAAAGAAATAAAAAATTAGGTTAAAATGCGAAGATGGGCACATTACGTAAAACCCCTCTTAAAGTGGCTAATGATTTTCAATCAGTATTCCAAATGCTGCTCTAGAATCCGCAAATCCCCCCTATTTATTGTAAAGGGTTAACCCAGGGTATTAGCAACTCCATATTTTAAAGTAACGTAAGAGTCAGAAATATTGAAATAACGCAACCTTGAAAATAAAAATTCATAGCCCTGATGATTTTCCATGTAGTAACAAAAAAAAATGAAATGCACCTTGCACTCCTTTGTGTTTTTTTAATTAACAGGTTTTTTTGAAAAAGGGGTTTTTCCCGGGAATTTTTTAAAAGAGCACGGTTGTCCCCATCTATAAAAAGGTGATCACAGGAAACTAAAACATAGGCCCATATCCCTATTGTCAGTTTTCTCTAAATTTTTTTGAACTCCCCATGATACAAGACTATTTTTTTCTGATAAGTTCAACATCATTAGGGAAACCACAGGGTTTTGAGAAAAGCATTCAACTGAAACGGCCTTACAAACTTTGAAAATGAAATTTACCAGCCCCTCGACAAGGGTGGGTTACTGCTGGAATTTTTTTTAACTTAAGTAAAGGGTTTGATTGGGATTGACCATACTTTTCTACTTAAAAAACTTAGTAGTATGGGATTCGTGGTAAAGCCCGATTTATCAAAACCATCTGTCAAATAGGACTCAATATGTGGAAAAATAATACAAGTCGGGGAAAAGTGTCTCTAGAAAAAATCTGAAAAGTTACAATTAAGGTAGGGGGGCCCCCAAGGTTCTGTGCCCTTTGGGGCCCCCATTCTACATTCTATTTTCAAAAGATTTAGTCTGTATTTGATAAAAATCATAAATAAATTAAATTTTTGTAGCAGATGAATTTCAGTGCTACTCATGGCTTGCTCTAAAAGATTAATCTGCTTTCGAAGAGGTGATGATACAGATGGGCCCTTATTTAAAAAAATAAAATTTTAAAGAATATGGATAAAACTAAAATTATTTTATTTCTCCCAGCCTAGCAAAAAGATAACATAATAGTATTTAAAATAGTTGCAAGTAAATTTGTCCATCCTACAAGTCACTTGGATAGAATTGCCAAGCCTCAAAGGAACAGTCAAATAGATGTTATAGGGGGGAAACTTAAATCTATAAACTATGCCTTTTTTCCAAATACGCCCTCTTTGTGACCAAAAGGCTATCCTTTCAAATACTATGGGGTTTTGTGTACTCATTCTGAAAAATGGTATACCCGTCTGGGGAAATTGTACCAGCAAATGGTATTTCTTCAGCAAAAAAAGGGTTGTCAAGCCCTAGTAGGTGTAGGGCCAAGAACATCCTGCAAACCAATCTTTAAGAGGGTGATATTTTTAAAAGTACCCCGGTATCTAATCATTCCAGACATCAAATAAAAAGAAAACCAAAAATTTCACCCTAAAAGTGATGTGCACTCTTATCAAAAAAGAACCTTTATCTACACATAAAAAAGCTGCAAAACTAGTATGGCCAGAGAAGCCCTCTTAATAATAGCATAAAGATGTTCAATGCCCCCCAAATAAATAAAAAATATTTAAAACTATCAACCTTTAGTAGGAACCTTAAAACTACCTCATTGAAGGGTGCTTTTCAAGTTTTAAGGAATTGTACTAGGGTTGGCTAGTGTAAATTGAAAAATGTTTTATTGATACTACATTTTATGTACCTACTATATATTTTTTTTTATAAAACTTCTTCATGTATATATTTCTTTTGTTGTAAAAAATGTAAAATGTCTTTAAATAATTTAAAGTTAAAATTTTTATGTTTTATATGGCTTTGGGGAAGATCAATCGTGTTGGATGAACCTCGCCTTTTTTTTGTTAGGTTTTCATGTCCTGTATGTATTTAAACAACAAATAAAGTATGTACTACTAACTCTTGATTTCTTCTAGGTGGCAGTACTTTTTACCAAATTCTTGTGCAACTTTTTGTTGCCTGGAAAGTTCTTTTGTTAAAAAGTAATTTCTATCTACACTAGGAAAAAGCCCCAGTTGGGCGCGTTTTGGAGCACCCGGGACGTGCAACACGACCCGGTCGACATTCCCCTAATGTTTTCATTCCAATAAAGTTTTAGGGGCTTGACCGATTTACCTGAAAATTTGTAAATAGGAGAGAAGATAAAATCCACCCCCATCTAAAGGCCTTGACATCATTTTTTTGGGAAAACTATTTTAACTCTTGTTATTCTAGTGGCAGTACATAGTGAAAAACCCCCGGCTTTCGGGGAAAAATTTTGTTA